>JBBMOC010000065.1:0-466994 GCA_037975185.1 Centropyge bicolor | reverse complement strand
TTAAAAAGTATCTCCTGTGTCCAAACCAGACACTTAATTGACATTCAAAACCAGAAAAGTGAAATAACTTGTTAAAAATATCAACATGTAATTATTGTTATCTTTTCTTATAAAATAATTCAGTCAATACTACATGTCTCATGTGACATTCATCATCTGATCTCTTTATCTCCAGATTCTGGAAGATGATGCTGTGGTATGCATAATACAAACCACAAGTGGAGAGTGGAGGTAAAGTCCTGATGTGCTCCATCATGTCCACAGATGCAAACAACACCATGAACAGTAGATGTACAAACTGTTGTGTGAAATACTACATAGTTGTCTGATGACTTGGCCACTATGCTTGTCACAGAGTACAGCCTGTCTGGGTAGAAATTTTACTGCTCGCTCTGCACAGAGCAGCTGACGAAATTCACTCTATCACATGGACTCTTGCAACTACACACATGTGGAAAAGTATAAATGTTTACAAGCCTATTTTTGCTTTTCGTGCTACAGCAAATAGGCCACAAAGATTAGCAAGGTCTTCCAGTACCACTTTGTCTGCCAATAGTAAGAACTACTGCTACAAACATATCTTCCTGCAGTAGGCTAACATGCTATCCACAATCCACTGAACATGCCCATAATGTGCATGCAAGCACATACAAGCAACAGCTGCGCTCGTCTTGATATGTATAAAGTTTAGCTAGGGGTTGCGGAGGGGGCAGATACGATTCATGCTTTGGCACTTTGCTCTTTTGCCAGAATAAAAACAGACTGGACATAAAAAGCACAGAATGCTACCCCTGGAGGGGGCAAAAAAGGCCAAGGATAGGACTGACCCAGAGGGATGCAGCAATATGGGGTTGGGGAGCAAGGGGGGGGGTTGAGTGGGGTGGTAATGATGCCAGGCTGAACAAATTGCAAAGCAAAGGGAATGTGTTTAAATGCAGTACATGGAATTATCGTGGCAGCAACATGGAGAGGAGATCAGAGAGAGTGGGATCCACTGGGAGTGATCTGCCACTCTCGGGACAGAAAACATGAAGCTCGGCTACGGCTACTGTGGCGAGTTCAGCTGTAATACAAAGTAAAATAGGATGTAAAATAGGGCAGACATGTCTTACACAATGTCACAAACATGGAGTATACGCCATTATTCTGATGAAACACAAAATATGAGAAATATATCAATGCGTTGGATTGTAGTTGTATATGACAGAAAGTATAATGGTTGAATGTAGTGCCACTAGGTTGACTCTCCTGACCTCACCATATTGTAATTAAGTGTTTCCTCTGCTCTTCTCACCCTTAAACAGGGCATCACAAATTAATAAATGAAAAGAAAAACAAGAAAAAGAGGAGGAAGAAAGAACATCCAAACTGCATCTTTCAGCATCAATTAAAAAAAATCTGATCTTTTTGTTCAACTACATAACAAGACTTCAAGAAGGCCCCAAGACTCCGATCCCACCACAGCTCACTGGTAGAGTTGAATTCCATTAATTATGTGACCTACATATCCCAGTAGTTAATATTCCAGACAGACGGATAGAGAGTATATATTTGCCAATAATGCAGGGGAGAGGCAAAACTTACAGATCTTAGGGAATCAAAAGTTCCCCTCTCCAGATGCTTTTCTGGGGCCATGCACTTTAGACTATTGGCTCATGACACTGATCATATGTGGGTTTATTGGGCCAAGCAAACAAGGAAAAAACTGTTTTCTGTGAAATAACGCAGGCAGGAAACTTCTGATTTTACAACAGGCAAAGATGAGTTGTACATATTCTCCTTATGCCAATTAGTCATATGAATAGTTTTAATTTCCATTTCAGTTAAGGATAAACAGTATAACAGGAATCAGATTGAGCTGTAATAACTAAATTGCACTGAACTTGCCACTTGTAACTGCAAAATCAGAGAAATGAGCTTGGCCACACAGGAAGGAAGTTAGTGTCTTGGTAACAGTGCAACTGCATTAGCTTTTGGGTTCCTGCATCATCCCCCTCCCCAGCTCATTGGCTGATCTCTTAATCAGTGTCCAGAGTGTGCATGAGTCCTCTTCTGAAGGCTGAGGCTCTGTCCATCCTGCCTGCCCGTCGCTACTGCCAGTCCCAGCCATGAATATGGAGCTGATCTGTGGCTGGGAGCTTGCTTATGTTTTCTGTCTGATATCTAGGCCCCATTCCCATTTCAAAGGGAGGTCCACCCGGGGCCTTGACTTTTTGATCTGCCTGGCGACTGAGTCGACCACCTGCATGTGGGATCAGCTGCCAGCGAGAGCAGACAACCCCTCTGCTTCAAAATATACATCCTCCCCCCTTCGTCCTCCCTGCTTCATTGCCCTTCACTGTGCCCCCTCCTTCCGTGAAGCTGCCAGGAGCCCCAGTGGTCCTAACTGGGTCTGGAGCTGCATCCCATTCCCAACTGTTCTGACCGTAGTGGGTGAGATGCTTGAGATGTTCAGTACAGCAGCATGAAGGCTCACGCTACAGTCACAGGGCCATTTCCTATTTACCAGAAGCCACAGTGTCAGTGTGCCATGGAGACAGAGGCCTTGTCAAAAGGTCTGTGGCTTTTCTAATCAGGGATGGTGATCCACAGTGTGAGCAGCAACCCTGTAGTGTAAAATGTACTGACCCCAAACATTTATAAGACTTGGTAGGCAATGAAAATCAATTACTTCAAAGGAAAATGCACCCAAAAAAATATACATGCATAAATCAGCTAATATCTGAGTCTGATCAAGTCACACAGAAAAAAAAGAACTGAATGATGAAAGATATTCACGACCCTGGTCTTATTGTACAATTTGGGTAAATTCAGTCCCCAATAAAACTCAAAAAGTGTTGCTTGATGGTGACACAGATTAAAACCAATAAGCTCTTGTTTTTATTCCAAGAAGTTGACGAGCACTACACCTGTATTAAGGAAATAATAAGAAGGAGGTAACAAAGTATTTATGCACCTTATAATATCAACACTAAAAATCAACTTCTTTCAATAAGGAATGCTGTTGCCGAATCTTTTTGTTTTCATGTAAAGGAACTGGTGGTGGTGCTTAACAGCCACTATACAAAATGATAAGAGATCATATAATGATCATGGATATTAATACAATATCAGGATCGCCTTTCTGCCTCATTGGGATCACTGTGCCTGTCACATTATAATTAAAACCCAAAGGATTTCAGAAAATTGAATTAAAAATTAACTAAGAGAAGATGGCCTGGATGCCCATCACTAGACCACTGACATCCACTAAGTAGATGAATAAAGCTGACATGAGACAGAGGCTATGTTTGTGACATTAGTTATCAACCACGACCCAGCCAATCAACAGCACCTATAGACAGTGTTTTATACTAATTAGCCTCATTGGCAGTGAGGAGTGTCACAGTCAGAAATTTGTCAAGATTAATTTTCAAACAAAGCAACAGCTATTTGAGATGTGTGTGTGTGTGTGTGTGCGTGTGTCTCAGAATTAGTTTCTTACTATAAGTGATATTCACAGAGACTTTAAGTTAATTGGCTTTCTTGAACCCTGACAGCTGGCTTAATGAGTGTCTAATTGTTTCTCAGCTGGGGTGATATTCACCGGACCATACAGACACTTCACGAAAAGGTCTGAGTCTGAAAGAAACTATAACAACAATGAAGGAGGACACAATTTATCCTGTGGACCAAACTAAATCCTTCCGATTACACACTGACATCCATTGTCTGAAATGGATCAAGTCCAAAGTGTTGACTGTTAGGGTTAGGGTTAGGCACAATAAATAAACTTGTGCTCACTACGACAGTTTGGTGGCAAAAAAATGCTACATCTCTCTGTGCTATTGATGTACAACAACTGTCCAAACCTCTCGACCTGGACAGAAATCTGATATTGGCTTCAAATGTGGCAAATCGCTGCATTTAACAACAAAAAAGAGACACCAAAAATTATTTAACAAACAAGGGAATGTTCATCATCCTCTGCACGACTGAGCATCTGTGTCCATCTCAGTTTTGTATCGTAAGTGCAGAGGTTTTAAAACGCCGCAGGAAATGTTTACTTCTACTCATCTTTACATATTCATGACAGACCTAAAGCAATGTGCTACTTGTACTTCTATAGCTGAGACAAACAAGTGGGGAATGACAAACAAACCAGCCCCCAACTCCAACAACAGTATAAAGAAACTACAATTGCTTTGACATCGCACACAAACACACAATTAATCAAAAGGCAGAAAACCGGGGGAGCAAATAATCAAATGAATGGCGAAATGAGGAAGAATTGCCTAAAAGGGGGTGGGGGGTGAGATATCATTGAACCATTCTGAACTCACTCTTCGCTCTCAGTTCTCTATCTCGGGTTATAAATGACTTCAGATTTGACGTTTCCAGCCCACAACCTTACAACAAAACACACATTCTTTTATTCAAACAGTGAAGAAATGAAAAGAAAAAAAAGACTTTTTGTTAAAGAAAGACGGAGGTAGGGGGGGGGATGTATGTTGTGCTGCTCCCGTCAAGCAGAAAGGCGGGTGGTAGTCGAAGAGGCTTGCAGCCGGGCCCCACTTTGGAAGGTCCTCATAAATCCTGATTTGAGCAAGGCGCTAACCAGAGGAGGAAAGGCACGTCAAGAGAGGGGGGCTGGAGAGTGAGGGAGGGAAGCGGGTGGCAGCTTGCCTCTTAAAATGCTACATCTGATTAAGTCTTCCCATTAGGTGACAGCTGAACTTTAACATTAATATGATAATATTGAAATAAGTGTGTTATTTACTTCAGCACCAGAGGGGGGTGGTGGGAGGAAGAGAGGGAAGGAGGAGGGAATGATGAATGATTTCTGGACAGCTTTGGGTGACATGCCAGGCGAGCTGACCCCCCCCGCGATCCTCCTCCTCTTGCCATAATCAGACTTGACAAAATGGAGACATATGCAGAAATATTGGTTACAGTTGGCGTCACAGCCCTTCTCAGGCCTTCCCTCTCTAGTAACTGCCGGCCGCCCTGTGAGCCGCCCTCCAAATTGTCTACGGGCACTGAAGCATCTATTTCAATTGGCACTTCCTTCCTGGCCCCAGGATTTTACATTTAGTCTGTGTCATTTACATATTACTCTTAATCAAAATCCGCAGTGGGCGACAGGGAGAAAAAAAAAACAAGAAAGAGGGAGCGAGAAACAAAACCGTGGCGTCACGGTTCAGGGGTAGGCACACAGGCACTTTATGAAATGGAGATGTGACAAGACATTACGGTGTGTGCGTGTGTGTGTGCGAGCGAGTGACTTTGTGCGTGTGTGTGTGTTAGGTGGCGGCTGCATAAGATAATGCAAAGACTATTGAAATATTTGCGTGTGAATGCCTGTGTTTGTGTGATTGTTGCTGCCTTGTGCATGAACTAGCGAGCAAGAGAGACAAAGACTGCAAGCTGGATATGGGTTGTAAGTGCATTTTGTGAAAAACAAAGGCAAAGAGAAGAAAAGAATGGAGACTTGTACAGTGCGCACTTGTCTTTTCCAGCCTTTTTTCTGCAGGATGCTATGCTGGGCAACTCTTTTCTCAGTCTGCCATGGCACTTAACAGCAATACCACTGCATGCAACAGAACAAGCATTCACACGGTTTGTTAGTTCAGTTTGTTTGTTCAGACATACAGCAAGTCTCATATTTCCCTTTTTAAGCTAATCAGAATTATTAGAATCAGAATTAAAGAAATACACAAAGAAAACAAGAACCTCAAAATATGAACATAATTACTGAAATGGACAAAATCAACTAGTCACAATTTAACCACAGGTGACAGATTGTAATGCAATTATTATATTTCTTTTAAAATATAAATGTTTGTATTAATTCATCCATCTATTAACTTGTTCTTATCTGTTTATCCATCACAACCTGTGCTTTCTGGAAAAGCAATGTAATGCAAAGGAATGTGGCTGAGACTAATTATAAATGGAGAGGAAAAGATGGATCGCTCTGATCTAATTATAAAACTTTATTAGACAGCGATGACTTGGAGCAGCACAGTTAGAGCATGATACATACAGAGAGGTGCAGAAACAAGGTCCCTACCTGCCTCTTACCTTCTCAGCATGCCGGTAAGGATGCGAGAACTCTTGCCCAGGTTGGCGTCTGTTTCTCTCAGCTGGGGGGGGACAGAAAGAAAGGTTTTAGTTTCTATTCTGATCCAACAACTCTACAAAAGAGTCTAAAAATGTCCTCTGACGACACGCTGCTACAATTGACCACCTCATTATACAATTAAAAGACAGAGAAAGAAAGGAGGACTCTTACATAACAGAAAACAAACCAGCATCTTATATAAACAGACTGATGGATAAATGGCGAAAAGACCTGTACATATGCACATATAGTTTTCAATAAAAAGAGTTACACATAATCCTTCCACTCAAAGTTGTTGGTTGCAAGATGGAGTCAGAGATCCTTTGATTAGAAGCTTGCTTTTTTATGACCTTTAGGTTGCTGGTTCACTGGCTGCCAGGTTTACTGAAACATAAATAATTCCCCATGCATAAAAACTATGTTTGCTTTATAATTATTATAAAAGCCGACATGAACTCTTTTGTTATGATAGATTGGAAATTTCTGTATCTTTAAATAAGCAGTCGACGGCGACAGCAGTCAACGATTCCCACTCAGGAAGACATGTCACTCTAATGGCCTTCTGTTCATGTGAGAATGGTGTAGGAGAAAAGAGTGAGATAAGCCCTTCACTTTTGACGCACATAGCACACACAGGGAGTCCTTGAAGGCACAGATGAAATAATGATCACGGCTATTCAGGGCTAATTGCCTTGGATATTTTCCTTTTTTCTCGCTCCATCTTCTCTCTTTTCGTTCTCTCTGCCTTTTTTTCCTCGGGGGTCATAGAGATGTTTTCATTCCGTCCTCGTATGAGGTGCAGGGACTTTCACAGGGAAAAGGAATTGGCAGAGATGTTGCCAACAAGGTGTGAGTGTGACTGTAGAAAAAAAAATGCTGACGCCGCCCCGAGTGAGCTGCCGCGAACATCTACCTGTAGTCGCATTTCGAGGGGATGATGAGGGAGTGTGGGGAAGAATCTTTGCAGAGATTCTCTCTTGAGTCAGCAGGTAGTCATTCATTTTCATCCCTCTCTGAGATAATAACTGCTTTCTCAATAAAGCCACTCTCACTCAGTGTGCTTCATCAGTGTATTATACTGTATACTATTCTATTTTTAATTCCTCACTTTCACGTCTCTTCTTCCTCCCAACCTTCCTCTTCTCTACAACGGCTCAGGCATCAACTCTTTTTCCTGCTTGTTCTGGCTCATCTTGCAGTCATCTCTCTTTGCCTGCAATTCACCCTCTCTTCCCACCCCTCCTTTACTGCTACTTTTTTCCTCTTCCTCCATCCTTCCTTCCTACCCTCTGGCAGCCTAGGTTGGTGCGATGCAGGTTGCGAGAGCCAAGGATACATGTGATGCAGGGTAGGAGGTGGGGGACCTGGGGTTTGGGCCCTCTGGCAAAGACAACAAGTCCTGCAGTTGCCTGATGTCTGCCTCTACCCACAGATCTGTCCCCTAGATACTTCACACTTTCTCCCAAAATACATCTCTGAATCATTCCTTCTTTCCATTCCTCTTTCTCTCTCCACAGCCTCTCACCAAATCTCATACTTTCCTCCTTAACGTGAAATGGAAACCAACTGAAATTTTAGTGCAGTTTAGTGTCTAAAATTAACATGGTTTTCTCTAGATGGTAAAAACAAGAACGAGATGGTTTTTTTCCTATCTTTTACTTTACTCTCAGCTCCGAAACAGAACATTGTCTAAAGACTCCCTAGGTTACTTTCCAGGATTAAAATACACACATACTGTCACCACTTTTATAAAATAAAGCTAACTAGTTTACAAAATAATATAAAAATTCAAAACAGTCTCTGATCCATATCCTTTCAATCATTAGTGCCAAAAGAGGGCATTTAGTAAAGAATAGGGAAGAAGTTCAGTCTTAAGGATGAAAAGTGCAAAATGAGGATGAACTAGAAGGAAAGTTAGTAAGCTTACTGAGCCCGATACAGGAAGAGAAATAGCTAACTTGCTTCCACAAATTACACAATAAAGCCTCTTATATTAATAACTTATTTTATTCCCTTAAATGAATGGCTTAGTTATTGTAACTAGTGGCACTGAAGTTACATCTCATAGTCAGTCTGGTCAGTGTGTTCAAATGACTTAATTCATGGTGCCTTTATTGCAACAATGCAAATATCATGGGTTATGAGCATGCTACCAGATAGCCTGACTTAGAAATTTGAAGAGGAGAATTATTCATTTGGTGGAACAATTAACAATTTGTGCACACACTTAGCTGGTTCAGAGTTGGGAGCATACTGCTTTGACCCTGTGCTGAAACCTTCCATTGACTTGTATTTGTACCATAAAAGCAAAACAAAAGGCCACACCACCTGCTGAGCATAGAGATTTGTGTGTGTGTGTGTGTGTGTGTGTACATTTGAGTGTGTGTTTGTATGTTCACGTGTTGGCATTTATGCTAAAACTATATACACCCTTCACCTTCCGTCTCTTTAATGCAAAAGAGCTGTTAACCAGCCCTTCCATCCTGTGTCTTTACATCTCGAATTCTTTCTACTTTACCTTTGCCCCACAAACTGCCTTTAAAGCCCTTGAGTGTGTGTGTGTGTGTGTGTGTGTGTGTGTGTGTGCATGTCTGTGTACATGTGGTGGGAGGGTTCAGCAAAGAAGACTCATGGGAAGAAGGGAGAGAGAGAGAGAAAGCAAAAGAAAGAGAGAGCAGGTACTCTCAGTGGACACTGTGGACCGTTTTGAAAGGAGATGTTTGATTTTCTTTGAAATCGCCTGTGCGAGGCCCACTGCCATGTTGTGGTCTTTTAGCATTCTGCGTTGTGGGTGCCGTCAGGGCTGGGCCCCCTTCCTGTGTTTGGTCTTTTCTGTGTCTGCCTACCTGTCTGTTTGGCTGGCTGGATGTAAGGAGGGGCAGAGCTTAGGATCGGGGAAAAGTGAGAAGGAGAGAGGGGAAACAGGAGAGGAGTGATGAGAGGTAAAGGAGGGTAGGTGAAGAAGAATGGCAGCTGGCAAGGTTAACCCCATTCAGGTGAGAGGAAGAAAAAAAATGTGGATAAAGGTGTGGCCACAAGTAGGTTGATTTCACTATCCTACAATATACTTTTTACCTCTAATTAAATGAAAGTAAAACAGTCAAATTCAAATTGTGAGGTATTAGTCACAATTAAACATATGGACTTGCATGGGATACAGTGCCATCAATAAATAATCATATTAAGTAACTTGCCAATACAATTCTGGTGACATACTGAGTGTACAAGTGTAAGCCTATTCAAGACAGTGTGTGTGCACTTTTGTTAGAACAGACATGAGAGTGTATGCAGGTGGCAACGGTGCACTCACTCTTTCCCTGGCTCTTTGGATCTTCTCACGGTCGCTGTGCAGGTTGCTGAGAATCTCCTGGCCCACTTGTTCTGAAAGAGAAGCAGATGTGATATGAGAAGAGGTATTTCTGACATTGATGAAGTGAAATGTTCAAATCTTGGAAGTGATCATAACACTAATGTATCAAAAAGAATGGAATTTGGCTTCAATTGTACACTTGTAAAGATGTCAAATCCATATTCATGGAATACCTGGAACATTAAAAATGGCCTCTTTGTTGTCCCTTATGGACAAGTCATGCCAAGTCAAGTGTATGAAACACTTATAATCTGTCTTTCTGTCTTGTTCAGCTATGTCTCAGTGGAAATAATGTGAAATGAATATGGGATTTTTTTTAACCTGGATTCACTCAGTAAGTCTTTTTAATGGAGTGAGCTTTCTGTATGCAGTCATTGTGGAAAATATTGCACACAAACTGTACAGTGTACAGAGATAACAGTGTGTAGAGGGAGTGTCGGGCGGGCAGGTTGTAGAATATTGTAGCAATGGGAAGTGTTTTTTAAACCTTCTTAAAATGCTGAGGTAAATAGACATGAAGTTCTAGGCAACAATACCCAGCATCCAGCCTGCCAGTGGGGTCCACTCAGCCAATGCAATATTCATTAAGCCATTCTTTTTTAAATGCCTCTCGTCAGTTGTAGATGTAAACACATTAACGCACAGTTATAAAACATCCCCGACAAGGCACCTGACAAGCTTGTCAGTGGTCACTGTCATTTTTCTGTCCCTTGGGTTGAGGATGAGAAAAGAAAGCAAAAAAAGATAAACCAAATAAGCAGGCCCCCCCCTTCGCCGAAAAAACCCACTGCTGCCATCAATGTAACCATACTGGTACAGCATTAGCGTTTAAAAATGAGGGAGGTAGACGATGAATCAGGGAAAAAAAGGAAAAGAAGTGAAGAATCTTTGCATGGATCAAAGACAGGCTTTCAAGCGCACCAAACAAATCCGGAATAAACAACGCAGTTGCTGACTGTATTACACTACACAGGTGCCGCACACCAAAGGGCCCACGTGCTGAGCGCCTGTTTGGGGGGAGCAGTGCAAAAATGGGCTACATCTGGCAGCTAAACAAGAGAAGAGAGAGAGAGAAATAGAGAGAAAGATAGAGAGACAGAGGAAGGGGATCAGGGAAAAGTAGAAAAAAGAGAAAGCACTGTCAAATGAACGACATTCGTCTCCCATTCATCCCATCCCTTTTACCCCCCTACACTGTAACTGACTCAAATGTGTCTCTTCCTGCCTTCATTAATTTCTAATCTGGGACGAGACAGATTGAAGGATACCCAGATTAAACAGTGCAGTCAGACAGTCACATGTGACAAATAGGGCAGATTAAAAGACTGAGTGCAGGTATTAATAACCATAAAAATACAAGCCCTCCCCCGTCCCCACTGGAGAAGAACAAGGGATAAACAGGAAGGGAGTTGTAGCGGAAATCTTCTGTTAAAGAGACAAATAAGCACATCTATCCATCTCTGTCAGGTCTGTGGCTTTAAAAAAAATAAATAAATGAGCGTGACAAGGACCGCAGCGGCAGACTTTTTTTTTTGATGGCAAGAGCATTATTGGAAAGGTTCGCAACGTGTAAAAAGATGGATGAGCTAGTGGGAGAAAAGGCCTCTCCAATGAGATTGTAGCCGAAGCACTGAGCAATCATTACACACATTCTGTTAAAGTAGGCTTTGCAAGACAATCACAGCTTTGCTTTTAGGCACGTTAAGTACACTTCTTTATACTTTTTTTTTTTTTTATCCTTGAAGAGGGAGAACTTTCTTTAGAGGAAAGGGCAGAAACAACAGCACAGTGTCAAAGATAGTCGCCAGTAAAAATGATTATATGTTAATGGCAAAAAAACAAATCATATGACACTAAAGACACCACATTGGCAGTCTAAAAATGTTTCATCATAGCATGTTAAGATAAACATTGTCCTTGGCTTTGTGGCCATTTACGTCTCTCCTCAGTCCTCCAAAACCTCTCATCATTCCTTTCTGGGTTTCCCCTTCCACACAGCCATTAGAGGCATATACAACACCTCCCAAGGGAACGAACAGCGTTTATTGTCTTTATCATGTATCTTCCCTTGCATTACTCATTCTCTGGCATGTATCTACATTTCCATTCATCTTATTTAAGTCCTTGTGACCAGTGGTCTGTTAAAACTTGATTAGTTCCTGGGGAAAAAAAGAACTTGTTGGGCAACAAATGGCGCAAGTTATTGAATTAAAAACAAGAAAATCTATTGGAGAAAGTTGCTCATGTAACAGACTACTCCCAGAATGTGATATAACATTTCAACATCATCATCATGGAGACAAGGCTTCCACCCCAACACTGTCAACACCTGAGAAAAATACGAAGAACTGGTCCCACCAGTAATATTGTCTCATGCCGATGTGGAAATTTTTTAGGACTCACTGACCTTAAATTGCATGTTGGTGTGTCAGATTTTGCATTTTAAACATTACATATTCAAGTTTATACATTATCCTTAATTGCACAAATCAAAATAAATACAGAATTTATGACCAGGACAAAAATGTGGGCTATTTAGAATAAAAAATGGATTTTTCAAAATGAAAAATGTACAGTCGATAAAAACAAAGCAGGAGAGGAGAAATAATTTACTGTTAATGCCCCTGACTTGTTGCTCGTTAGTGTATAAAATATTCCCCTCCTGTTTAAACAGCTATTAACAATTTAAATAACCCTGGCCCAGAGGCCTTGCTCTGACTCACTTGTTAAAGATCCCCATCCCCCAAGGTCCATTTAACAAGCCCATTATTCCATTACATTACACTCACACCAGCACCAGAGAGCCTTAATTTCACTCATTCCTCTCATGTAACTGTAGCAAAGAATTAGTATAGGAAAGTTGAAGGCATAAATTAGATTGAGGGGGAAATAACGTCAGGAATTAGACACACCACTGACAAAGCACAGTCCGGCTCTATTTTACCTCCGCTCAACACTTCGCCATGTTGCTAACAATGATAAGGTGGAAGGAACATATATTTACTGGGTGATTAACTTTACTGTTGTATGTAGTAATGTAATCTGTAACAAGCACCATAAAAGGAGCCTAACAGAGTTGGAGTGAAACCTTTCTGTCTGCTGTGACTTTTGAATAGAGCTGCAACAAATGGCAGATCAACTCAAAATAATCCATTAATGTTTTAAGCTTTTTTTGCAGCCAAAACTTCCCCAAATTCAAGCTTACTTAATTATAAGGATGCTGCTTTTCCTCTCAATACTGAACTGTAAATATTTGCATTGTGGAACGTTGGTCGAATGACAAACTATTTGATGACATCATTAGGCTTTAGGAAATTGATTTATTATTTTTAACTACTTTATGTTATTTTAAAGACCAAAAAATGAATCTGGAAAATAATCAGCAAATTAATCAATAATTAGTACTTTGTTGTAAGTTGTTACTTATAGCTTGAATCCAACAACAGAAAGATTCACTTATTGTTAGGTGTCAAACAATCATTTATTATTCTGTGTAAAATGTAATAATCATAAACTGCCCATGTCTGCCAGCCTGGCTCAGGACATTACAGCTCAGAAAGCCAATTCTGGTACCATCCAAACCTCCCCAGCCTTCAACTTTCTCCAGTGCATGGACACATTTAATTGGAGGCATCATCTATTTTACAGGAGCTGTTTCAGAGCAGTTACACTGTCTGAGGGCTCTGTCTCTCTTTCTGTGTTGAGGTTTTTTTTTTTTCTTCCTGGCCTTGCTCCCTCCGTCCCCAGAGCTGAAAGGGTACAAGACCTGACAGTGGTGTGCTCTGAGGCTCAGCACAGCTCCTTTTCATTAAGCAGTTGAGACCACTTTTTGAAGGTTACCACACACACTTGTATCCGGACACAAGCCACACACTCCTACAAACGGGGTATGGAAACCCACGGGAGGGTTGAGGGGAAGTAAGGAGGAGCCTGATAAATGTTAGACCATACATTTTCTCTCTCTCAAGCTCCCTCCATCACTCACACATACACACATAGTTACATACACACACACAGTGCAGCAGTCAACTTATATGCCTGTGACTCCCAGGTGAATAAAGTTACCTGTCTTTGTACACTTCCAGAGAAGCTTTTTTTTTTTAAGGACTTCTCAAGTCTACAACTGCCTGGTGACACACTTTCATCACCTCCATCAAAGTTGTACCCACACTGGGATGTATTTGTAATGCTGAGCCCACAGGCCATGAGGCTAGTGCCTTCGCACTGAGCTATAGCTCAAAATAAAGAGGTGCCAAGTGCTAGGTCACAGGGGGGGCATGTAGCATCTGGGGGCTCAGCAATGTTATGACGGGTTACTTATAATAATAAACTCTTTTGCATGTTAGTCGGGAAATGTTACTTTGCAGGACGGGCAAAAAAGGATTTGAGAGTCAAAAGAGATTCCTCGTGTTTCAGGAGAAGAAATGCCTCATCCTCAAAATTGGGATTTTTCTACCTTGTGTGTTTAACATTGATACCCCTTTAACAGCATACTGTATAGGTGGGTTTGGGATCTTGAACTCACAAGAGTCGCAAAACAAGTAACATTCTTGGCAAGGAGAAGCTGGGCCATAGCAGTCCATCCTGACTTAGTCCATGCATCGGCGCTTCCCTTTGCATGTGCATGAGTGGTGGTGGGCAGTCAGGGTGGATTTCTGGGGCCTTTCTTCACTCCGCCAGGCTCTGTTTTATTCATCGCCTGCGCCCTGACCCCGCAGAGCTCCTGTTCTGACAAATCACTTCTGATTAAGACAGATCTCTGTTAGTCAGCCACTCAACTTGGCCTATTCATCATTCCATAGAAAATATCCCTCTCTCCACCCCCGTCCCTCCTCCTCCCGGCTCGTTTGCCTGTCCGTCAGACCGAAGCAAGGCGCAAAAGAAATTTCCTCTGCTGTTTTAAATGGCTGATTATAGACAATTGGTGGATGGAGAGACGTAAGAGCGTCTTATGGGTGATAAGACGCAAGTTTAATGGGTATAAATGACCGGGCCTGCAGGAGAGCAGCTGGTAATAGAACCATTTGTTTAAAGCTGAACTGGGGTGGAGAGAATTGAAAGCTGCATTTTCCTTCTATTTGAGCTCCCCCTCCTCTTTTCCCTTCACCTCAGCCTCAAAGTCAAATTCTCAGATCACCAGATTTACATTTCTTTTAAACAGCAAAGTCCCCTTCACCCTCATTCAATGAGAATTGATGAGGCTTGGAAAAGAATAGTTTGTTTTACATTTATGAAATTACCCATACCTACATGTCCCAGTGGACACAGCTGCAGACACTCATATATTACATTGCTTTGTGTGGTGGTAACAATGTGAACGGAATATTTACTGTAAGTGTAATTACTAACACAGTCAGATTTCTAAGAACATTCATATGCACAGCCATGCCATAATAAACTACAGCAAACTCCTTATGGTGTGCCAAGGCATCTAGACAGCCACAAAGCTATTGTGTTAAAATTTCTAACAGACCAGATTAAATTAACCTGAACGACAACCCTGCTGGTGGCAGAGGGCTGAGAAGCAGGAGGGGTGAGTGGAGAATGAGGGTTCCTACAAGCAAATTGCCTGGACTTAATCAACCAGTCTTACTGAACCATCCAAATGAAAACTAATGGACATGGTTGCTTGCTGTGATTGCCCCACATGCAACAATGTGTGGGAAGGAGCATTGCTTTCTGAGGTCTTCAATTAAAAAACAGGGAATTTCTACAGACGGTTGGTCAGCCTATGCACCTATTCCACATGTATCCCGATCGGTCAATTGTGAAGCTCAATCAGAGCGGAGTTATTCATTCCATTTCCAGTGCTGGGAAAATGATTTTTTCATGTGTTGATTAAACTTGGTCAAAATCGTAAAAAATGTATGAAGTGAAGAATTAAAACTCATATCCGAATGAGCTAATTTGTGCATGCATTATTCATAGTGCTGACATTTGTGTCACACAATTGTGCCGGCCACATTGCAACTAAAATATAAAAAAAATAAATAGTACAGGGATAAAAAAAATAACAAACACTAGTACATCAAACTTTATTCAAACATAGCCTAAATAATAAAATATTAAAATCAGAGTTAAAGTGCTTTAGTCTGAAACTTAAATAATTTGATATTATTATGAGCTGAGTAGCTGTATAAATGATGGTGCCACAGCATATGGGCATTGTAACAACATAATGGCCTTATCTGAGCTGAAAGGTCAAAGTTATAAAAAAGACGTTGGTAAAGGAAAAATAAAATAGAAGCACATTCTGTTGGATTTGGAAAACAAACACATTGAGCAAATTTGAGCGCTACCAATGAAGGCAAGACTAGAGAGACTTAAATGTAGGCGAAGACAATGTGTCAGTTGGTCCTAATCAAACACAGCATCTGATTTAACCACCCCTGATGGAAGTGACTGAGGAGAAAAGTTTGTCGGAAATGGACTCAGGGAGAGATGTATGGAGGAGGAGGGGAGAAGAAAGAGAAAACTTGACGTTCCTCCGGTTCGTTTTCAACAGTTTAGGAGCGTTAATCATCACATTACTGTTGATTAAAGGCTTTTACGTCTCTAATCAGAACGTTGACAGGCAGATCAAAGAGCGAAACACAAATTTCTTGCCTTTTAATTATCTGTACAACACCACACCTCGGGCAGCTCTTCCCTGCCTATCTCCTCAAACTCAGCAAAAGACTGCGAAAGGAGATCTAACACGCTACAACAGTTCATTATCCAATAAAACGGGAGATGGGAGAGAGAAAATACACACACATACACACACACCCTAACACACAATCTAACACACGATTACGCACACCCGCACACAAAGCTTTAAGGCTTTATGATTAGTGAAGACCTGGGGGAGGCCTGCAGTCTTCTTTATTAACATGTCCCGAATTGGAACACCTTAATTATGTTTGTCAAAATCGGACTTGGCGTCAAGCTCATTTGCATGTTTTGACAAGGCCTGTTGGGAGCCTCCCTCTATTTTTCCTTCTGAGTGCTAGGAGTATTTAGCACTTCTCAACACCTACTGATAATAGGTTTTTGTTGCTAAATGAATGAAATAGCTTGTTAAATGCGCTTGTCGGATTCGTCCCTACCCAGCCCCTGCTGTTTGTGAGTTAAAGTTAGAACTGATGCAAACACCGAGTGAAGTACACACAAAGCAGCCTCGAGACTGTCTTGATCAATGCTTGATCACCACGCCTGTTCAAACTGATGAGGATGTGACGCCTTCCGCCGCCTGACTGTTCCTGCCCAGCTGTTCCCTGTCAAGTGGTTGAGATGAGAAAAATCTGTACTACTTTTAGAAAAGATTTGGCATCGCTTTGGAGGTTCTCAAAAGTCCTACATGTTCCTTAGCACATTCGGCGCTACAACAGATTGCTACCTGACTCATGATCACATCCTATTTGAATATAAGAAAGCAACGGACCGCTCCCTCCCTTCCCCCATTAACAGCTCACTAAATGAATTCTCGTTACGTCGATGATATGTAAAACAAGCATGGTCGAAAACAAACAAACAATCTGTGGGGACACAGGACTGTCGGCAGTAATTTAGCACTGGAGAAAAAGGAGGGCATGAAAGCGAGACATCAAACATTAGCCTGAATGGAAGGCGCAGGCCATTAGAAGTGGTTGCACTGACAGGATCTGACAGTTGGAAACACTTAAAGATTATTTTCCTCAAACTTTGAATTCATTAATACTCATGAGCTGAGGAAAGGCTCCCAAAACACAGCAAAAAAAAAAAAAAAAAAAAAAAGAGCGAGCTGGTGTTGAGTCTGGCTGTAGAGTGACAGGTTGCACTACGGAGGCCAGTTCAGTCTCTGTGAATGAAGCTCATGTTCTTGGAACCAATTAATATTGGAACCACTTTCCTGGTTACATCTGTTCTGCTTCATCTCTTCTCAATGAATTTTGATTTTGGAACATAAAGCCTGGCTTGCAAACACTTTTCCATTAAGGTTTAATACATCTATTAATGTGAACTATTGACTGATGACTTTCCAAGAGGAAAAAACCCCACAAATACCTCAAGAGTTAACGTCAACTGAGCTAATTTAACAATAGATTCATGTGAACACAATGTTCACATAGATCAAAATGTCTAGATTAATGCCAACCGGGTTTAAGCTCACTCTGAACATTGGTCTCGGGATTCTAATCAGTCTCTTGTGGGTGTCGGGAAGGGCTGTTCCCCCTGCAGGAGAACAAATCAGAACCTCTGATGAGCCAAAAATTGGTGACATTACATGTTGGAGTCAAACAATAACTCAATATTCCCACGGTATGAGTTGGACTAATGACAGCTAACAAGGTATCTATCTCAGCTAGATAAACTGCCGTACATGACACTTAATTAAACACAACCTTGCTGTAGCTTCTTTGGCAAGTGTCATTATTGTTACCACAGGGACACATTTTTGACCAAGTTTGACCTATCCTGCTTATATACTGTACAATTGCAAATAAATGTTTTTAATGATCATGTGCAAATAAGTGGTTGGACTTGTATTGTTTCCACATATCCAGATGTCAGGAATTAAGTTGCTGAATAACCACAATGGATACAAAAGAAAGCTAAAATACGCATACAAAGAACACGACTGCAAAATCCATAATTTTTTAACTTTAACCTTTAACTTAAAGGAAGAAAGGCTTGTTCAACTTTCTCGGTGACAGAAACATGAAAATAAAATACTTGCCCTCTATTTGTCACACATTGGTGAACTGAATATAAAATCCTTTCTGCTTTATAGCACAACATCAACATTTTATGTTTGTATTGGTGGAATAGTCGCCGTCTTATTCACAGATGATACATCAAGTTCTCTTTAACAAATCGAAGGTGCTCTGACAATTTCTTTTGAGCAAGCAACAGTTGGAGCCTGTTATGCGAACACTGCGTCATTGTGTCTGCTGTGACAGACAGCACAAACACAAGTTTGTGTTTTACTTTAGGGTAATACCATCACACTTCCCCGCTCTGGTAAAAGGAAAATAATACTGTTATTATAGGGGGAACACGAGGCACAGAGGGGACTCACAAAAGAGACACACATCATGCGCCTCATTTAACAATGACCGGGGCCACAGAGTTGAAGGCAGATTATTGTCAGCTTCCACTGTGAATACACACAACATGGCACGACATGTCAGGGCACGTCAAAGCTCTTGTCTACAGTATACGCTGTTTATTTGTGCTTACTTTACATTATTCCATTACAGCATATAATCATTTCATTTCAATTCTTTAAGAATTCTCATTGAAAGCATCAGAAAGTTGATGGAAATTCTGTCAAATACAGTTTGGATGTAATATACAAGTGAATTAGGTAGAAGGGATATGGCTTCAGTGATTCCCCGAGAGAATGGCTTTGGTCAGTTGAGGTTTGAGGTGGCTTCAAGTTTAATACAGATGTTGAACAAAACACATCAACCTGTATGTTGCATTGCTTAAAATTCAGAAGCTTATACACAAAGGGGTCTGCAATGTATCTGGAATCTACTGACCAGCAGATATAGAGCAGCCAACACATGTGCTGAATTCCTGCACCACTGCCGGGGTGACAAGGTGTCTCCTGCTCCTCATTGCAAACTCAAACAGGCTTAACCGAATACCCAATACGCCTGCCACCATCTTCCACACTAATGAAGCATATCTAAGTTTTAAGACATGGCAGAACTAATTTAATCTACCTCTAAGGGACCTCGGCACCATCAAATTAATTATTCATAAAGGACATGATATTATAACTCAATTGTCAACTCAGTAGCTGGCCCTTTTTTTAACCTTCCCCTGCCTGTCGCTCTCTTTTGTCTTGGACTCTTTCTTTTAAAGCAAGTCCTCTGCTTTTAATCTATAACTGAGCAATACACATTGTCATTGTTGCTGCGGAGCCAAATTGCTTTTTTGTTTTTTTTGAAGTTTGCTGACGAAGGTGACAATAGGGTAGGGGAGAGTTTCTACGATTGGCGCGGCTCCCTGTGGATTTTTACGTTATGCTGATGGGGCCAGCTTCACCGTAGAGAAAAAAGAAAGACGCACAGAGAGAGTCATCAAGTCTGTAATAACACAACCTTAGATACATTTTATGTTCCTCTCATGAATAATGTATGCCATCTGGCAAAGCTAATCTTGCCATAATGTTGCTTAGACAGGTTGTCCACCAGGAGGTGGAACAAAATTTCCTTTACACACAGTGGTTGTTTTAGCCAGGTGTCATTTTCTCTTCGGGGGTAGTATGATGGTATGTGACCCTATCATGACTGACAAGAACAGCAGTAGCCACAACACCCTATAGTGAGAAACTAATACTAATATGCTGATTCCTCACATAAGTATGGAGACCCTCTGTGCAAATCAGCATGTGGTCCTCACAGTCAGGCAACCAAAAGAAAAAACAACCAACAAGAACTTCAATATATTTTTGGTGACAGAGTGTCCACCAAGAAAAAAAGAGCCTTTAGTTTGCTAAAGACTGATACTATCTTTTCTTTCAGTGTCACTAGTTTGATGCTTATTAGTTCTGTCCTGGGAGATCGCTTGGCTTATCTGCTTGTTTACTGGAAAGAACTACTACAGTTTTATATGAGGTAAAACTATGAGCAGTATCACAGATTACATACTGTGATACTGAGCTATCGTGTGGAGTTTTTGTCCATTAATAGTGCTATGCAGAAACATTTCACATTATTCCACAGATCAGCAGTTGCTGAAAAGTAATGCTCGTAGTAATACATCAACAATGGCAAAGAGTAAGACGACCCTGAACAAGGAAACATGAAAGGAAACAATGTAGGATTTGAAATATTCCAAAATGGGAAAAGAACATACATTCAACATGTTTGTTAGACCTCAAGGACACACACAATGCCTTTAGGTGAGAAACAGTGAATGTAAACAACTTTTGGCTACAAGAAAACTCTACAGGGCACCTTTAAGTTGAACAAACAAGTCTGTTTTCTGAAAGTTTTCCTTTAGAAACTGCACATACATACAGTACATTATATGGGCCTACACTATAATATGTACAGTATACACTAGAAAATAGCACACTGTAATTTTGATGGCTCTAATTTAAGGCCTCCCGTTTGTTTCACTGTATCTAAGTATGAAGAACAGATGCAGACCCAAGCAGACCTTTCATACCCAATCTTGATCCTATCTGTTACCAATGAACCTGTTTACCTGTGGAATGATCCAAACAGGTGTTTTTGGATCAGTCCACAACTTTCACAGTCTTGCTTCTGTCTCAACTTGTTTGAAACACGTTGCTGAAATCTAATGCAGAATAAGCCTGAAACCTCTAACATCAGGAGGCTGTCAGTGACCAGAAGTCATAAGGTTAAGGCTTACTACAACGGTGGACTTCCTTAAAAGGTGAATGGTATTTTGAAATAAAACACTGTCAATTTTGAACACCTACCAAACATTAATAGCTTTTTGAGATGCATATAAAAGGCTCTGTAGATTTATCATCATTGATGGAATAAGAAAAGAAGAGAAAATCAATTGGCAGTACATCTCTCGCTAATATCACTGCCATGGGAGATGAGATATGATACAGTGCAGCTATTACAACTGCAATATGAGCCGTGACAGTGGGCAGCCTTTGCATGCTCCATCCCCTGATTGTAATTGAGGCCGACGCGTGACAGCCCCCCATGTGCCCTCTCCGCAGTGGCCCGGGGCAGAGGGCGTGCTGACAGAGGAGGCACCGGAGACAGTGGCACAGGGTCCTGGCCTGGCACGGCCATGGCATGGTACCCTTAGGGGCACTGACACTCCCCCCTCTCAACCCACCGCAACTTTCGCTGCCTCACCTCTGTCACCAGGCATCTCGGAAGCTAACGAGAGGGCAGCCGAGACTGCTTAACAATTCCACCACATCCACTGGCTGGGTATGCAAGCAGCTCTTTTTTCCTCTCTTCCCTCAGTGTTCCTCCTCCCCCCCCGCTCTGAGACCTTTGGTGAAATAAGTGTCAGCCTGAGGAGACAGGCACTCATCAACACTTTATACCTGGGAGGTATATTAATGCTGTGATGGGTTCCTGGATCAGGGAAGAAAAAAAAAGA
The DNA here is from genome assembly GCA_037975185.1 of Centropyge bicolor. Lineage (NCBI taxonomy): Eukaryota > Metazoa > Chordata > Actinopteri > Pomacanthidae > Centropyge > Centropyge bicolor. Next base: position 445,449 of record JBBMOC010000065.1, on the reverse strand, counting down.
AGCTTTGTCCTCGTAGAGAGGGATAAAGGACAAAGCCTTGGACAACTTTTGCGGATGTAACTTTGGCTGTGTTTATGTGGACATGATGTGAAAGGAATAAAAGCACAAGGTAAGGAAAGTGATCTCATGTACAATATCTCCACAGACCACGGAAATACAAATGCCTGGTCATGTGCTTTTAAAAGATATTATATTAATGTAATGTTTCTCTTGATCAATACGAAACTGAGATAGCTAGGAATAACATGATGTTGGAGAGAGAGCAAGGGAGTTTCAGGGAGAGAACGAGCCTGGGAGAAAGAAGGAGAAAACGCGTTAAGTTTCTCTGCACAGATCCTCCCCACCAGGATCTGAGTTACAAATGAAACTTCACTTCCCCAACAAGTGGAGCTGGAAGCCTACAGGGGCCTTCTGGTATCCAGTCGGAGATACATAATTAAAGGAACACGGAGAGGGAGCGTGTTATTACCAATGTTTTCATTAGGCCAAGTTAACACATTGGTCTCCCCCAAGAACCTACAGACAACAGGCAAGGAAGCGGATGGACTAGGATGCTGTCTATTGGGGTCTAAAACTCTGTTCAAGAACTGTTCACATTAGTGCTGGTTCTGCAGCTTTCCTTTCTGGCCATAGCTACTCTATAAAAACATTTAATTTTGACATCAGAAATATGAAAAAGCATGCACGGGCCTGCTTTTTTCATGATATTTTTACTCTTTTCCCCAACATCCAGGCTTAAATTAGCCAGGATTTTTAAGATCAGGGACTGTTTTTTAGGCTATGAAAAATGGATTAAATGAAGAGGAAGTCTGGCCTAATGAGCTCCCTGGGCTATGGAGCAGCAGGGACCGTGAGGGGAAAGAAGGGAGACGAGGCAAGCCTTTGAGGAAGAAGGGGCCGCAGCCATGCCCAAAGTGTGCCAGCTTCTCCTCGCTTTAGCGCCAATGGCACAGACGGCACCTGGGCAAAGCCTGGCCACCCTTGTCCTGTGCCAAAGGAGAAGAGAGGCAGAGCAGCAAGTTTGTGTTGAACCTGAAAAGTTCTATTGGCCATCTTGTTTTTCTTTGAGGCACTTTTATATTTATATTTTGACTTTTTCTGCTGATGGTTCAGTCCTTGTGTGAAATGAAGAATTTGTTCTCCATTGTGTGTCAGCCTATATATGCCCTTTCATTAACAGCAACGTAACAAATAAGCTGGAAATATGAACTAGTTTAAGAAAGAGTTGGGATCTTCAAAATACAAAAGCACTTGAAAATGGCTCAACAGAGCGGCGAATCACATGGGTCATATACTCAATATATCAACTCGTTAACAATAGAGCAATACATAGGACAGACCCTCGCAAAGTTAGAGTCAAGTTGTACCTCAAGTTTCTTAACCAACTTTTATAGGTTTTCAACGTTATTTTTTTCTTTGATTTTTCAGATATTCTCTTTCAAGTCTGATTTTGAGCGAACTGATCTCTCTTCTCTGATTAGCCACACTACGTGGAATTTAGGTTACACTCCTGCTGTGTGAGTCATCCACAGCCGAGACACAATGCTGCAAGAATTTTATTTTTAACTGCAGCCAATATATGTCTTGATATGAGATACATTTTAAGACAGCCATCCTGAGCACAGACTGAAGCTCCCATTAATGGTTATTCAATTTGCATGCTATTTAAATGCAACCCCAGCTCTTTGATTCCTTCATTTCAATGCATGTTAGTGTATATTATACATATATATGTGTGTGTGTGTGTGTGTGTGTGTGTGTGTGTGTGTATATATATAGAGAGAGAGAGGTATAGTACTTGTTTTGCTTTACTTAGAGTGTCAATTTTTAACATTTTCATTTTTCTACATCTTCAAGTTCAAGTTTAAATTGTGGATTTTTTAGTTATACTATTTATATTTGATATTTTTAAACAATATTCTACAAGCTGGGCATACAGGAAGGCCTTGATTTATAATGCACTCCAATAAAACTACAGCCTCAGATCACCATGATGCTTAACCTGAGTAGAGCTATTCACGGCATTGTATAGCACAGGTGTTCATGGCTCCATCTCTTGTAAACAGCACAAAAGAACAAAAATAAATTGTTCTTAAAATGTAGTGACATATAACACTACAAACACCTCACTATAGTCATTAGACAAAAACAGTGCAACAGATGACAATAAAACTAAAGCATAGTCATTTTGCTGAAAATGAGCTCACATGCATTTTCTGGACTTCTGACATAATCTTGCATGGACTGTGTAAAGGACTTTTGAGTAAAGGACATTAGGATCAAGTACAGTGGTCTGCAGAATAGGAGTCACCTCCTGGCAAAAATAACAAATCTGTGTCAGGAATTAATATTTAAATGATGAAAATTAATATAATTTTCAGCATTTTTTGTTTGCTTTCATTCCTGAAAGTTTCAGAATAGTATGGGGCTTCTTATCATAAAAAACATTTTCATATTACAACAGGAAAGTGATAGGGGATGTGCAAAAAACTCTAAGCTGTAAAGGTACAGTTTTTAAAGTTATATTTTCTCAGTGATACAACTTTTTCATCCTTTCATTTATCCCATATTGGCCTATTTGCTTTGGCAAAGACACTAAACCAGGCAGGCTGCCAGTGACCAGGGGACACACTGGGACAGGCCCACTCTTTATGCCCAAGGAATGTCAACAACTGTCCACAGCAGTGGAAAAGAGGAGGTGGGGTCTATGGAGAGGGAACAGAGAGGAAGGAGAGGAAGGACGAAGGAATTAGACTGGCAGGTAGTCGCTCCTGGATGTCGTCCAAAATAAAGAAGGAGGAGAAGAGAAAAGAAAACAGGGGGGAGACAAACATCCTTCACTCACCTTTAAGAGATATAAGTCAAAAGGAGCAGGGAGAGAGACACAGAGAACAACAGCTATGGGAGACGACAGGAAGAGGAGGGGGTGTAGCTGGCACATTCTTCAGCTACTTTTCCTGACAGCGATTAGAACCTGTCAGAGCCTCTCAACCTGCCACTCCTCTGCGCTCATAGGAGGCCTGTCATTACAAATAGCCCAGATTAAAATACCACGCTCCTGGGGCACAGGCCTTGACCCCCACCTGCCCCTACATTGCCACATGTCTACTCACACAGTCACCCACCCTGTTGAAAGGGAGAGAGGAGTGAGGGAGTGAGGAAGGCTGGCAAGGGTGAGAGATATTAAAAAAAGACAGATGGACCAAGAGTAATGGGACTTTCGGAAAGAATAGATAAGCTGACTTAATAAAAGACGTAATATGGGAGAAGAGAGAATGAAGGTTGAAGAATTGTAGAATGGCATGAAATCTCGGTCTGAAGTCCCACACTGAAATCTGGGATTAAATCCTGGATGCACTCCTGATGCATTCTTCCTACAAAACACACAGTTTGTCTTCCAGAGTGCTAATAACTAAGACAGTGTTGTATTTGTTGACAGGCTATGTGTTTTTGAATTTCTGTCACATTTCTACGTGAGAAACTCCATAAACAGAGAAAAATCAAGAACATACATTTCTTTCACACACCTGAGATACACAACAATGCAGTTTGATTAGGCTAATGGTAACAAAGCACTGAGTTGTGCTATAGGTTTTCAGCTCAAGCTTTCTGTACACGTCGACTTGTATTTCTGCATGAAGCAGACACATGCAAACAGAGAATAATGAGTCCAACGTGTCCCGGATCTATCTGGTGCCAACGTGAATCGTCTGTCCTGACACTGAAAAATGACCTATCTCAGCAAGATTTGGAGGGGGGCCGGTGTGTGTGACAGTCAGCAGCACCGTGCTGACAGCCCAATAGAGTAGAGGAGGAAGGCATCATTAGGATCTCACACACACACACTCACACAAATATACAAATACACACATCAACGCACAAATATTCATGTAAAGAACACTCCATCAGACATGTGAAATTGTGTGCATGCCTGCTTGCACAGAAAAAAGAAAGAAAACATCTCTTGACTGATATTTTCTACCTCAAACAGAGCATGACGTTGTGGCCGCTGTCATGTCAGAGTGGCAAGCACTTTGTGGCTGAGCCAGACAAGGCTAAACACAACCAAGACAGACAGGAAAAAACAGATTAGGTGACACACCACATCTTAGTTATACATGGCCCTAATATAAACATAAACACATGACCGAGCGTTACTCCACAGTGCATGACATAATGTAATACACACATCACTGCCAGAACATTTTATTAAAATAGATTAGCCTGAAATTACCTGACAGTCTTGCATGCTAAAATCGATGCACATATGGTGTCATGAAGAGAAGCACCTGCAGTGGGTTAGAAACCAATTCAAGTCAGCATGAATACCTCTGGTGGCTCGAACAAATGAGAGGAGTGGAGAAATTAACCCACAGGGACTGACGCCAAATACATCAAAATCTGATTTTGACCTGAAGCTCTTGTTTTATTTTTAACTCCAAATAGCAGCAAAATAATCTTTGATACACGGACAGCGTGCGAGGAGACAGGCCTGACAACAGCACTAGCTCACCGTGATGAATTTAAATGAGCAAACTTGGGGAGTTGACAGACGAGGGGAGATGACAACTGAATGATGTGCAATTAGGCCCATCGCTTGTTTAATTGTCCAAACAAGGGCTGAAGGAGACAGACTACAGAGATAAAAGCAAATCTACTGGGAAACTTTTTACATAAATGCGTCTACATAGTCAGTGATAAGAACAATTAACTGCAAGACAAACCAGTAAAACTAACTAAAGGCTCGACTGCTGCTCAACCAAAACCTAACAAGCACCTACTTAGTTAGAAATATTCAAAAGTGTAGAGTGAATTTTTCTGGGGCTGCAGTCTTTTTTTTTTTTTACTCTCACCAGAACCATGACAAAACTTGAATTTCCGTGCAAGCTTTTTTTGAGAAATAGCTCCGGTTTCTATCCTGTTGGCTCGTTTTGTATTCCTCATTACAGACGAGGAAGTAAGGGGCGAACAGAAGGAAGGAGGGATACGAGGAGGTGGCAGAGAAAGACGGAGATCTCCAATGACATGTTGAGACATAAACAGCTGATAGTTATCTGTGCACCAAGCCCAGGTTATGTTGCTGTGAGTTAAGCTTGCAGCAGTGATGTCTGAGATGGGAAAACAAAATCCAAAGATATTTCATGACAGACACCCTTCACTCTGCTGCAGAGTTGTCAAGTGGTCACAGCCGAGGAAGGGGTCATTTTGAGTGCTGAATTTAGTTATACCAAGTCGAAAGCAGGCAGCATATTTAAGTATATGTCACAGATAGTGAATATTCAGTCATGTTTATCACTTGACAAGACAGTTTAAATTGCTTAAAAGATTTGCCGAGAGCTGTAGTGTGAAAGTGACAATGTTCTAAAAAAGACCCAAACAGTGGAGTGACTAAATCCAAAAGTGGCATGACCTGAATAGAGGCCTGTCTCAGTTTGCAAGTCAGATTACCTCAAGACAGTATGTTGAATTTCCACCAAGAGGTGAGAACACCGCAACACATTCTACACCCTCTTTTCTCCACTCAGGTCGTGCTCTCCAAAAAAGTACAAAAAAAAGCTTCTCACCTAATTAAAATAACAAACAAAAAAAGCCTGCCTGCCACTCGCACAGTATTCATACAATATATCATACCTAGACGGTACAAGCATATAATGTATAATGTATAGCCCACTCGCCCACCACACGTGAAAAATATGTACATATTCCAAAACAATGAGGTGGTACACAAGTGCAAGTGGCAAGAGGGAGAGGGAAGGAGTGTGTGAGTGTGTGTGTGTGCGTGCAGACAAACTCCTGATAGTGACCCCATACCTCATCTCCAGGGCATAAATAAACATGTGTGTGTGAGCGCGCCTGTGGATTATAATCAGAGAGAAAAGGGAATCAAATTTATTCTGCAGCTGTCATTAATATTTCAGGGCTGATACTGTAGCCCATGTGAAAGAGCATGAATGATTAATTTAGACATCACCTCTGTCACAATCCCTTACCAGGCCTGGCCCGTGATCCACCTTTGAGAATAGTAAACAAAAGGTGGGCTCTCCCTCGTTTTTGTTGTGGTCTGGTTTGGGCTGTTCCTGTCTGAGAAGCAGGAGGGGGGTAAGGTGCTGTGTTGTGTTGTTGGACAAGTTGGCTGTCTTTGGGGTTTGCCTGTGACTTTCAGGTGTTAAGTGAACAGCAGCTCCTAGGTGTCAGGGACAGATTCACAACTGAAGGCAAAAGTTTTTATAGGATAAAGCGGGTAAAGCAACAGTGTCTAACAAGTCTACTATTATGATGCAAAGAAGTTCAGTTATGTTTGGTTACAATCAAAATAGCACCCACTCTTTTCAAAGCACATACTGAGGCAAATGGTACAGAACTTCGACCATTTCAAAACCATTAATGCTGTTTCTCACTGACAACACAGATCAAGATAACAGCACTAACAGCATAAACCAAACCGTTCAACCCATTAGTCTCCAAACCAGATAGATCAATAGCCCGAACACCCTGACAGCCCCACTTTAACACCCTCATTCCAAGTCGATGGATGAGCATCTTAGCTGCTGATGGATGGGGGAAGCATCCGCGAGGTCCTACACGACTGACATGTGCCCCATACCTGCGGTTTTGATTTGTGTTTGGGCTTTGTGTGACACTTGTCTGACAAGTGGAGATCACAAGGAGACAGAATCCATCTATCAGACCGCTGATGCCACTGCTGCCGTCTCCAGGGCCTGAGGGCGTGGTGCATACGCCTCTGTGTGTGTGTGTGTGTGTGTGTGTGTGTGTGTGTGTGTGTGTGTGTGTGTGTGTGTATGAGAGAGTAAAAGTAAGTTTGTGAGTCTATATTTATCAGAAAAATATTGACTCTGTGTTTTTTGGTGCACCTGTGCAAGTGAGAGCAAATTCATAAGGTTTATGTATGTTTTGGAATATTATATAGTAATAGTAAGTGTTAATGTGCATGTGCGTGTGTGTGTGGCTACCTGCTGAGCAGTGAGCCCACAGGGGCAAAGCGAGGAAGGATGACACTGATGCGATGTGTTGGCATGTGCCCTCGGGTGGTTTTGGTGTGGCTGTCATTTTGTTGTTTTCGTACAGCTCCCCCTTCGTCATACCCCACATTATTCAAATAACGCGCTTTAAAGTTCCATAAATAAATAATGAATTCACAACTAGATGGATTGATGAACAGTGATGGAGAAGTATTTGGTTTTTGTTTTGTTTTTTTCCCACAGACTTCTTGTTGTTTGGACAAAGTCTTTGACAGGCACTTGTCCTTTGGGAGATTGAGCTTATCAGAAAAAGAAGTGCTGGGTTAGAAGGATGCTGTCTCGCTGAGCTGTGTATCTGTGACTGTGTGTGTGTGTGTATGTGTGGAGGTCTATTCTAATTCAAACCGTAGCTTAGCTTTTTAAAAATAAAGAAGTTCCACTCTCTAAAATAGTTATCTAGATAAACTGACTGAGTCGGTCAATAACTTGAAAGAAACAACCAAGTGTGTCAAGAGGTCAAACTCGACAAGAAGAGCAGAAAGATACATTACACATAATACACAATACAATGGAGCGCAAAAAACACACTTTCTCTCTTTTTCCCTCAAACACATAGACACAAAAAAAACCTCACACACACACAACGGAAATTAACATGACAGATGATTACATATGGGATCATAGAGTCCTGAACATTTTTCTAACACATATACATGTTACAACATCCCTTCCTCTAAACAAATCTCCATAGCTTATGGGACCTAAGGAGGTCAACATGCATCTAAAACTTCCTTGTCTTTCCCCAGAAAAAAAATGTGTGGGACTTGAAAGCAGCGGCAACTCGCTGACTCTCGTCTCTATAGTTCCTAAAGCCAATGCAGATCAATACGCAGCCATACATACCACAACTGGAACAACTCCTGTCAAAGGTTACTCCTTTTACTCTGTGTTTCTCTCTTCATTTCAGCAGGGCGGAGGAGGATGAGGAGATGGAGAGAGAACGAATGAGAGGGGGAGAGAGAGGAGACGGCTGTGGAGAAGTAAGAGGAGAGCAAGAAAGATAAACCTAAAATGATCCCTCTCTATAGTTGCGGAACTCTGTGCTAATGGGTTTTGACACATCGCCAGCAGGCCAAAGAGAGAGGGGGCTGGGGGTGAGTCGATAGTGGTGCGCGGCAGTGGCCAGAGGCTAGCAGCAGCGGCTAGGCCAAACCCCTGGTACTAGCATGGGCTGGGGGCCCGACCACTAATCATTAGAAAGTCAATGAGTCCTCCAGCGCTTGCAGCTACGCTAGCCTTCCCAGGGAGCCACACCACCTAGTGAGGGCCCTATTGTGAACATTCACACACACACACACACACACACACACACACACACACACACACACACACACACACACACACTATAATATTATATACAGTGTATATCCTGCATACAGGCCAAATACAAAGGGGTTGTGCACAAACAACTCCTGCAGGTACACATAACTGGACACACATTATATGTGTACAAAGCACTTCAGTGTAAACTTACATAGAAATAGAGCACTGATAAAAAACACTTGACACACACACACCACCACGTTTCATGATGTATGCCATGTCAGCCAGCAGTGGTCTACAGCCTTTGATGCTGTGGCTCTATTATTAAGCGCGGCCCCATCTCCTGCCCTACACTGGACACAGCCTCTCCTGAGACGCCACACAAACTGCTCCCAGGTCACACTGGGGCTCGGGCACCTCACCTGGACCCCATGCATTTTTAAATGCCTCAAACCGATCCTGACACACCGCTTCAGACCAGACTACTAAATGAGGCAGAGATTCTCTAATTGGCAAAGACTTAATTTATAGAGAAGTTAATATGAATGTAAAAAAGACATTTATATTAACACCAATATCAATCATATCAAATGTGTGTATTTCTACTTTAACTGATGTGTGATTATATGTGTGTAGGATTACACTTCATGTTGTTCTTTGATGACTGGTTAATAATGGTTGAGTAAGTGACACTGCAAGGACATAAACCCATTTGCACACACATATTGCAGGATCCAAAAAACTAATTTCCATAAGGTCATCATGAAAATTTCTTTTACACAAGGCTAAGAAGACAATTAGTGCCTATGAAGGCACTGTAATTGTCTAAATAAGAGTCACCACACTAAACACCTTTGTTAATGCTGAAGATGGACTTCTGTTCAATACAGCTGAAACAATGGTAATTACAGCATTTGGCCTTTTTATATCATATGTGTCAACACAGACTATGAACTGGCTGCTTTCCTTGCACACAGTATGTAACGTTGACCAGAGCCTGACTGTTTGTTTTCCAGTTGTTACATCATCAAGTGCTAATGAAATGCTAATGTAATCCACCAACAGATTAAGAGTTGTGGCAAAGTGGCACTGCACCAGTACTTAGCTCTGATAGTCTTATATTAGCAGTGGCTTGATTCAACTATCTGAGTTATTACTACCATTAACTTATAATTACTTATTCTGCTGTGTATGTCTGTATGTGTGTGTAAGCATATTCCATCCAAACATGTAGACAAATGATAAGAGCTAAAACAGTGCAAATTCAAAATAAAATCAATAGCCTTACAGCCTCTTAGACTCACTCTGATCAATATGCATGCAATCAAACTTTTCGCCAGCACTACCTCCACCACTATGCCCACCGATTGAGTCCATTGATCCTGACGCTCAACCTCCTTTTAGGAGCGGAAGGTATGGATATTTAGCACAAGAGACCCCATCTGGCCATCTTTGTGAACTTTGACCTTTGTGTTAATCCCCAAACAAAAGATAGAACTTATTGGAACCTGTACAGTCTGACCTGGAATCATCCTGGGGGGTCAGACTAAAGCAGCAGGGTGTCAAAATGGACTTTAAAACTAAGACCAATGCCCCCTTCTGGGGCCTGGGCTCCACTACAACGACTGCACCCCTGACAAAATTTGTGACACACGGGCTTTGCTGTTTGTGTGATTTCAGAAATAAGGGGATTCAGTTTGATATGCAACTTTGGTGCAAGTTTGTCTAGACACAGTGAACTGAAACACTGGTTGAGCATGACAGATAAGATCAAGAGCAAAAGACATGAAGACAGGGAGAAAGAGAGAGTGATGGAGGCTCAATGAGGGTGGGGCAGCCAGAACCAGGGTCTAGCAGGGGGATTGGCGTTCACTGAGGCTTCTCACTGATGTGCCGCCAGCCCCTTTGAAGGGATTATTAACACATTTTGATTACTCTGGTCCAGTTGTCACAGAAAATATAACCTCCATCAGGACTATAAAATGGGCGGCCCTTTTCTTCTCCAGCCTCCCTCATGTTGTTGCTCCCTTCACTCCCCGCCGTCCCTCCCTTCGCCCTGGGCTGGCCCGACTCAAAGCAATCCACTAATTACAGTCTCAGACATCTTGAAGAATGGACTAACACACTATTAGTCTGATAAAGACAGCCTCCTCAAAACACACATAGGAGAGGATACACACACACTCATCACCTGTGCGTGATGTTTAACAATTTAACAATACAGTGTGTGGCTTTTGAACAACTTTCTCCATCTCAATTGTCTGTACTGATATTCATCAACATAGGAGGTGAACAATAATTGAATGATGACCTCTACATTTAAGTGACTTTACCAATACTGTCAAATCAATTTGAACATTTGGATCCAGGTTTCAGCTTCGACAAATGGAGGAGCCCAAGGAGACAATGGCTCAATTACCACAATGCTCCAGAGTGGGGAGGAAACATACTATTGATGCTACTTAAACTCAGACATCCAGCATGTCCCATTAATTGCCAGGTTTCCCATGCCAAAGGTTACAATGGTGGGCCACATCTTGCTTCGCCTATTAAGACCAGTCTTGATCACTAACAACACCAACACACTTTTAACTTCCAGTGGCAAATAAAGACAATGAGTGCTTTATCTATATTTTTGTCCAGAGGAGCTGACAACAGGGACACTGGGTAGCACTTAGGTTCACTCTTCATTGCAGACTTTCACCTCTTAGGGTCAACAGTTGTGTGTGTGCTGGCCTTTCCCCAGAAAAGCAAAGTGGACATAATAGAAGGTTAACAAAAATTACTTGTAAAAATATTTTATTTCCACTTGGAAACTGACTTTGTAAGAAATATGTCCAATTACAATCAGTTAGATTTTATTAAGAGTTTACTTAATTGTGAATTTTGCATTAGCAAGTCTGAGGTTAACACTTGAGTCTCTTAGTTGTAGTGTTATAACTCTACTTGGACGCAAGCAAAGTATACATAGAAGAGGGGACAAGAAACTGCTATAATGCAAACTAAATAACGGAAGTGAGCATAACAATCTTGAAGTGAGTTCATCGAGGGTGTGCTGCCTTCACGCTGTGATGATGATGTTGCACAGCCTTGGTGGCTACGGAGGGCCAAAAATAAAAAGGCAGGAAATATGTCACTTGGTACTATATTAAGCGAGCAATGCAGTTTTGCAAAACAGGTTCCTAAGATGGAGAAATGCTAACTGCATTCTATGGCTACAACCACAGCCATAGATAAAGGTTGAGGGTGAAGTTATTTCATCTGCTTATTTTTGTTATCACTTCAAAACCAACAAAAATGTATCCTGCTAGCAAGTACTTATGTGTTTTTACAGCCTGATATTATGCCTTCATGCTACATCGTTGTCCAAAACTATTAAATACATGACAGAACAATTCTGTCACATTAGGTCAATTCAATTCATAATATATTGTATAAAAAAGCTCCCACAAACAAACATCCCACACTATCACTCAGATGGAACAATCTAGCCAGTAACTTTCACAGTTCAAGACTGAATTTCACCATTGACAAATAAAGTATTGTCTATTTTTCTCTTTGGATCAAAGGTCAGTTGACAAGTATGCCCTCAAAGCATTCACACAAGTCCTGCCCATCTGAACCAGTGTGGACTCTCTCTGTAGCTAAAGGCAAAGTCTTATCTCCATGAAATCTGCTACATTACATTTATATCATGTGACAATTCTCTGATACGATGCCAAACTGACCAGAGAAATATGAGTCCTGTTGATTTTGACTTTGTTTTACCTTCAAAAATGAAGCAGCCAACTTGGTGTCTTGTTAGTGTTTGTGCTTTTGACTTCTGAGATGCACACGCCTACCCAGCTTCACACCCTGTCACTTCAAGACTAAATGAAAAAGATGCTAACAGACAAGCAAACACACATTTCCTCCCTGAATAAAGCCTCTTTTCCAGGAACTGAGTTGGGAGATTCGTAGGGGAAAAAACATCAACAATAAAGGGAAACAAACTCAGCAGTGACTGAAAAAGAAAGGAGAGAATCAAGTAAACGGAAGAGTGGTTTTCACTGCAAACCTTAGCATCATTTACTGTGATAAGCACAGCTAATACATGAGAGAGAATGCTTCTCTTTGTAGACCATTAACTACATATCCTGTTTGTGAAATGTATATTCATAAACAGACTGAGAATTGAGCAAAGGGGCCATTTGCAAACACACACATGATCTGTGGAAAGGGCTAACATAGTCGACATCAAAAGGTCCAGAGTGGGAGAGGTAAAAGTAGGCCAGGCCATGGCCTGGGAGAGAAGTGGCGAGGATACAGAGGGTAGTGAACGAAGGAGAGAGAAGAGGCTGTATGGATGGAGGGAGCGATGGATAGAGAGAGAGGTTGGTCCCAGGCTGGGAGAAGCTCAGGTGTGAGTTGTGAGGAGGCACCTTCTGTTCATGGCTCTCAGGCCCCACTGCCCAGACAGACACGGGCCTCTCTTGTTTGGCCCAAATAAATCCAGGTGGCTCAAGACGCATGCCCTTGTCACTCAACACAACTTCACCCCCCACAAACGTGCACACACGCAGCAACGCATGTGATGACATGTAGACACTCAGAGACACTTATTCACTTGCGGTTCCCTGAAATTTGATCATTTTTTAAAAGGCTTCATGGGCATGGCTGGCAGGGAAACAATATCTGTTTAGCAGGAGATTAAAAGGCCATCAGAGAATTTGAGATGAATCAAGTAAACTTTCATTTAATCAAACAATAGTCATTCATTCTACTGATTCATTTATTTCAGTTTACGTCACTGAAAATATATTTTTTTTATATAATTACAAAACAAATGGCAGGTTTTCTACCAACATCATTATCTGCCTTTTTTAAATTCACTCCTTTTGTTTTTGTGTATTGCACTGATGTGCTCATTTTACTGCAGTAAAGTGGTTCCTCACTTTTTTCATAAAACAGATGAAACATCCAAGCTTAAGGTGTTGCAGAGGCAGTAAAAACATCAAAGACAGGAACAAACAATAGATGCACTGTACTTGAATCTCATCAAGAAAACCCCCAACAGAAAATGTCCACATTTACACTAAAGCCCAGCCCACGAAAGGTCCAATGCAGACATTAAACATATTGCAATGCAAGATTTGCTTGTACGCTGACCACCTTCCCAACCGTTTGGTATCACAGGGCTCTTTGATTTCTGTTCTCGCTGTTGACATTTATGATCACTGTGCAACAAGAAGGCTTGGGCAGATGGATAGTGGTATTGTGCTGCTGCTTTGCTCCTGTTTGGAGACCTGAGTACGCTGTGACCACACATGGCCATCCCGATGACTATGAACTACAATGAAGCTGACGTACAGAGGCAGCCGAAGCAAGTTTTTATGATGGACTTTCAAGCGCACTCAATACAGCGCAGATTATGTGAAATACAGTAAAGGATAATGACTTTTTTAAGTTGAAAATGTGACAGAAATGACCTGCTTCCGACTGAAGACCGTCTTGACAGATTTACCAAAAATTTCAACTTCTCCGCAAGAACGATGCTCAAACCACTCAAATCAATTACATCAAAGATGGAGCTCACATATCGAGACTTGTTAAGTTAACTGTAGTCATATTGCAAAGGTAGGGTGCCGGAGCCATTGCTGTCACTTGACGACGCTTGCGTCTAAATTGGGAGTGAAGGCCTCCCCAGGAGAGATGGGTGAACCTGTCACATAAGACTGAGGGAGCAGAAATGTTCAAAAAAACGCCACAGCCACACACACGTACACACACTAAACCAACACGGTATCTCCATATGCTTAAGATCTTAATCATCATCACCATCATCTGTTCTGTCCTTTTAGTGTGTGTTTGTGTGTGAGTGTGTGTCTGTGTGTGTGTTTCACATGAAAGAAGGACATCTGGAATACAATTATTCCAAGACACCCTCACACACACACACACTTTCCCTTTGCTCTAAATTTGCATGAATTCCATACATCTGGCCTTTAAGAGGCAATAACAATTATTCATTGAGCTGGTTGTTACAGCCCAAATGCAACCCGCCACTGGTCTAAACAGCTCATTAAAATACCACAATACCTCACTTCAAGCACACAGGAAAATTGGCATGCAACTCTATCACTGCAATATCGTATGGTTCTGAATGTCCATTCTGGATAATATAATGAATTCTGAGTAGCCTTTGTGGAGAAAGTGAATGTACTGTATATTTCTTTTTGATTCTCTGGCACTGTTTTCGTGCACTGCCTTTTTTGTCTGCTCCCTCTGTCCACATTGTCTGAAATTTAGGCCTTGCATTTTTCAGGTAAGCCTCAATGTGGATTAGGTGAATTTGGCAATTGCATTTGATCAATGCAGTGTCCGCAAAGGATTTTGCATGTGTATTTCTCATAATAGACAACTGCCTTTTCTAATAATAGTAACAAAAATGTGTTAGAATAAAGGTAACACAGAGTGTGTCATACTTTTATACCACGTTATTTTTAATAAATGAGTTACTATATAAAAAATTCAGTATGTAGAAAGGAAATAATACATCAAAAATAATAGATACAAAAACTAAAGATCTCACTTCATGAAGGGATGAAATGAATGATTTTATTTCCCCTCCTCCTCCTCCTTTACTTTCTTTTCCTTGATTACGCAGCTGAAAGTCAACATTTTTATCAAACAAATGACAGAATTTTTTTCATTTGCCAAAAAATACTACAAAATTCTTTTAAAAAAAAATTAAAACCACATCCCTACTATTAGGTGGCCTTCACCAAACATTAAAAAAAGCCTACATCAATGCGTCAACTCTGTTCTGTGTGTAGTCGTAACTACGCCCATATTCACATCAAACCTGAGATGGGCCAGACCAAGGAAAGTGTCCCTTAGGCCATCTTAGCCAGTCCTTCACAACTGAGCTTTAAAAGATGGGCGACAGTACAGTACGCTGCAGTTGGCCTTGATTGATGATTGAGTAACCCAAGATCATAGATGTGCTCAGAGAGGACTTGCCGGTGCAGAGCTGTGCATACATCAGCCCTTCAGGACTACCACTACAGTACATACATCATGCGGTGAGACTGACTGATGTGAGCATGGGGACTATGTAGACCACTTAAGGGAAGCTTTCCACATGGCAGTCAACAGTCAAAGTTGACTAAAAATGATTACAGCGCAGGAAAGGGATGACTTTGTTGTTATAAATCACATCTTATCTGAGCCTCAAACAACTGAGGTACGAAGCACGTGCAACATGCACATATTACTAGGAGACACACACATCCAGACACACACACACACAAAAGCACACACATTAACTTGTGCTGATATCCTTGACAGGCACAACTACAAAAGCATAACTCAGTGGTAAATAAATAAGTTCATGCTGTCTGCGTGCATTTTCTTTTTAGGAACTCTTGGGCTCACATAGACCCGTCCAAAGGATTATGTACGTGCATTGGTGCGTGCACAGAGGCCCCCTTTCAGCACCTTCTTACACAGTGAATACAAGCGGCGCCTCCCTCCTAAAGCAGCTCAAGGGCGCGGCCTATCTACCAAACGATAGAATGCATGAGTGGAGTTGTGCTTCATTTCAACCACCCGGCCAGCCTCCATCCACTCAGTGGCTTGGTTCATTTATATGGGAGTCAAACTGTTTGTACTGTCAAGGTTATGTTATTTAACAGGGGAACAGGGAAAGGATAGAGACAAGTTCCAGGCAATTTAAAATTCTGATGAGAGCTCCACCAACTGTGGTATCCATAAGAAGTGAGCAGATCTGAAATGAGACCAATTAACTTCAATCCAGCCGAGAACAATTCTTTGAGACCTACACATTTTATTCCCTTGAAATCTCTGCCATTCAAAAATGTTGTGATAAACACAGCAGTTATTTTGCCCTGATCTCACAACAGAGGATCCAAATTTAAATTTTGGTCATTTTGGTCAAAAATGTGACCGTCTATCAGTATGTGCACACAAGTGACACATAAATAAAAAGGACATTGTTGTTTGTGGGAAGCTTTCCTCAAAACTGTGGAGCAGAGTCTCCCGTCCCAGAGCGACACGCACACACACGCGCGTACACAAACACACTTGAGCAGCACACAGAGTACTCCTAAGGTTACCCCCCAGGACAAAAGCTTTACCATCCCACTGACTGGCAGATGGGGCAACCAGCTGACATCTCGGCCCGGCTCTGTTTCATGTTCCCTGGGTGTCTTAAACGGGCGGGCACCCTGTCTGATGGGCACAGGACAGCCAAGGAGGAAGCTCCTTTGACAGGGGAGGGGGGTTGTGCTCCTTGGGGCTACCATTGAGGAAAAGAGGAGCAAGGACAGACGGAGATGGCTAATGTGCTTCACTGTGTTTGTACAGTATAATTGTGTGTCTTGCAGGGTGGGAGGCTCGGGGAACTTCTACAGAAGATGCAGATTAATAAAGAGCTAATGACTGCATTTAGCCCTATATGGTTTTCTAACACAGGATCAAATATTTTCCTCAAGGCTAGAACCAACACTTTCTGTTGCTGGGATCATGAGCAATTGTACTTTTTTAGATTTAGACCAAGTAATATAAACTAAGAGTACAAGCCTTGCTTATTGCAACACAAAAGGTGGCACATAGCAGTTTGCAGACGTGAGGCTACAGGGTCTCTATTTGTGCTACTGAATAACATCTGTGTGACTATACGAGAACAGACACGCAGTGCATTCACTAAATGACTCTGACAACAAAGCACCAGCTACACCATCTTAAGCTAAAAAGGAGTTATTGTTGTTGTTGTTAGGTTGCTCCCTCACAGACCTTTGGATGTACTCCCCAGCTGGGAAAGTAACTTTCAAAATAATCCGCTAATGACTTCTTTAAAAGTAATAATAATATAATAATCATTAGAAACCTATGGATTACTCAAAAGCAGTAATCTTGTGACCTAAAGCATACTGGCACTTGTATTAAAACAGATGCAATGTGACTGTTGTTGCTGCTATTATCTATTACAAAAGCATATTTCCACAGGTGTAAAACTTTTATGCACAATTCAACAAACAAAATGCATCACATCCAAGTATTATAAATGGTATACGTATTAAATGAAATTATATCATTATAATAAATCACTCCTAACTCTCTGGTATGAGAGTGAGGGGATCATAAGAAACACAAAGTGAATGCACATATCTTTTCTTTAAAATGTACTGCAATGAAATGATTTTCTTTCTGTATAATAGCTATAAATGAAAAGGCCATTGAGGGAGCAAAATAAACACACAGACAAATCTCATGCATAAAATACACATGGGTATGGTGGCAATGTATAAATTAAAGTTACATTAAAGGAGAAGAAAGAATATTTAAGACAGTGCGAACAATGGTACAGGTCAAGAAGATTTATTTTAAACCTTATTTATCCCATGTTTTGGCCAAATTGGATTTAAGTTAAAAAAAATTAAATATTTCTTAATTACTTCATTGAGTATTTTTATTACCTTTACAGTAAAGCACAGGCCTAAAAATACACTTGCAAACTAACTTTTATGTAAGCATCTACAGTCAGTGAATGATAGCAGACTACTTACATTAAAATGGCATCAGCAGTCAGCAAGCTACTGCTGGTAACTTTGCCCTCAACTGTCTGTTTACTCCCGCCAAATGTCAGGAATAATTTTTTTTAATGTACTATGATTTTTAAAATGTATTATCTGCCATTATTATGTTGTCATTAAACTTGAAAAATAATTAATTAGATTCAATAAATATTGTTGAAGTCATGGGGTCTACTTAAAACATGTTTACAGAAAAAAGGGCATTACTACTGACGCCATGACGTATCACAGGTACGTGGCTAAAATTCTACATTACTACAACTAACATTAGCTATTTCTACCAGAAAAGCAAAAGGGAAATGCAGCAAAGCAGTAATGGCCCTGCAATTTTCTTCCTTAAAACTGTTGAATCTGCATCAAAAAAATGCCCATTTATGTCTGACAGCTTGACAGAAGACACACTGTGAAGATACACTGCTAATGGTAGTTTGACTCGGTTGTCATTACTCAAGTGCTTTGTAGTCGCTTGCCTCTTCTTAAATAAGATGGTCGTCACTTTACTACATTATAAATGAGAACACATGTAAGGCAGGTGACTGGTCAAATAAAAGCTAGATTTTTTTTTTATTGTATACAAGTGAAAAATGTAAAAACATTTGATGTGGCGGTTGTGAATACAGTCATCTCCTTCCCAATGTCTCCATCTCTTTCTCCTATACTGCAGCATATCCACACTCTGATAAATGTCTCCTCTTTTTTTTTTTAACTCCTTTTAGGGTTTTAACTGACATAAATCCTCTTGTCATCCATTGCATCGTCCTCATCACTGAATTAATATTTCTGATATACGTCCTCGGGTGACAAGGTGGCACAATTCTCTCTCACTGCCACTCCTTTACTTTATTTCACAATTTCATTTTTTTTTTTTTTTTGGTTCTCCCTTTCCGTTTTTAATATTTCAGCGCCTCAGATGTAGCGGCTCTTTAAAGCACCCATGGGGGCTCCAAGTCCTCTCTTTTGTCTCCCATTTCCTTCTGAAACAGTTTTTCTTTAACCCTATGCGGCTCTTCACAGTTGTTGTCTTAGCTCTCTCCACTCTGTCGCGCTTTCTGCCGCTTTCTTTTTCTCCACCCCCCCCACCACACTCCCTCCCTCCCTCAGCTTTCTCTGTGTCAGCCAGAGGTCAATGCTACACTTTTTTCTTGTGCATGCAAGAAGGCAGGGGGTATCTTTTTAGTTATTGTAGCCTAAAAATAGAAAAAAAAAATCTGTTTAAGGTTGGGACGAAGGTGTCTTTTAAGATATAGTGGCATACCACTATCTAGCAATAGGAGGGTGTTTCGTATCTTGAGATAAGGATTAGATTATATCAATAAATGATTTGGATGAGGTTTGATAAAGGATATAGACCAATTTACAAACTGAGCCAAAATGACTCCATTTTCAAGGTTATTACCAAGTGACCCAGTGCATTATTCAAAGCTGAAATAAGCGATATTTTTTTAATTTAATGCATTGTTCTATATTTATCTGTAGTGTAGTGGAGTGTGGTGAAACATGAAAAAAGCCACATTTCACATGGTTGGGGACAATCAGTCAACAATGCTAATGCTGTTGGCTCAGTGATCAGTAAATAATATATCTAAATTAATGGTACCTGGTCACATGTCAATCACAGTGATGTGAAGCTGTTGTTTAAATGTGCGAAAAGTCATGGATTACGCTTTACGAGCCATTTTAAATACTGAATGTTTGATGAAATCTGTGCAATGTTCTTGTGTGAATTTCAAATCTTACGACAAATTTTACACTTTATTGAACAGTGTAAGCATCATTTCAAAATGGAAAACCAACATTTCTCTTTGCAACGTTGCCCTGTGTTTCACAAAGGCTGAAAGCTCCAATGAGCTCTCTAGTCAGATCATTACTTCCAAGAGTCTCATTATGCTGAGAGCCTTGTTGAAGCTAATAACTGACTAAAGGTCTAATTATTAGATTTCCTCATAATTTTATTAATGCTAGCTAACACCTTGTGTAGACCTAACACAGGGACACGAGGAGGCTAGTTGTAGATGGTGGACTCAACTGAAGCATTGTTATTCAGTCAGGAGACGTCGACCGACATCAATCTTTGGAATAAAGTTCATTTAACTTTGCACAGATGTGTCCCCCAGTGCCATCTTTGTAACTCCACTTAACTTAAGCTAATATTTGGATGTTTGCGACAACACCTGTCGATACACAGGGAAACACAGATTTGCCCACACAGGGAAACGGGCACACACATACAAGCACATACTCGAGTCTGTTGGTTCAGCTTTTCCATTGAGGGTGCGCATGCTAGCCGGCCATTGTGCGCGTAAGGCCTTTTGTCTGTGCAGCCTGAAACTGGTGATTGCACCTTAGCTACCGCAGTTCAAGCGTAAACAGTGTTTTCATGCCCTACGATATACACTGTTGCCAGTGGACCCCTAAATCCCTGGAACAGCTGAGTCCTAGGGTGTCAAAGATAATGGCGATTTATTGCAGTGCGAGGCTTTCTCATTGCCCCTCCCGCCCCCCTTTCCAATCGTCCCTCCACCCCTCCCCCTCCCTCAAACAGATTAAAATTAAGCCTTAAACATGTGAGGATGGAATTAACACATTTAGCGAGTCTCCTCTTCCCACATCCCATTTTCGCTCCAGAGCGGCTGATCCCTGCTGCCGAACGCGGGTGCAATTTTAATGACTCGCAACGTTTTTGAAGTCCACATGAAAAAAGCGTCGCTCGCCGTTTGTGGCGGCGCTAGATATGGCTGGGCCACGGCCGGCCATGATTGGGGGGGACACACGCCGCCGACTCGGACTCCAGGCTCTTCGATAGGATCGGTGTCATTTTCCTCTCCACGATAAGACGCCTTGCTGACAAGGTCCGATTAGGAGAGAAAAAATCATTATTGCTACGCCTTTCATCCACCGGGGGTTTACCGATAAACAGCTCACCCACGGCTAGATTTTCTGAGAGCGAGATGTTATGCGTTGAAGCATATATATTTACGAAATATGGTTTCAAGCGAAATTTTGGGTGCATTTTTAATAATTATTTTCTTTTAAAATAGCTATAGAAAAACATACTTTTCCTTTAAGACACATCTTTAAAAAGGCCTTCTTTCTCCTCGGCTAAAAAACTCAAGCTGTGAAATATTTAAGTTCTAGCTCTCGGCTCCAGTAATCAAACAATTATCAAATAACTTCATATTCTTTTTGAACACAATACAACATGGTGATTGTATCAGCCTACAAAAAGTCATTTATTATGCTATACCTAAAGGAAATCCACTTTAGCAAAGTGTCCTTTTAGAAAGAGAAATGAAAAAGAGAGGCTTAAAATATTCAAACTACATTTTAGAACAGAGAGAATAAGTTTAAGTCGAAGTCAGAAAAAATTCAGCTACATGTTAATAAGAAAAATATTTAGATTGCATATATACTATATATAATTCTATAAATCATTCATGTAGAAATAAGAATAAAAACACTGCAAGTATCAAATTTGGTGTATTAGCAGGTCACACAAAACTTCAAATCAATAATATAAATTTAATTCAAAATTGATCTGTTAAAAGGGAATTTAAAAAAATAAAACACTGATTTAGTTTAAAAATAAGTGAGTTGCGGTGACTATATTTAATAGTTTTGGGACAATTTCCAAAAATGTACATTCTAATGAAAACAGTTTTAAACATTTTAATTTGAAGGATTTTAATTTGTAGGAATATGTACTATTATAAAAACAAATTGCTTTTTATTGCCTGGGATGATCCAAATATTGTAAATATTAAAGAACAAAAATGAAATTTGTCAAGAGCTAATTATAGTCTCTGCTTAAAATATCACTGGGGCTTCATAAATGTAACTGATTATGTCATTTGCTAAGTGTTTGCTTATGGATTTGAGGAGCGAGCACCACTTTGGTGGCCCAGCACCAAAAGAATCATCGAGTCTGATCTTTAGAGGGAACAGGGAGAAATAAAGCGAGTGGGAGAGAAACAGAGAAAGAGACGAAGATGGAGGGGGAGAGATAGAGAGTCGGGACAAACGTGTGCTGTGTTACTGGGCCACTCCAGCGCCCATGGACTCTCAGCAAGACTCAAAGCCACACTCTGCTTCAAAAGGGAGCCATGAAGATTTTTTTTTTATGTTTACAAAAACATATTTATTTATTTCTCGTCACTCTGTCATTTATTTCTTGCTGTCCCAGCACCCTTTGCTCTGCCACTGGAATCATGTTCGATGACGCCGACACACGCGCGCCCTCCCCTCTTTTTCCCCCTCTCTTTTAATACCACTGCAGTTGAAAATCAAACTGCTCTAAAACAAATTGATGTACTCTTTAATATAGTCATCACATCATCACAGGGTCCCCACGCGTCTGCCTTGGTGACAACTGCAGGGCTGCTTAGCTTAGCCGAGCGATGGCTGCCACTTTGTTGGTCGCTTCAATGATTTATCGCAAAAAAGAGAAGGAGAGATTGTGAGAGTGGGAAGAGAGAGAAAATGGGAGAGACAGAAAGAAAAGTCCCCTGGATCATGATTGAGTCACTGGCACCTTTGATTGACAAGGTCTAATCAGCTTATCTCCATCCTAATAAAGTTGATAGCCTGTGGCGCTGCTCTCTACCTGGCATGGTGTGAACTTTGGGCTAGGCTGGGGCCCCTGGGGGCCGGTCCCGGCCCTCTCTGCTTATCTAAACGGGACTGAAATCAATCCCTAATGAGCTGTTTTCATTTGGTAGGATTGATTACAGGCCCCTAAACACCAAGAACAGTCGCCTAAGAAGTGTTCTCAGCCTCTTGCTGGCCACCTTTAAAATGCAGAGCAGCAACGCTTTTGTCTGTCTCTGTCTTTGTTTCAGCAGCTCATTTTGCTGGCATTGCTAAGTTATTTGTGTCAACTGAACAAGTATAAAGGCGGATGAATTTTCAAAGTAAATTCACTCCACATTTGCCGGTTGATTTATTGAGTCATACACTTTTTTTAAATATTGTCTCAGAAACACATTCATTCATTCATGATTGTAAAATTTTAAAAAGCCTTTGCATTTCATGGTAAAATTGAATCTAAAAATTTTGAATGGCATTAAACCTGCATAAGTTATGTCTCTGCAAACAGAAGGTTAGAGCACACATAAAACTACTGCTGCTACAATGAGCCCATAATTCAACTATAAAGTTTACCTTTAAGTTTACAATTACTGTCCTGAAACGATTGCAAATTTACAAGCAAAGCAAGCAACAAAGCAAATTTAATTTAAAGCTATTTGATTTCCAGAGTGATGCCAGAAAAAAAACTGTGGATTTTTAATAACCACAACTGTAAAATTCAGCAGGAGTTTGATGGGGCATTTTTTAGTCTTGTCTTGTATGAACTGTCAATCAGTATGTAAGACTCAACTCTCTCCCCCTCAATGAATAATAATCAAAAAGGTGAAACAGCTAATCATTGCAACTTAGATGTCTTATCTGACATGCTATTTATTTCTAAACAAGCAATCATAAATCATTCAAAATCTTTTCAACTGCGGAGGGAAGGACAAAAATCTGGCATGTCTTTGATTTAACATCAGTCAAGCCTCCACATTTGGGCATTTCAAATGCCCCTGACTCAAATGTCTTTAAATTGGCTAACTGCATGCCCTCCCTCTTTATTTAGGGCCCTCTTTAACTGGGCTAGCCCCCATGTCTGCTTGTTGCTATGCCTGGGCTTTTAAGTCAGGGCTCTTCACTAATGAAGTTCTATACTTTATTTATGAGACAAACAGAGGACCCTGGTTCTTGAGGGTGCGTGTGGTAAATAGCTCTGCATGTCCAAAGAGTCTCCTCTATATCCCTCTGAGGGCTCTCACTGCTTTTGGCAAGCCTTTGTTTTTGCTAAATACACTGGAGACATTGAGAATGGGAGAAAAAAAAAGTTAAAATCTGATAAAATGGTACTGTGTGGAGATTCATCTTTCCTTAGAACTAAGAGTCCTCTTTTTTCCCTTAAATGTGACCTAGAAGCATCCTGGCTTTTTTTTGTTCCTGGTCATTAAGAGATATATTGTCGACACTGAAGAGAAAAGGGGGCAAAGCTGAGTTTCTACGCCATTTCTTTGTTCAGGATCTCTCTCTTTGAAATAAAATGTCTTTTAGTTCCACTTCCCCCATTGGTCAATTACAGTTCTTAAGGGCTACTGTGTCATAGTGGATGGAGAATGCAACTTTGAATTTCTGCAAAATAACGACGCTAAACTGCTCCTCGTAAAAAAAAGCACAGCTTAGATGTTTGATTGGAGAAACACTTAATGCTCTAATTATTCATGTTTAACGTCTATGGGTGCCACACCTCTGTGTTTTAAAACTCAAAGCGTATTCCTCAACAACTGCCAATGCCATTTTCATAATGTGCATGAATAAAGCGTGGTGCGCTTCTTGCTCGTTTTTTTTTTTTTTTCATTATTCTGTATTTGTTGGCGTGAAAGAGAAGGAACTACAATGAACGGAGCTTTTATTGGACTATAAAAATAAACAGTTTAGTGTTTGCAAAAAGACAAATCCCAGTCCAGAGTGTACTGTCTCAATACTCTAAGAACTGTGGCAGGACTATGATCTAAATAGTGCAGGATTTCAAGAAGATATCTGGGAAGTGTTGTGACGAGCCGCTGTGGGACCACAAGAGTAAATATATAGTTTGAAATGGGAGAACAACACTAAATTAAAGACCAAACTGAATGTGGGATCAGATGGCGAACCCCGTCAAACCTTATAAACCAGTGGATAAATATGGCTACCTAATGTTTGTGCCCAGAGTGTTGAATTTGAGAGCTTGGCATATATAGTAATTAGTCTGGTGGAGGAGTGCATATTCCCTGTGTATCTATGTTCTTTGTGCAGATGTATTCCCTGTTTGACCCAGAGACACTGCCATTTCAGGTTGTGCATCTGAGCGGAGGGTTGGTATCGACAGCAGAGTAAAGGAAGGGGTCATGGATTAAAGACGCAGGGCGAAGCTTCCCCACCAAACCACAAACACGGCCCCAGCTGGTGTGGACCAAGCCAAGTGTGTGGGACCAAGGCAGGATAAACGAGCATTGTTCTTAGGTAGCCGCTCACACAGCGGATGAGACGGCCGCCAGTGGCACGGGGTCAAGGGGCATGTGGCCGACTACGGCAGGGGGAAACCGCCGGGCCCAGTAGGTACTGAACGCTGTTAAGCCACGGCCCACTTCTTTAACACCAACCAAGCTGTGAGGGAAAACATCAAAAATCAAGCCACTCTCGTAAATGATGCGACTGGGTAGAATTTAAAAAAAAAAAAAAACCTGTCGGCTGTCGCAGAATTTGACACAGTCGAGAAACTGGGATAAGGGCAGGAACATCTGAGGCATTTGAATCAACATTTTTAAGCAGAGAATGTAGATTGTATTTATGAATTTGTGAATGCAAGTTACAGAGAACATCAAAAGCTGGTGGTCTGCGTGCGAACCTTCCTTGACTTGAATTATTAAATCTGTCGATGTCGCACACGCCAGCCACCCCGCGATTATAGTGTAAATTGACAAACTTTTTCAAAACTACAACGGAAGCCACAGAAAGCTGGTTGATACTTCAAGAATGAGCTTTGATACATCTCTGAGGAATACACTCTGCCTCAATAATGTGGTGACTGTCAGGAAGGAAGACAGGAAGAAAAAAAATATGCTAACTGGTTAAATCTATTTAAGATCCCAATGAGCTTTTTTCCTATTTTAAGATAAAAACCATCCTTGATAATGAGGGAAAAAAAGGAGTTTGTGTGTTTTTTTTGGAAGGTTTATTTAGAAAGTGATATTATGGTTTTTTTTTCCTTCTGCACTCCTGAATTAAGAACTTCAGGAGGAACGCTGACGTTGTTTATTTTCATAGACCCCCTGTCTGTTTGTGTAAAAAAAAAAAACACCACCACCCACCCAACACACACATTCACAAACACACACACATACACACACAGTCACAGCGATGCACGAATTTTCTTCGGGAGCAGAGCAAGGAGAAGCGGCGCCCGATCTGTCGCCTGTACACCTCTCTCTCTCCCTCCCTGGCTCGCCTTTGATGTGCTCCCGAAAATGTCATCAGGCGTCAAGGAAAGAGGTTTTTTTTTCTCGCCCCCACCACCACCGCCGCCGCCACCACCTCCCAAACACACATATCCACCCACCTCGCATATGAGCAAGACAATTTGCTGTCGCTCACTCATCCTCACCACTATCTTGAACCCCCGCCCAACACCACCCCACTCCTTCCTAACCCAATCCAAAACAGAATACGTACCAGTCTCTACTGCTATCTGGTAGCCGGCTTCCAGTCTCCGTGATGACCTTTCCAGCTTCTCTGTGTTGTCCAACAGATGCGCTCTCTGCAACAAATGGAGAAAAAAAAAATAAAGCCAGAGAAACAAACATACACACACACAAAAAAAAACTGATTGAGAGGGCTGGGACCCATTTCAAAGAAACACATCAACACTGTCACCTAAACAGACAGACCACATCCACAGCGACAACATAATACAGCCAGGTTGGCAATAACCTTCATGGATGACAATGTGTTATATGCTGATGGAATATCAAGCATATGCATGTTGAGGCTGACAATGTAAGAGGTGCTGCCGCCTCATCTTGGACATGAAAACAAGAACTACTTTGAGGTTGGTTGCCTCGTCGTATTGTTTCCCAGTGCAGACTTCTGCTGCAAGACAGAGAAAAGTTAAGACAGGGAGGTGGAGCCATTTAAAATAAAATAGAATAAAATTTGTAGCTTAGTTAAAAGAAAATCCCAAAACATCCAGTTGATGGTTCCAACTGGAGGAGAAATTTAGAAAACATTTACCAACCTTAATTCTAAACAGTAAATGCACCATATAAAGATTTACTTAAAAATAATAATGTCTCTAAAACTAAATTCCATAAATTAAATATAATAAATATATCAAATAAACATCATTACAGAGGTGTGAAATGTTATAATTAGCCTTACAAAAAGCATCACATTTCTCGCCTGTTTCTTGTTTATCCACATTAGAGGACCAAAACAGTATTCATGATGTATGAGTTACTGCAACCCCCTTGGTTTACTCACAGCTATCAACAATTGACAAGGCTGCCCATTGAAAGCGTGGGGGCGCACGGAGCATATCAAGAAAAGATGCGTTTCATAAATAATTAAATAAGTAATTTGATCATTTCTTTCAAAGTGGATGTTTATGAGTATCAAGGTGTTAGGCAGGACTCGCATATCATGCATGCACATATCAATTGATAGTTGTTCCTTAGATACCGAGAAAATCAGGTGGTTTTGGTTTCTTCTCTATAGCTAAACAATTCCTGTCTGACAAGCGAGGCGAGAAAAGATCTGATCTGTTGACTGACGGCCTTGAGTTCCATCTTAGGGGCTCTCAAACAGAAGAATCTGCCATTATGGTCTCATTTCATTGTGTTCACCTATCCAATTACTGCATCATAACAGGTATGCTTATAAAATATACATGCAGTTGTACAGAAAGGCACACAGGCATTTTATTGGCTTTCTTATATCCAAATAAATGTCTAACAAAGAAGCAGTGCTACAATTATACAAAACCTTAGATGAATGGCAAGGCATGTTGATCTATATCTGACAATTTGTACTGTTCAACGTAATGCATGCTTCTATATTGAATTTCATCTCAACTAACAGTTACATGTTGGAAATTTATCAATGAGTACTGGAAACCTCTTTTTTTTCAGATGGCAGAAAAGCTCTTGCAGGGAACACTTGATTTACAGTTTTCAACGTTAAATTTTTTTAAATCATACGAAACCAGCTCACTATGACTGATCTCACTTGCTTTGGTGGTGGTTGCAATAAGCTGCCAAAAATGCAGATATTTGATAATAGCTGCTTTTCCCATGGAGGTTCCCCTCCACTTCACAAAGTTGTATCTGCGTTGTGGACAGTCGAGAAAGATTTGAAAGGATGGCATAGTGCAGGGAATTCACGACTGTTTTAGGGTGTTTCCCAAAGGTGTGCATTAAGTTTGATTCTGTGTTTCTGACCTTATATGTTTTTAACATGACTCCCAAGATCTCATTAAAAGATTCTGTATCACGTGGTGGTAAATCATCTGTTTGGATCATTCTTTGGTTCGTATAATGCCTGAATATAAGTGTTATATTACATTTGTTTAATTTTGTGCACATATCGTGTTTTTTTCATGTATGTTGAAAATATTGACTAAACTATTATGTTGGTGATTGGTTAAAAATTGTTAGGCAGAAGTAAAGCATAATCTCAATAAAGTCTTTCGTTAATGTGTTCAACACTAGTTTCAACCACCTACTTAACATACAAACTGTGCATATATGAAAGTCCAAACTACGACCCAGCTTTCATTAAACCCAAACTGCATTCAGTTAAAAGGATCATAAACATGGAAGACTTAAATGTTTACTCAAATGCTGTTGGTTTTGATAGCCTTTCTAATATGCTATGTTAAGAAACTGATCAGATGTAACGTATTTGACACTCAAAAACAACCCAGCGAATGACAACCGCCTCTCTGACAAGGGTTTATGCCCATCACACAAGCGAAGGGGACAGGGGGAGAAGTGAAATCTCTAGTTTTGGTTAGGCTGTCAAAATGTGTACCAGCTAATCACTCAGAGGAAATGAAAAATGTGGAGGGGAGTAAAAAAAAAAAAAAAGTCGACGACACACTTTTCAAAGTTTGACAATAAGAGGGATGGGAAAAGAGCAGGGTGGAGAAAACTCCCTCTGAACTCTTTTCTTTCCCTCGCTTCCTTTTTCTTGGCGCCGCTGACAGATGTCATTTAAAATTGCAGAGATACTTTTTAATAGTTAAAGGGAGGGCAGGGGGAGGATGGAGGGATAGGAGAACGGGTGGGTGGTAAAATGGGCTGCTGGTGGGAGGAGAGCGACGAGGAGACGGTGAGTGGAACAGGATGTAAGGTGTGGTGTGTTTTTGGTGAAGGGTGTGGTTGGGGATTTCGGGGAGGGGTTACATGGGTGTGGAAGTGGCAGTGGCACCGGCAGTGATGGTGGCAGTGTGCACATGGGAGAAAATGGATACCAAGCTTGGGCTATAATGAGCCCCTATGGATCAGAGGGGACGTATTGACATGCAATGCTTAAGCTAATACACCTAGACCATGGCTGCAGTGCCTGTGTGTGCCTGGGAGCATGAGGCAGCCAGGGATACTGACAGAGTAGCGCACTCCCCGGGTTCTTCAAAGAGCTCAAGTGATTAGTATGTTATCATTACCATTCGAAACGTGATTTTCCTATTCCCTCTCGGCAAAGGTGACACGTCTCGGGGAGACGGCCGGCAGACTCACTGCGATGGAAAGCCACTTCAAAGCTTTCTCCTCCTGAATTTCTCTCTCTCTCCCTCTCTCTCTCTCTTCTCTCCCTCGTTCTGTCTTCTTTTAGGGCCGGGAGGAGGGGAGGGTGAGTGTGGGTGGGTGGATGCGTGAGGTGGTGGCGGTTGGGGAGGGGAGAGGGGGTGTAGTGGTGGCAGTGGCGGTGTATATGTGTGTGTGATCATTAGAATAATGCGCCCCGAGTTTGACGGTGACAGAACCTGAAGGAAAGGGTGAGAGTTCAGCCACTAAGAATCCAGTAATGGCACAGTGTGATGGCCCTAATAATGAAACAATCCAGCCACGGACACAGGATGATACCATGGAAAATAATGAAAAGGAACATGCACAATTAAAACTAAACATCCTACAGGATGTAGTCACAGTCGAGGCTGAGAGGGAGATTATGTCTACAAACTTAATCCAAAACGAGGTGACTCAGAAAAGCAATTTTGTTCCAATATACGAATGTCATACAACAATCGCAAAAACGTAAACGCACCCAAGTGTTGAGATACGGTTTCATTCTGCAGTTAGCAAGCAAAATCCAACACATACTTGTCAGCATTTTTGTCGAAGGGAATGCAAATTGGCTGCCAGCCCCTACTGTGCTACAACGTCCCATATCAAGGCTTGACCCCTGCGGTTCTGATATAACTACGGTGAAACGTTCAGAATAAGGTAAAGACACTCACACCCTAACACCTATTCAAGCTCAAATACCGGCTTGCAATTCACACCTGCCATTAATCTACTTCAGAAAGACTAAGGATCTCACCAAAATCATATCTGATTGTCTCATGGAGCGTTCCAGCAAAGGATTTAAATACAATATATGACAAATATTGTGCATCTGTGAGTGCACCGGTGCACCCCCTCCATCACCACCACCTCCATTTCTGCCTATGCATGTATGCCTTTTCATCTGACACCTACATTTTGAACAAAGATCTTCTTAGGAACCACGAAAATGGTGTTTTTTTGTTGTGCTTTTTTGCGTCAAGAAACACTCTTCAGTTGTAAGTTATTAACAGGGAGCCCCAGAACAATGCAGCTGTAGCTCAAAAGAAATCTCTCCCCTCTTCTTTCGCTCTCCTGCCTTTTTTCAATATCAAACACAGGCGGTTACTATCACCATTTTCCAAAGTTCAGATGATTTCCTTATTATTTCAATAAGGGTGGGGGAGAGTCAAAGTGAATAATGATGACAGCTGTGATTCAGACTGACTGTGTGATCTTCTGTGCCGTTTGTTTGGGACTTGTAAGACGAGGAATTACAAGTGTCAAACAGCTGTGAATATGGGTGCTAAATATTTAAACATGTTTTTCAGCTGAAGAAAAAAAAGTATAGTTTTTTAAAAGCAAGGCTTAAGTGTGTATAAGCTGTACCAGCCTTTGATTCAAATGCAGGAAGAGCAGAAGGGTAAAAGACTGCAATGGAGGAGTGCAATGGCGAAGAGGGCGCAGAATCAAGCCCTATTACACAGATCGGGCCATTCCAGAAGGGGTAGACAGGTGAGGTAACTCAAGATGTCTTCTGAACCTCAGGCTAGGAGGAAATGCACAAAAAAGGTGGGAAGAAGAAGGGGAAACAAAAGTACAGCTAAATAAAAGAAAAAAGCCTGATAACATGGCATCTGGGCCAGGATGGCGCTCTAAATTATGGATAGGTGTGAATGGTGAGGCTTTGATAGGAATTGAATTACTCTGCTTCAGCAGAAGCCCTCTTGATCATAGCCTCAATCAAAGGCACATTTGACAACGTACTGTAAGTACACCTGCAAATACAAGTTCAGTCATGCTTCAAAGAACCAGCAATGTAATATAAACAGCAGAAACAAACAAAATATGCCTCAATTAGAGATAAATACACTTTCTCTAAAATATAATCTTCATAAGTATTAATTAAAATGTAACAACTGAGTGTTAATTATTAACATTATGATTGAAAAAAGCATATTTGATATTCACTTGACAACGCAGTGTTATTAAAACATGACAGTAGAGTGTAAGTAAGATGGTAATTAAGCTACTATTAACATTACAGCTGGACAGTCCAAGAACAAATGTTTCAGTTTATAATCTAAAAGGCCACATACACTTTATGTAAGCTTATGTGCTTTTTAAATATCACCAACTTAATAAACCACCTACTCTGACCTTTAAATCAAATTTCAGGCATTTTCAGAGTGTTGATTGGAATTTTCATGCTTGTTACATGACTTATCTAAATTAAGTCTGGAGAGGAAGCGTCAGTCTTGCAAGAAACACTATAAATGGATTGGGCTGATGTGACAGTCCAATATTACATTTGCTCCAACTAGCTTTTTAAATGAAATATAAGTTCAATTTACAAAGTTCATTTGTATTTAATCATGAGTGGTGCAGCTCAATTAGAGCATCTGTATAGCATCTGTGTTAAAGCTAATACAGATACTACAAAATAAGTTCAAGGAACCATTTTATTCCAACATCAGTGCCTGTGTTTTACCAGCTCAAAGAGAGACAGCAGTAGTGAAGAGAGTAAAGCCAACTGTTGCTCGCGGAACTGGACATTTGAACTGAAAACTTATCTGAATAGTAAAATAGCCATTAACACTGTATCTTAGCTTCTTACTTGGACATAATCAATTCACAAAACCTGAGCATTCTTAGTTTGGCAGCAACTAGCAACGTATGGTACCTGACAGTTTCAAACATTTCAGGAAGATATTGACATTTGTCTTTTTTGTTTGTTCTAACTGATTTTTATTGAGGACCAACACTTGAATTGACACTTAAGCAATTTCATTACATTGTATACTGTGCATGGCAGCTTACACAACACACTATGGAATATGAACAATGAAATGCATTAAATTGTCATGAATTGAGTTCAGTAATCTTTAGCAATGGTGGTGATGTTAATGCAGTGGTGAAACACAAAACAACTACCATCCCTACAGTCTGTCATCATATACAGCTTTAAACACATTTTGTGATTTTGATTTAATACAAAACACAACTAAAGCAACTAAAATGGCCCCATTCAAGAAAATGAAGGGTTAGTAAATCTTACAAACAGCAGTTCCCTCTTAAGACTAAGAAGTTGATAAAGTTCTGTTAGACCCAATGACCAAAGCTACTCTAAGCCTTGCTTTATTCCCCAATATTTGCCTTCAAAAAGACATATCAGAAATAATATCTTATCTTCACTTTCTGATGGTTAAGGTAGGAGAAACTGGAGAAACTGGCCTTCAGTGAATTCATTATCTTTGGCTTGGCCTGTAAGCTGTTCAATCAGACATGCAAAAAAAAAAAAAAAAAAAAAATCGTCCAAATGAGCGGATTTTAATTTTCTACACAAGAGAGGAGGGCAAATTGGAATTTCAGTGGGAAAGCAGAATTCAAATTGTTAGAGCAGAGAAACACTTACCTCTTCACGTAACTTTATCAACTGCATCACGAGAGCAAAAGGGAGAAGAGAGAGAAAGATGGAGAGAGTGAAGGAGAGATAAAAAAAAGCAGGAAAACATGGCAGGAAGAAGATCAGTCATGTGGCTTGGTACAGAATTAACCTTGACGATTTATCCGTTTGCATGTTTAGCATTTGGAAATCACAAGACAAACACATTAAACGGAGCTAAACACGCCGCTCGGGCTGACTTTTTTTGAACAAACAAAGATCAAGTCCTGGCGCTGTCACATTAAACAAAGAGAGGGAATGGATCGCTCGACTTGCAATATCAACTAACATTATCAAGGAAGTCACATCAGAAAAGCTGATATAGCAAGAGAAAAGAAAAAAACGAGTAAAATATAGTCTGCACAGTTACAGTTTTAAATGTTGAGGAAAAATATTGTGTATCTGTCATTTTGCTGAATTCTCTGGAAAAGGATAAAAAGAAATGTGTGCCCTTTGGAACCGAGCTGGAGAAATGCTGAGCCACTCCATTTGTACCACTGTTTATCAATGCTGATATGCTGTCAATATTTCATGTAGCATCTCAGCAAAGGTGCATGCTGTTTAGATTTTGTGCGGAAAGCCATGTGAGGCTAACACTGTACATACATACAGTGCAGCTTATTATTGGGACAGCCACAGATCATGAAAAATGAATCTTAGCATAGCTATACATTTTTGATGAAAGAGAATAGCAAATTTAAAGTGAAGTAAATAAGAAATGCTATTCCTATTCCCTGTCCTGGAAAACCTTGCATCTCTGATAATGAATCAGACGTTTGAGGGAGGGCAACAATCCCATTTGCCATTAATTATGCCTAATCACAATTAAAAAGGTTGCTTCCCTTGCCTGTTCTTAAGTGAGGGCTGCAGAGAAGGAAAGAGAAGACTGGGGCTTATCGTGGGAATGCAACACGTTCGGAAGAAAAAGGGGAAGGACAAATTTCTTGATCCGCGAGCCTTTTAGAGGTGATTTGTTTTTTAAAATCCACTCTTTTTTTTTGGGCAACATTAAAGGTTAGCAGATCTTAAGGGAGGCTCAGGGCCAGTATTGCTTGTGCTGTTTATTTTGAATTTCACGAGTGTTTAATATTTTTTTTATCATATAATGAAGAAAGTTCTTAGATCTTGAATTACAAACTTGATTGCTAACTTTAAGGTTAAAGGTGGGAGAGGTCAGAAAACACCATACTTGTGTTCAAGTAATTCAAAATAGAGAGAATGAAGCATCAGCTTCTTCTCCCAGCTCTTGTGACCAGAATAAATCCAGGAACTAACGTTTAATATTTGCTCCTATTTTACTGAAATCCTAAAAAACAGAATATTGTACTGCATACAAATGTCTCCTCTATTTATATTACACTACTCGTAAACACACTCAAAGAAATTTGTGATATAATAACAAATTCAGGAGGAATCTATACTATATAAAACACGTACTTCTGCAACAAAAATATCAGGTACTTCACACATTACAATCTTCTATTTGTCACAGCATTTCTCCTGTAATTTTAGAAGCACCTCAAAAATAGTTCCTGCCTCACTTTTGTTTTTTCCACCAATCAAAAAATATAACTACAATGGTGTGCAATATTGCAAATATAAAAATATTGTCAATATCTGTAATGTGGGAGGTAAACAAGTATAATTGCATGTTTTTCTAAAGAGCGTGCTTTTGCTTGAAAATGTCGGCGGTAACAAGACACACTTAAGAGTGGAGTCTGTCTTGTCTAACTTAAGCAGCAACTCCCCACTAAGAATGTATTATTGAAGAGGCCAAAGTTTAAAGCTACACTGTGGATGTGGTTTTTTGGAGCTTGAAAAAAAACCCAGCAGATCCTGCGATCCCTCACCCCAGCTCAGCCATCAGTCAATGGGTACCAAACAAAACTTGTTCTAGCTCATTTGTGCTGCCTGACTGATTGCAAGTCCTCGTGGAGGATTTGTTAAAACTATACGAGAGGCATGTTGAGCTGTGTTTCTTGTTTCTTCCTGTTGAGCTTTATTTTTCTTTGGCATCCATTCTTTGGTACGGCCAACGATGCTCACGTTGCTCAAGAGATACAGAGCAGTAAATACAGAATATTGTAAATGTTATAATTACTCCTGCATGAGCGCCTTTCCTTGTGTTTTTGTGATGCCAGCCAGTATTCAAAATTGCACTGCTGCAATTTTTCTGTTATGATAATCAGCAATTTTTTTTCAAACAAAAGATTTTTTTTATCCAATACGGAATTCGATACAAGTGGTAATCTGCTTCCTTTGTAGCCTGTAAAATCTGGTCCATGCCGGCTCAAACCAGCACAATCTCTTGTGGCCAAGCCTTCTGCTGTGACTGAAATCGAAACTATTCCGTATAGTGTTCGTGTGTGAAAAATGTGTGTGCATTTGCTGCTTTGTGTGTGGCGTCTGTGTGTGTATGTGTGTGTGTGTATGTGTGTGTATGTGTGTGCACACCAACATTTGTGCGTGTGTTGCATGCAGAGGAAACAGAAAGAAAAAATGTGCAATAGTAGCCTACCACATTATTAAAAAAAACGAGCGATAGTGCCAATTCAGTCTCTGTCCGCATACAGATAACGAATAAATGCCGAACTCTATTAAATCGTCCTTTAGCCATTATCGCAGGGCCAACACGCCATTTTCAGAACTTATGACGGTTCCCTATTTACTTAGCTATAAATCCTTGCCATGTAACCAACAGATTTGTGACTGGTAATGATCTGCTCAGCCAGGGCTATATGAAATGATCCTGACCTCTTTCAGATCGTCAGGAATTAAATTGACCGACTTGCCCCGGCCCCCACCATCTTTTCCCCTCTCCTATCACCGCCGTCTCGTTAGATTAAAAAACCCTGAAGTTCCGAGTACTCCACTCACAGCAAGACCAAGACAAGTATTATCTCCACAAGTTTTAAAATGAAAATGAGGGAAATGCAGCACCTGGGAGAAAAAGGGAAAAACGTATATCATCTGTTTACTTTGCTTTTGCCCCCAGCATGAACTCTTTCTATGGTGTTGTGTGTGCTTTATACACTGTATAATTACAATTTCCAAAGTTTCAAAATAAACATTATTATTACTAATTATCATCATGATTATTACTGTACTGTGATTTTTCCACAGTTCAGGAATTCATTGTGTGTGTTTTAAATATATTAAGGTTTTTTGGCAAAATTGAAATTGGGAGAATAAAATAAAATGCAGTTTGGTATAAAATGAATATGACACTTAATATAGGTTAGATTTTTTTTTTAATGCATCATGTTTGATCTAAATTCCCAAAGATAAATATATTTTTAGGTAAATATATTTTATACCCTTTAAGATAAGTTTAGGTTTTATTAATGTTATTAAAGATTTCATGATTTATATTATTACGCTGTTGATATTATTAAGTTGAGGATAATGGACACATTCTGCTACCTATATTTGTGTATAAGTGTGCATGTATGGATTAAAGCAGAACTCTAATTTACTGTTTTTCATTTAGTAACACAATCCTGTCATACAAAACAATATAAAATAAATATAATTATTGTCAATAATAATAATTCATTTCAAAATAATAATTATAACAATAAAACTGCAATTTTCAAAATTTTGTCTATAAATGTATACCATCATTCCACAATATCAATTCTACTGGTGCATTTTATTTTCCAGTTTAACAGTTTTCTGTTGTGTTTAAATTCTAGATTTATAAATATTACTTTAAAATATTTTCAGATACATTTTTAATGAAAGGGAAATAAGATTTTAAATGAAATGTGATATATTTTTTTCAGCTTTTCCTTGATAGGATTCTGATAGAACTTGTCAGTGTCTCAAAAGTGACATTTCTGACAGCAAATCTCCTTCCAACTTGTGCATAAAATGTCAGAGTCACTTTTGTGTCTCACTAATTTGCCAGGAATATGCATTTCAATTACACATCGTGGCTCGTGATACATATGTTTCTAAGATGTGCAGTTCATGGGTCATCATTGAAATGGTAATAGGGAAATGTTCAAAAAAGAAAACAGACAACTTTATTTAGCTTTGCTTAGCTGTGAATCATCTAAATATACTCATATAAAGCACTGTGGGACTAAATGTGCAAATATGCATTTGAGTATTCATCTTTGTCTTTTTTCTTTTTTCAGTGTGCATGTTTGCAGATGCAAAGTATTTATTTGCATGTGAGTGCGTGTGATTGCGTGTGCCTTGAGACACAGTAACCCCTCCAAGTTGACAGCCGATCTAAAGGCAATATATAATTAGTCAAAAGACGTTTGGTCATAGTTGAGAGTGGCTGCGTATGAGTGGCAGCTGTGCAGGTGAGCAATAGGTAAGTGCGTCTTAAATGTTAAAACGCTGTTCGCTGAATCTGTTGATGTATCACTGTTTTGATGTAGTTCTACATTTATTCAAAACAGTTTATTCAAAACAGCTTAAGTTTAAAATAACATGTGGCATATTTTGGCCAATTACGATCACAATTCAAGATCATTGTTTTTCTTCTTCATTGCCACTTTCATAACTGCCGTGAATGAATCTTTGGGAGACACTGCTGACAGTGAATGAAAACTGTTAATGTGGTCTTTATCTGTTGTTTATATCCCGCGAATTCAACAGGCTGAACTGATATTCAAACAAAATGTCAGTCATTGTCTTTCGATAAACAATAAACGAGTTGTGAATAAGTTGATAGATAATAGATCAAAACCATTAAGAAGTCAAAAAGAATTTGAGGTTTTTGATTAAAGTCTGATATTAAATAATACATACAAATATTTAGGGGCTAAACTATCATTTCTATGCAGCACTGCACAAAACTAATTTTAAATTTTAGTTTTGTTTTATCAACAATATGAGAAACTGCATTCTTATTAACTTTGAGTATCTGCATTGTGCAGGTTCGCCACCCTTGGAGTTTAAAGAAAGACCAAAGAACAAGATTTAGCAGTTCTGCGTGTGCATGTATGTCTGCATATGTGTGTGGACCTTGATGGAGGATGGAGGATCTATTATTGGCCTAAGTCCACACCCGGCTGGAGAACAGCTGTGGGACGGTTGGAGTGGGGAGGCCGGGTATTTGGATTGAAATTTTTGTTGGATTGTGTGTTTGTGTTTAGGTGTGCATGTGTGTGTGTGCTGCATATGTGTCGGTCACAATCTGGCTTTAGCCAGACACTGGTCCCATGCCCCGAGCCCACTCACTGGCAGCCCAGCTTTGCATTAAACAGTGTTCCTTCCGCATGACTTGATGACAATACTATGGTTTCAGCTCTCGATGGCCCCTACGAGGGGCCCACCTCCTCACCCTGGGGGCCAGTCAGCCACCCACACTGGTGTCGTTTGGGGCCCCTGATTAGCACCTCACCTGGTTCTCCGAGGAGCTGGCGTCATCCCCCAGGAGCTCGTTGCGCACCTCATCACTGTAGGCAATACGTGACCTTTTCTGCAGGGGGAGGAGGATGAGGAAGAAGGACAAAAAGAAGAAGAGAAGGGAGAAACAGAGGAGAGCAAAAAGAGAAAACAAGTGGGGAAATATGGCTTAGTACTGTTGTTGATGCAAAAACACAACAGGCATTCCTTAAGCACGAGAGCCCCCTAATGGAACTCGGTGACAAGTCATACACATGCAGGTTGTGAGTATGTGTGCGATTGTGTCTGTGTCTGTGTGTGCGTGTGTGTGTGTGTACCAGTACAACACATGTACTGAAAACAAGCACGTCTGGGTTTGTGCCCATGACTCCCTTCCAAGGTGATCTACTGTACCTAGTGCACTTGTGCCACAGAAGTGGTGGCAAAGAGCCCCCCCACCTTGCCCACTTAAACAAATATAAGTTGAGGGATAAAAAAAAACTCATCTTGTGTGCATGGAGAGGCTGTGGAACAGGGGGACAGGGGAGAGGACCAGGGAGATGTATTATGAGGAAGTATCACTTGTCAGCGCTAAATCTTTTCTGGGGGCTGTCACCGCTGTCATCCCAGTGCAGTGGCAGGCTCTGTGATAACACCAATGCTGAGACTCAGACAGGGAATAATTCATCACCCATTGGCGGCCCATCGGATTTGGGGTTGCCTCTCTCTCTCTCACATACACACACACATACACACACACACACGTACAAACCCTCTCTCACTCCCTCTCTTTCTCTGTCTCCAGATAGGCTAGAATAAGAGGGAATGCCATGTCCAAAAAAACAAAAAAAAAAGACAAACACTCAGACACACACATTTCATACACACTTCAGAGTGTGCCACCTCCGATTGTCGAAGAGTGGGCTGCCGTTGTACCGCTTGTTTACAGACGCCCGACCCATGGAAAAACAGCCTCTTGGCATGCCCTCTAAACTAAATACACACCAGCAGCAGACACAGAAAGTGTTTACTAAGCCTCCTTCGCTTTCTCTCCCTGCCTTGACAGGGTTTCTAGGTGGGCTGCAGGAGGTGGGCAAAATCAAAGACAAACACCAGCATAAGAATGAAAATATCACTTTTTCTCAACACGAATTCTTTCTGTTTTCTATATTTACTTAGTTCTCGACTCTAAATAAATAAAACAAAGTAAGAGAATCAGTGGAGGAACACCAATTACCTGGTGGGGACATTTTTTTCCTCAAATACAGTATCCCTTCCCAGTATCTTTCTATTATCAGCAAAAGTTTGAAGAAGCTATTGTACAAGGTACTTTGATGCTACCTTCCATAAGAAAAGCACAAATCAAACTTGAAAAAGCCAATTCTAACCTCAAGAGTGATGATATCAAGTTCCTTGATTGAAATAACTTTGGAACCAATCACAATCGAGCCAGTTGATTTTTTTTTTTTTTTTGGGTCTCTCCTCATAATCTGGAGCACTGAGTGGAAAGTCATGGCTGATGTGATTTGGTTGTTATTATCGTGATGGTGAGGGCCACAGTTCTCTGGAGTAATTACTGACTAGACGGAGGGCCTGATTGACCCAGACCACAAAACCCATTAGATAAAGAGCGCACCCAAACAATACTCAACCGCGGGGACCTAAGCTAACCACAGAACGCCTACTGTGGGGAAAAGAGAAGATCGGCAGCACTGACTCAAATAAAACACAACCCCCCCGCCTCCACACAGAGGAGCACGATGTCAAAATGCGCTGTTCAAGATGTTTTTGCAATTGTTTTGTGATTGTACCAAACAACACTATAATACTATTAACTTTTAAGTCTCTGATAATTGTTGCAACACTCAATTATGTGACAGCAAATTCTGAAAAATCAAGAAAAACAAGGTAAAATAATCATAAGATAAAAGTCAAGAAAAGCTAGACTTTGTGGTAAATATAAGTAACATAAACAAACATATATAATATTTCCTGCTTTTTTCCTTCTTAAAACCCACCCTTTGTTGAAATGACTGCAGAAAATTTTTATTAAAAAATAATTAAAGTGATCATATTTTGTCCTTCTAAAATTAGATTATCTAAAAATTACATTCAAGTTTATGCAGGTTTATAATTTTAATTCTAATGGCAGCATTTCTTTAAAGCTTCATCCTCTGAGCAGGGGTAAATAGGTGGTCACTGTGCTGCAGTCAGGACATTAAAAGGAATTTCAGATTTGAGTAAAACCAGAAAGACAATAAGCATCAATTTGAAGACAGCATGTACACTTGTACACAAGGCACACACACACATATTTGTTGCCAGGAAAACACCCACATATTCCATTTAAGTCGAGTTTCATCTTAAAGAGCTGCAGTGCAACTTAGGGGGAAAGACGACTTCACCAGTAATTGAGGCGAGGAAGCCTGGGAGAAGCATTGATTTGAATGTTAAGGCTTACGTTGCCTTCAAACCATATGCAGGGTTTTTTTTTTTTGGTATTTCTAAATAGCTGTCTGTTACAGATGAATGTATGAAGCGTTTCTGCAATGAGAACAGTGAAGATAACAAAGAAAGTATAAAGAATGGAAAAGTCATTGAAATGAAAGTGTTGCCACTACTTCCTCTGTACCTACAGTATACACTCCAGTTTTTGGATTCCCCCTCTGGAAAACAACAGATTCCTGAGTGATTACCGCCTTCCCATTTGATGTGAAACATAAACAGCTGTGCAATATTGACTGCTTAATACAGTAACAGATTTTGATTATAAGTTGGGTGTTAAGCAAAAAAAATCTTTAAGTGACAACAGGATCACGCTTGAGGTCAGGAAAGCAGATATGAGATACCTGTTCCTGTAAATCTTCTCTTCTATAAAGAAATGCACTGAAACTCTCTCATTCCAGTTACAGTGCGTAAAGACTGAGCTCCGCATCTTAAGACAGAACCAACTAATCAGGCTTTGTAATCTAAAAAAGAATGAGCGCTTTCAGAAGATACCTTATTGCTCAGAAAAGAAAAAAGGAGGGTTTTTTTTTTTATCCTTTTGAAAGGTCTGTCTTTTGTCACTTTTTAATCTTGGGTGAGAATTTGCTTCTATTCCCGGAAGCACACAAGAGAAGTACAAAGGTACATCTTAACTTTATGCAAAGTGGCCTGCCTTTAAAACTCTACACATCCCGTCAAATGCAGCGATGGAGGTGCTGGTGTCCTGTCAAAAACACACGTTTTACCTCTGTTGACATGGATAGCAGAAGAAAAAAAAAATTCTTCTTTACCCATCAAAATGTAATTACATATGCATGCATAACAATTCATATCAGATATGCTAATCAGTCCAGCATAATCCTCTGAGCAGCAAATGATATTTATTTAATTATAGCAAATATATGGATCTTTCCTTTGTGTGCAATTTCTTTCTAGTATATGGGCATGCATGTGTATATTTTATAAATTAACATGATGATTTTTAAGTTCCTCCACAGTCCAGAAAAGAAGAAAGCAAATCTCAAAAACATCTGTTTACAGAAAGTGTCTCAATAATTGCAAAACAATGACCTTTCCTAATTTCAAGCACTCGGCAATACCAGTCTTTGTAATGTAAAAGAAAAGTTCCCCATCTACAAAAAAAAAAAAAAAATCACGATAATTAAAATCAAATAAACCGAGTTTTATATACACATTTCAATGCCCTCCAACTCTCCTCCTTGCTTTTTGCCCAGTGCAACGAGTGATACAAGGACAAGCGCAAATTATTGTGGCGCCTGGAAAGCTGAGAAACGTAAACAGTTCATTAGATGGGAAATAAAAGGCGTAAAAATATCCAGGGGCAGAGTGTAATGAGGGGCCCTGAAGTTCCTCTGCAGATGCTTTTGCCTCTACTTTCCCAAGCTTTTCCTTTTCGCCCTGCACACGCGGCTGGTGGCATAGCATGAAGAGTAATTAGCCATATTCAATTTACAATACTATGTTCCATTACAGGCTTTTTCACCAGCAGGAGAGTGGCAGGGCATTTCCAAATTTAAACTTAATAACTCTCATGTCCAGCTCCATGTGCTTGTCTGCAACTGGCATTTAAAGTTTTATTTTCCGCCAGAGCTGGTCTATCAAAACCACCATCTTAATAACTTTCAGGTGGGCACAAAATGCGCACAAACGCACAATCAAATGTTTTTCTTCTGAGTGTAATATCCTTTAATATATTGTAAAAATACACAAGTCTATAGTCAGCAATGACATGACAATAAAATAGAGTAATAAAATGTTCTCAAGAATGTGTGCCAAACTCAAAGGTTATCTATATCACTTCCTTTCCTCCCCCTGCTGTGATATTTTCCCAGGTGATGTGTGGACCAGTGCCAGCAGGTCCCACTCTGGTTCCCCCCACAAGTGGGAGCAGAGGTGGACTGATGCGGCATGGCGTTAAAAGGAAGCCGAGACCTTTAAGCAGGCACAAGTATCACAACAGCATCTTAAATAATGCATCTCTGCTTGGCAGGGGTTTAACACAGACACGCACACGCCCGGAACAAAAGAAAAACACACACACACAAATTGTTGTCTAGCGTCTTCAACTCTCCTTTAACACAAACAAATCGGGAGAGGTTGTTCAATTAAGTAAGTGCTCGTTTTTAATGCATTTGATATATTATCAGACAAAGGCAGGTAGCTACAATTGGGATTGTCACAGGAGGGTGTCATTTGTGCCTTTGTTTTATTGGTCTTTGGTGCCATCGAATCCTCCACTTCTGACTGTTGTGTGTGTTTTGTGTGAGTGCGTACGCGTGTGCGAGGGCTACTGTATGAACGACGGAGGCGTCTGCGAGCCTTTGCATTCCCGGGGAAAACCTCCTTTAGAGGACGCACGCGCGCAACATATGTGAACGGTGGCTCGGTGTGTGTTCTCTCCCCTAATAGAAGTGCAGCAGTGGTAGAGAAGCAGGAGCCTTAGATAACAGCATGGGGCCTCTCATTAGCTCACAGGTTGGTGCTTTGGTGGCTTCCACGCACGCGGCATTGTGTTCCACTTCCATGAAAAACCTGAAGGAGTCTCAGAGAAGCGGTTGTCGAAAACACAAATAAAAGGTGAATGATCAACCCGAGGTGAGGTAATAAATGAGGCTGCGACACATCTAAACAGGTACGAGGTGACGAGATTTGTTTTGGGGTGACAGAGATTATCAGCTTCAAAAATATCTTGTGTCACTAAAAAAAAAAAAGACATGGTCAGACTGAGAAAACTTCTCTCTATTAGTTTAATTCAATTAAAAAAATAAATGCTAATTCCTACTCCTTAATGTACCACTGGATCTATCCAGGTGTTTTTATATTAGACAACAAGTAAACAGGATTTTATCTCTTGGGAAAAATACCTAGCCCTTTGCTGGTGAAAGAGTATATTATTCTGATAGGGGCCTTTCATGCTTGTACCTCTGTGATACCGGTGGTGTATTTCCCTGTCAAAGTCATTTCTATTGCTAAGTACAGCCGAGATCAGTCAATAAGCCTAACGACTGTACCCACAAAGCGAGAGGCCGAGAGGCGGCAAGAGAAGAGAGGAGGGGGGGTGGAAGGATTGCAAGTGAACTCCAAACAAAAGAGCAAATTCGAGGAGGGCTTTGATTGAAGAAGCGCCATATACTTTTTGAAGGCCGAGGGATCATCTCTCAATGGTTATTTCTTTAAGGCATGAGGGCCCGATTAAACCCAATATTAAAATATGGAGGCGCTTCTAATGAAAAATCAAAGGCCCTATTTCCCCTCCCACGCCCCCATCCTTCCATCTCTCTATCCCTCCTTCTCTGGTGTTCTGTCAGGTTTTCTCCCCTAGCCCGTGGTTGTGTAGGAGGGGACAGAAAGACAGACAGAAAGAAAGTATGAAAAGAAAGAAAGAAAGAAGAGAGCGAGAGAAGGAAAGAGAGAAAACGGGGAAAGAGGGAGGGTTAGAGAGATGAGGGACCTAGGTGCTGGTGGTGCAAAACAGAGACAGACAGCATTGGTTGGAGGAGTAAATCAATAGAGCAGAGCCGTCGGGGAGGCGGGCAGCCAGGGCAAGGAGAGAGGAGAGGAGAGGGGGAACCAGCACAGGGGCTCGGGCTCCTATCACAACGCTGGCTTCTGGCGTGCAGTGGGGAATAAAGTGGGCCTCCCCGGGTCAGCACCAGAGAAAAAGGTGAGATTAGAGGAAAGTGGAGGAGGGATTTTCACAGAGTGAAGGTGGGAGGGGTGGGAGATGGAGGATGACGAGGAGAGAAAAAGTGTGTGTGGAGGAGGAGGGGGGTGTTAGGAGATGTGCATTGCAGGATACCTGGCAAGCCAGGGACCAACCGGCCCATTAGCCTGTGGCTACCTACATATGGTTCACTGAACCCTCTGCTGAGAAGAGCTCCTCTCCTATCAGTCTTCCCATCTTTTTTAAAGAAAGAAATACCTTCACTTTTAACCCTTTCT
This sequence comes from Centropyge bicolor, assembly GCA_037975185.1. Classification (NCBI taxonomy): domain Eukaryota; kingdom Metazoa; phylum Chordata; class Actinopteri; family Pomacanthidae; genus Centropyge; species Centropyge bicolor. The sequence continues at coordinate 400,955 of JBBMOC010000065.1, read as the reverse complement.
CTGCTTTGGAAAGAGGTTCACTCCTGACCTCGATTTATGATTCATTTTTGTTTGATGTCTATTCTTGGAGTGTTATCTAAAATTGAAAAATGTAATAAAAAAAAAAACCTAGACACAAAGGGAGAGGAGTCGGGCCTGCTGAGCATGTGCGTGTGCGCGTCCGTCAGTGGACACGCACAGAAGACTATCTCCTTCAGTGCTTTGCCTTTTCTTGTAATGTGACCATTGTTGGTGCTGAATAGTCCGCTCATTAGCATAAGAATACAGCAGCACATATAGGGACTTAGCCAGATCATTATCTCTATATATTTATGTATACTTTGTTATTTCACTAGCCGGAGCACATTCAAATGCTGATGAGGCCAGTAAGGCCCCCCTCCAAAGCCCTTCCAACATGTGCCCTCCTGAACTTCCCAATACACTCACCAGTTTCCTGGGAGTCTGCAGGTTTTCTACTGGAATTTACGACAGAAGTTCAAAAATTATGAGAAATAATAAACTGAAGGTTACAGAGAAAACCTGCTTACACCTGTTAAGCAGATCTGAAAAGAACATGCCATATTCAAGAATAAACAGCAGAGATGAATTATTAACAAAAACATTCATCGGGTGTTCCTACTTTAAAAAGTAGAAGAAAATTTAAAGGATCACTGCAAAGTAAAAACCACATAAATACAATTTGTTTAATGAGCCATTTCATAACTTGATATTTTTTATAATAGGCTTAGATTTTTTTTGTTTGTTTCTACTGGGAATTCTTGCCCATTTGATAAAAGCACTTAAAGCAGACAAGTTGTTATGTGAAAGGGATCATTTCTGAATAAAAATGTACAAAGACAAAAATGTACAAAAAGTTTGACAATGCAGAACAAACAAGTGCTCGGTGGCGATGAGGGGAACAAAACTAAAGAGTTTAGTCTCACTGCAGGAGTAGGCTGATGCTCTAATGGTGGCCAACCTCTGGGATAATTGAAAAAAAAAAAAGAAAGAAAGAAAAGAAACGTAATTCTTCTCCCACAATGTAATTCTGATCAAGGCCACAGCCAGATTCCACTGCAGGCTTCAAAAACAGCAGAGAAAAGGCAAAATTGTTGGTCGCTGAGAGCAAAAACACGATCCCTTTCTTTCTGGCACGCTCCCTCATTAGAAACACTTAGGATGAGAGGAAGAGACTAAGTTTAATTGTGTGTCTGCGTGTGTGTTTGTGTGCGACGGGGGGTGCGAGACGGGGTTAAAACATTTGTAAACACTGAGCTTTAACTATGAAGAGACGCCAGTAAAGATGCAATGTAAAGAATTCTTCCTCTATTTACCCCTTTTCCTCACTCTCGCTTTCTCGGAGGCTTACTTATTAAAAAGCAAATGCCACTGCCTAAAATACAGAGGAAAAACACAGGCCCAATGATTCATAATATATTTCATAAATACTTCATGAATCCCTTCACCATACTTAAGCCAGTCTGGCAAAAAAAAAAAAAAAGAAAAAAAAGAAAACATTGTCACCTATTCTAGTACCCGCTTGTCAGCACATCACTGGGGAGTGGGTGTCACATGTCACTTCTGGTTTACACTACTGCGTGGGACAGGCTCGGTGCACGAAAATCGGGGGTAGGACAGAAAGAAGAACAGAAGGAAAAGTGAAGGGGAGGTGGAAAGGGGAGTAAAGAAAGGGAGGAGGGGGAGGAGGAGGAAGGGGGTGTTATCATATCATCGCCCCATGTCTTTATATTTTCCCCCTTATTATCTTTGGCCCCCACTCACTCCAGTCACTCAATCACACAAGCCCTGAGGACAGCGAAGGGACCTGGGAGGGCCTTCGCTTCATGGCAGACTCAGCCAGACAAGTGTCTGAAAGCTATACTGATCACTGTCAGTGTGTGTGGAAGTACGGCGACTTTGGAGGGGCCAGGAGAGATAAGCGAGAGAGGAAACGATCGCGTGGAAGGATAACGGCCGAATTTGCACACTGCCAAACAAAACCTGTGCTCCAGGCATAATGCAGATACCCCATCCATACAGACAAGTGTTAACACGAAGAGATGGAGAGGGAGTAGGGGGTGATCTGCTTACAAATTATAGGCTATGTGGTTTCCGCGAGTCAACTACTGACAAGTACTCATCTTGTTAACGACCGTAAAACTCACAAGGATGACAGTAAAGCAAATTACCCCAAAATTTATTCCCACTTCTCTGTCTGGGACACTCATCCGAACACTCTATCTTGTCTATAAAATGGTTGGCAAACACATTTCTTGGTGATAATTTTGCGCTCGTATTTCCAGTAACTTCAACACCAATGTAAAGACTTGGTGCTTTTTCCAGAATGGCGTTAGTCTTGTTTCTGTTACTCGTCTTCTGGTTATTAACTAAAAACTTACATCATTACTTTAAAATGTTAACTTGAAAAAACACCTTTATAGCAGCAGTGACAAGTTGAGTTGAAGACTGTAGAGTCTCCTATTAACGTTCTACTGCCATTACAGTTATTGAGTAGAAATGAACAAAACAACCAGCACCTTTGACAGATACCAGTGTGTCATATAATGTAACGATGTAAAAACATATCTATATATTTTATTCACAAAAAAGTAGAGGAAAAAACTATTGCACATGGTGATGTTCTGGTTTGTGTCTCTCATTTTTTCTGATAATGAAATATGAACATGCCACTTCTGGACAACACATCCTTTTGTCCTTAATGTGACACTGTCCTTCAACCCAGGTTTGACCCACTGCTGCCATTGCACCATCAAACCAATAAAAAAAAAAGTGGTTTCAACACAAGTGACAAAAGGCTAATCCGCAAATGCATCCCATCTTCGTGTTCATAAAGAGGACATGGAAAAGCCTCCGATGCCACAAATCCACAAAGGGCTTGAGGAAGACATACTGTGCACAACAACTTCCAAATGAAAGACGTAATTCGTAAGTAGAGAAGCAGATCTATTTGTTTACATCTTAAATCTGCACTCAGCTCAGAGGAAATATACAGGAAAAATCCCTGTCAATTGAGGGACTCCTTTTAAAACTGGTTATGAGTGATTAGACTTTGGTGTCATTGATGGGTTGTTAAGCAACAAACCATGAAAAGAGTCAATCTGCCTTTACTCCTCTGTGTTTAATAAGAGCAAGTAAGCCAAGGCAACCTAAGGCGATTTAAAGTGTCTAACATCCAACTAATGTTGGTCTGTCATGTTGTCTGTTTGCAGAAGTCACAAAAACGAGGACAGGGGGCAAACAACAAGAACCCTTCAAGATGGATTACAACAATGCTAATTTATAATCACTACTAGTGTGGTTCTAGGGAGGGAAGTACAGTGGTCCTAAAATCTCCCATCAAAAACTAAATCTCAACATAATTATTAGCATCTGGTTTAAAAACTGACATTTAAGTTGTCAGAGCTTATACAGAACTTTCTAATAAACGACTTTGGAAACTCTTCTTTTTACATTTAGGGTGCTAATTGTGCTAAACATAATGAGTTTATGGCCACTATAAGCTAAAGTTGGATAGCCGCCACAACCTTGAATTGTCCATGACCACTCATTAAAAATAATCAGCCTCACATTCACATTCATACGTTACATAAATGAAGGGCACTCTCATCCATTTGGCTTGGTTACATACATACCAAGGTATTAGTGTGCTTTGAGTGGAGAGTAAATAACAATTCCCACACTAAACTCCAACCTAAAACAGAAACCATTCGCATAGAAACAATACCCTATATTTAAATGTTTATTCATTGCCAGTGATGAACTGTGGACGATAGTGGACGACCCTCAGATGCAGAGGCAACAAATAGCTCTGGGGTTTGGAATCAGGAGAAGAGGATTATGGAAAACTTCTGATAGGATTTTTACTGGCAACTAAAACATGTAGTGAGCTGTATGTTTTAGAGTCAAGAGTCATTTATTACTTCTTCTACAATAAGTCAATTTATTCTAATACTAGTGGAGCAAATAAGAATCATGAGCTACAGTAGTTTGTCTTGACCTCATCTGAGGTGTGCTGACATTTGAGACGTACACATCCAATCTTGTTTGTATTTCCATATTTCAAATCATTTCTCCTCATTTGCAAGTTGTCCAATGTGTCGGTCCATTAAACACAGCACTCAATGTTTGCTCCAACTGAAAGCTAGATTTCAAGTTATCTCTCGAAGGTCATACCACTTATGAAACTGATACATCGAGACAAAAAAAAATAATCAAAAAATAAAAAGTGGAATCAGTACCAACAGCTTTTTCATTCAATTCACCTAAGTGTACCTGGCAAATAAATGGTTCAATATTTCAAGGTTGGCTGACTCTTTGGAAATGCATTAATTATCTCCCTGGGTGGACACTAGGAGGCATTCCATCTAAAGGTTTTTATTAAAGGAAAAGGCAGTCCAGATATGGTACTTGACCGTGACTGTAACTCCAAACAAAACCCAATAGACAATTAGAAATTAGGAAATGTTAGTTATATCCCAGTAGCTTGTTGGCCTTGTGATTCAATATCAGACACACAGGCAATATCCATAGTGGAAGAAATGAAGGTTGGAACAACAGCAGAAAATCCTTCCATCATAATTTCAAACTTTCCTGAATAGGCTTTGTTTGAAGTCAAGTACTGGACTTCAGGTGAATCAAAATGTGACCCTATCACATTTTTCACATCTTGTAATAACTTGCATTATGTATTGTGACAACATATTTTCCAAATCTCATATAAAGACTCGCTAATGACACTTTTTTCAAAAAGAAACACTGACGCTTGGTAATGAAGGACACCTTCATGGTTCTTAAGGAAACAGTATAAAGCATATTATGACAACAATAGCTTTATATTCTGAGTTGACATTGATCTAATGAAATTAATCCTGCTACCAAAGACTTATCCAATGACTCCAACTGCCTTGACCATTACTGGCACAAATTCTCACTTAATGTCAGAAAAATGTGAAGTATTCAACAATAAAACTTGTCAAAGCTTGATATCTAATGACCATCAATTAACCTTCATTAGAGTCAAGGATCCTTGAGCACAAAGCCTCTTACATTTGGACCAGAAGTGTTATTGTTACAGAAAAGAAAAAATATCTACGGAATAATAAACTCACCTCCTTAAAAATAACTTTAGGAGGGGAAATAGTGGCAGCAACACCTGATGTCAGAAAGATTAATTGGGAGATAAGATGTGAGAGTTCAGAATGAAATGTTTACAATATAATTTCCAAAAGACATTCCACTTTCCTAAGGAGACACTAACTTCATTCATATTTTGTTTGGCTTCGTTTAATTAACTTCCAGAGAATGACTGGGCAGCAACAGACTATAGAAAACACATAAAGTTGGAAGCGAGACTACTCTAAAACACTTTAAATTAATGGGTATTAAATGGGATTTTACCACAAGGACATTTTTGGTAGCACTGTTTTCAATCTCGAATTACAAAGCATAAAGGACGAGGTCAGGATTAATAATAAGTGGAAGGATTTATCATAGCAAGTCCACTCATACATCAGAAAGGCAAAGGAATTGGTAAATGTGCCCAATATTGTCCTTGTCGTACACCTTAAGTAGGGGGAAATTCTTAGAGCAATACCGCCATCTGCTGCACAAAGACATCAACAACCACAGCATGCTCATGCTTCAAAGTCAGCCTCAACACACTATACAGTATAATCTGTGACACATTTACAAAGCAGTTCAAAAAACTACAGATGCGAAAATAGGTATAGATGAAAATGATGCAGATTTACTTAAGATAGAATGTTCTAAACTAAATGCATGTAACTAATGTGGAGTATTAACAGTGAATTAAGAGATGCCAGTTTTATATTTGTGAGCAACATTTCTTGTAAAAACTCAGCTCATATATGACACAAGCTGGACACAGTTGATTCAGTTCTGCTTTATCGATGATATCATGATGTTTAAAATCAGTTGAGACGCACCATTAACTGCAGGTTCACCTCCAGAAATCTGCGTAGACTAAAAATATTTCCTATTTACTAAACATATTCAAGCACAGACCTAACAATACAACGTGGAACTGCTTTGAAAAGGGCAAGAACGGAAGGGCTTTGATATTAAAAATATGTACCGACAACAGAGAAGACACCACCACGAGTTTCCAGGACTGACAAAATCACCTCCGAATCTCGGAGCCGACGTTGCTTCGTGACAGCTTCTGACATCTCATCATGCTCATGTCAGAAGCATCACACATTTACAATTAGCATGGTAAATAATTTGAGTCCTGTCCTCAAAAAGTGGATTGTGTTTTGTGAGAGACACAGCAGACGTCTGCAGACCCCCACCTCCTTCCCTACTGGGACGGACCAAACGTGGCTCTTTGAAGATGGTGGCTCTGTTTACCCGATAGATTTCATTAAATTAAGCTTACGTTAGGCCGCTTCTTTGCCTGATCAAAGCCGCTGCTGAGAGCCATGCCACCCTGCCTCCCCTGACTTGAACAAGCCGACTCCATCAAATAGGATTTTCATTGTCCTTTTTAATTTTTTTCCCCCCACTTAACTCTTTTTTTTGCTCAGGCTGGCATCCCCTTTAGTTGCTGCAATGCTTGTTTGCCGCGACCCAGCACCTTTAAGACCCCCACTGTCCCCTCCATTATCGCAATGAAGCTGTCAGCCTAGCCAACAAAGCTACAGCTCATATATACACCTTTGGGATGCCCGTTTGATAAGTTGTCTTCCTGGATGAAATGGCTGGGTCCGCGAGGTCGACTCGGGCCCTGTCTGGAAAGGAGCAGGAATGAGGTCTCAAGCTGGCACACCGGTGGTAGGAAGACTTCAAACCACGGGTGAATGGGAGGATGAGAGAGCAGGTTAAGGGGGGAGACACCCGTGGGAGGCCAGTAGGGGGTGGGGTTCATGGGGGGAGATTGGGTAGTGAGGGAGTGGAAAGGCCTTGATATCCACGGAAAGCACAACAAAGCCGGCGCTTTTTACATTAAAAAGAAAGGAGATTGCCTTTTTTTCCACTAGACGCCTTTCGAGCCGAGTGTCATGTCCTCCCCAGGCCTGCAGGAAGTGAGAGGCTGAGCTCGGCTATAGCATTTGGCACATCTGAGGCACATCTGAGGGGGCTGAAGTTCATGCCTTCTGAACACTTGCATCAGATTTACAGGGGACCAGATATACTAGAAGTGGGTGATCCTGGTTTAAATGTACACCGAGCTCGCCTCGCCACACACAGAGGTCTAAAAATGAAAATGACTCCATCAAACTGAGGGGGGGTGTCACACTTACAAGCAAGCCAATATTTTTTTATCCACTTGGACTATCCAACTGCTACCTTCTGCTTTGCATGGCAGTATTTGCGAACCTTAACACAGGCAACTTAAGTACGAAGTAACGTGAAGTTTAGATGTAATCGTGTAATCATGCATGCAAGCTTTAGTCTCAAAAGGTGGATGGAGGAATGCTAACTTTGTACGGGTTATAGAAATCAATTTTCCCCACACATGTCCCAAATGCACGCCAAATGCAAATAAAGAAAATTTGCACCAATATCAGCCACAGCAGGTGTTAACTGCTTGATGATTGAGCGCGGTAAGTGTGGGGAGAAGAAAAGTTAAAGATTAATCGGCAGCCAATTAAATGCCCATGGCGAGGAAAGTAAACTGTCTTGGCACGGAGATCTCCTCTGTGATCTCAGTTAGCAGATCTCTGTGGTGTGCTCACAGATCACTCGCACATGATATCTCCATCCAAATGCGTTGTTTATGCATGTTTACTTGTTTGTTCTGCATTTGGAAAAGTGATACATTGGAGGAAATGTTGTTATATTCCCTAATTTGATTCAATACAGATTTTAAAAAGCAGTTTGCAGAGAATTATATTAGATATTAAGCAAATGTTTGAGATAACAATATGGGTGAATTTTTTTGTTTGTTTGTTTGTTAGAGGTAGGTAGGAGCATTGGCTGTGGTTAGTATGAGTAGTTGTATGAGACACAAAATGATAAGATACAGATAATTCCCAGCATTATTTTTCCACAATGTTTATAAGAACATTCAAAATATCTAACTTGTCATATATTGATTATTCTATTTTCTTTCATTCCATTTTGCAACAAACACAAAATCATTATATTTTGAGGAAAAATATTCAGTTTTAATGATCAGTTTTTCCGGGAACTACCATTATTTCTTGAAACCCTTTCCTTCAAGATTCTGCTCACCAACAATGAATGCTCTACTGAATAAAAGGAAAAGTTCGCATTAGAGAGGAAAGCTACAACATCAACTCAAGTCAAGGTTTTGAAAAAAGTTTGTTGTTGTTTTTTTTTAACCAAAATCTAAAGGTAACAAAACTTCCTTTTAACCACATTAATGACAAGGTTAAATGTTGCACAGATCCCCGGGCAGCCTTTTGTGAACTAATTCTTAAGTTCTTAAACATCCAATTCAGTGTTTATTTTTCCAACCCATTCGAAGGTTGTGGATTTATTTCACATCATATTTGATTTGGGGAAGGATTCGTCTGCTCTCCAGCTCAAGGTCAGCTGCATTTACACTGTGGGTTTATTATCGTGTTGTGAGCACCAGCACAACAAAACTGACAAAAGAAAACAGTAACAGAGAAAATAAAGATATCATTAAAGATACATATTTTTGCAAGGGAAAGATTTGAATACAAAAAATGAATTAAAGATATTTTTGCAACTCAGGGTAACAGAAAAAAAACTACCAAGAGGGGAAAAACAAGCAAGCTATGGAACTACATTAAGTAATTGCTCATTTCTATCATATTATTGACTAAGTGAAACACCTTGCCCAATATTGGTAGCCAACAATATGGACTAAAAGCAAGGGACCCAAAAGACTGTGCTGTTCATTAAGCTTTGATAGAGGCTAGAGATCAAGTCAAGACATACAGTGATTTATGAATTACTAAACAAGGCCAGATTCTGCAACAACAACACAAACACACACAACCTGTTCTCAATAGGCATCACTTGCAAGTTCAAATACGAACTCTGAATTAACCTCGGTGGATGCACCACTGAGCTTCAGTGCAGGACTGTTTTGGTGTGTGTGTGTGAGAGAGAGAGTTTCTGACTTAGTCTACTTTCAGAGACACACTGCAGATTGAAGACCAGTTAATTTCATCAGTGGTTGAGGTTGTGGTAAGGGTTAGGGCTCAGCAGGTAGTGGTTATGGTTAGGGTTGGGGGGACTCTCCAGGAAATGAATGCAAGTCAGTGGGATGTCCCCAAAAGTAACCTAAGCCAAAGTGTGTATGTGTGGGGATGTGGGTGTGTGTGTGAAAAAGTCTGTGTGTTAGAGAGAGAGTTTGGTAGAGGGTGCAAACAGATGTGTATATAAACCACATAGGATTTGAGAAAGTGACCTCTCATAACTACAGTATGTCATATAAAACAGTATATTGCGATACAGATATTGAAACTCTATTGATATTGAAAAAAGATATTGATTTAGGAAGGAGATCAAGTACTTACAAAGTCTTTCTCGAGCTTCTCTATCTCCTGCTTGTAGCTCTTCAGTCTGCTGTTGTACATGGCTCGGCTCTGGATGGGGATCTCCCGCACCTCCAGGTCCATCTGCTCCAGCTGAAACCCACAATTAATCCAGTTAATTGACAAATGCCAAATAAGTGTACATTTGTTTCCTGGCAAAGACTTCAATTTCACAACTGAAAAAATGCTAGGAATATAAAACATTACAAAACTGACAGGTTTAGAGTTCATTTTGTCTAAGTTTACTTAATAATGTTAAGGTACTTCGTCACTTTTATAGCATTCTTGAACAGATGCTAAAAAAATCTAGGGCCCCCCCCCCCATACTCTAATGATCATATTTCTCTCACCATCTACGCATTCCTGTAAATGCATAAGTCTCAAAAAAAAGGTTATTATCTATGACAAAAAGCTGCTCAAGATAGAAATTGTGACAACTCTAAAAATATTAAACTTTCTGAAATGAGTAACTTCAGCTGCATTAACTTTAATACGTTCCAATGTTGATTGCAAAAGGAAGAAGCCTCCCGCTCACGTCACTCAGCTGTGATAAAAGTTGTGACAGAGGAAGGCTGTTCTGTAAATAAATACACAATCAAACACGAGGGCCCCTTCATTGCAGCGACATGCACAGGCCCAACAATGTCACAGTGAATGAAGTAAAAGTACATTTGACGCATGGCTAGACAGGTCTCTGTGTGGCAGATTTGGAGGAAACTAATCACTGTGACATAACAAGACAACTGCAACAACAATTTGTCTCTGTCAGGTGACTTTGCTCATTTTTAAACAGCAACATGAAGACTCCCACCTCAAGATAATGGCTTGAAATGTGTCATAGGGGTGTCACTTAAAAGCAGATTACTGGAAAGTAATCATGTGAGGAGGAAGCCTCCTTTCCTCCATGTGTGCGTCTGCATGTCATGTCACCACCAGGATAATACAGGTGCTGTTGTGTGGTGCCAGTGAAAATTGTCCCCTCCCTCTTTGCACAAATTCATTATTTAGGAAATGGGAAGAGGAGAAAATTACTGATCAAAGACATACCAACTCTCTGACTTCTTCAAGCTGTTTGTCGACATTTAGAACCAGCTGTGTCTTCTCCTCTGAAAGGGAAAAAAAACAGCAACATATTGATCAGCCGACAGAGGAACAGCGCTTCATGACAACAACCTAACTCCCCCGCAACGGGGGAAGAGAGGGGGAGAGAGAAAGAAAGAGACTGGGAGAAAACAACACACGAGGCCACATTTGAAGATATATTTACACATTCTCTCTACACGACGAGCCAACATTTGATGTCTCTTAGTTATTGGCGTCTATGAGGCCTTTGTTGGTTTCTGTTGAGGAGCAGTGAGACACCTCGTGCCAACTCAAAGGGAAGGGAGGTGTCAGCTTTGCTCACTTGCCAGAAGTATGAGTCCCACTCAGAATGACTAACGCACCGTTCTGCACCTCACCCCGTGGCTGCTCTTCCACATTACCCATTGAAACTCATTACGACTTGCGAGAGTTCCACAGAAGCATGTAAACTACAGTGCAGCCTATTGTTATTTAAGGAAGCAACACTGGCACTTAATTTCTGAACATATAAGAAATGGTCTTTGTTCTGAAATTAGCTTTTTGCCATGAAAGTGAACCACATGAAATGTACAGGTCCAGTGTGGTCCTGTTTAGAAAAAAAGAAGATTAACCAAAGCTTTTAAATACATTTTAAAAAATGTACTGAAACACATCAATTTTGACAGATTAATAACAAAGTAATTGTTAAAGCCAAGTATCAAGAAAAACATATTTTTAAAAAGTTAATGGTTACAGATTCTCAAATGTTAAAATTTGCTTGTTTTTCTCCAAATCCTATTCTTGCAAATTGACACGGTTTATTTTATTTTTTATTTTTTTTGCTGGGTCCAACAAAAAAAGATATTGGTTTGTGATGGGCATGCATCATTATTTAAAATGTGATGAACCAACTAATCAAACAAATTACTATACATTAAAAATGATTAGTTGCATGAGTTGATTTAAACTAGTGTTTCATTGTTAATATTCAAAGTCTACTCAATGTAATAATAATGAAATGATAAATAGACCTTTTTCACAGCAGACATGTTGACTTGTTATACTATTAATGCCAACAATGATTCAGTTCTAGTCTCCATATGTCCCAAATTCATACCGTACAATAATCCTATACAGTATATACTACAGAGTAATTGGCTTAGTAAACTAATTATGCAGTTAGTACTCAAAATGAAAAAAGATATATATTACTACAATTTATTCTAACAGTAATGATTCAATATATTTAACAACAAATGCCAATCAAACTGTGACTCGGGAGTGTCACTACTAATTAAACCTCACAAAGACAAAACAAACTGTCTCTATTTCCTATGTTCATTTCCTATATTACACTATATTCTATATATGGATTTGGGACATGCGAAGTGTGACAATGAACCAACATGCACCATACCAGGACCCTCAAACCAAAGCAGCTAAATGGAAAACAGGCATTATTTTATCATTTCCATCTTTTCCCACTGTGACGTGTTATATGTTGTAAAAGAGGCATATTGGGGTTCTAAGTCTCCTGCCAAGACATTCAATGTTTCAGTGTTCATTGTATTATTTATAGGCCCAGTGGGATTACAGAGGACACTCTGCTGCAGAAGAGCTTAAATGATTTGGTTCATGTCAACTGCTGTATGTTTCTCTGTTTCATTGGATGTGTTTTCATGTTTTGCAATGTGTTTGTGTGCTCGCTGCAGCACAAATTACCCACTTGGGTCAAATAATAAATTAACAGACGACCCAAAATGTATCATTATTTGGATTATTACTCATGAACCACTAGTTTCAGGGCAAATTATAGTAATTTATATCAGATGAAAAACAGAAAAAGCAAAGATGGAGGCCTTCATTCCTCCTCTAATCCCTCCTTTTGCAAAATTCCTTGAAGACAACAAACCAATGACATTTAAGCAGATTCAGATAATGATGCTGAGCTGAAAAAGGAACTACAGAGAGCACTTTACATCTTTAAAAAGACAGTCAGTCTTAGTAAATGAGTTGTGGCATCTTTTTGAGAGGACACTGTAATATCGGCATGTCAGTCTTCAACTATGTAAGCAGGAAATAGGTGAGCCAATACAGAGTAGGACCCATCTCAATTTACAAGTCATTCAGAATTTTTTATCAGTGATCAATTAAAATATTTCTGTTAAACCAACATCATTTCAGATATAGTTTTAAAAGTATAATTTAACTGAAAATATATTTTTATCATATAAGTCCAGAATCATGCGTAGAGCCTTTAACCTGATAAATGATTAACAGCAATAATAAATAATTGAGACAGAAAGTCAACAAAACTTCAAATCACAAGGCTATCAGTTGTGGGATTGCAATACCATAAAAAAGCTAAGCCAAGATCTTCATTTCTCAGACACCATGGGCCAACACCACCTTTTGCCAGCCCTAAAATTCATTTTTAAAACCTGTGTCCAAGCCCACAGCCTACACAGTAAACAGCCAGGGAACGATTCACTGAAAGGTGAGATGGTGCGTTCTTGCACAAACTCAAGCCCGAGCTGGAGAGCTGTGAAATATGTATGGATATTTACCAAGACTACAACCTGCTGACAGATGGATGAGGAGATTTGTACACAACAGTAAGGTAAATAAACAAGAAGTAGGGCTTGGCAAATATTTTTTTACTTGAAAAAATGTTCCAAATTTGAGTTGCATTGATTGACAAGCAATCTCTTGCCATTAGCACTCAAAGGTGGAAAAAATGTCATTCATGCTTCGTGGAACAAGGCCCAGCATTTCATTGTATTCTTATTCAAATGTTCCATGAAACTTAGGTTTTTGGGGGATGGTAACACATAAATACACAAACACACATTCATTTGATTGTTACGTGATTGAAGACAGTCAATGACAGTTTTTCCACATGCCCTGGCCATTATCAGCAATTGTGCACATGTGAAATAGAGAGATACAACAACAGCAATGACAAAAGCTTTTTGTCTGGTGCAATATTAATGTATTAAATAGAGGGCTGTCAAACCGCGGGGAAAAATTCAGCCACTTCAGGAAGAAGAGCCATAGGGACTTAAGAGAGGAAAGAAGAAAAACCTTAATGAGAAGGAAGGGAATTGAAATACAACTGTAAACTATTCTGGTGGTGGCAGAAGACATTGAACAACTACTTATGGTTGTAATGTGTTTCCTGGCTTTGTACATATTCATATGGGCTTACTCTGACACAGTCAACAGATGGCGAGAGGAAGCAATGTGGAATTACACTGTGGAATGGGCTGCCATGAATCTTCAAAGATGCCAATTCCAAACCAGAAATATTCAGTCAGCCGAGGTTTTGTGAGAGGCAGTGCCCTTTGAAAAACCAATGAGCGAGTCCAGAGATGGAGATAAATGTTCCAAGTAGGGTTGGAAGCAGTTTTTAGCAGTCAGCTGAAGCTGAAAACAAACTATAAACAGTAGTCAAATAGTGGTAGACAGTACAATTCAGCCAACACCACCACATTTACAGTAGTTCACTCTACAATATGGATGACAAATTAAAAGGAAAAACCAATATAAAGTGCCTCAGTAAGGTATCGGGCCAACACATGCTGCCAGAACAGCTTCAATATACCTTGGAATCGATTCTACAATTCTCTGAACTCTACTGGAGGCATGAACATCATTCACCCAAAAGATATGTTTTGATGATGGTGGTCCAGGGTGCTTTCTAACACTTCTGTCCAAAGGTGTTGGAAGGCCATAACATGAGTCACTTCATTTTCAAACTCATCAAACCATTCAGTGACCCCTCATGCTCAATGTATGAAGGCATTTTCATCCTGGAAGAGGCCACTCCCATTGGGATAGTAATATTTAAATGTAGGAAATTAACTTTTTAAAATGTAAACATCTACCAGTCAGTACAGAAAAATGTTCAAATTCATCAGACCCTCAATAGTAAATCATTATTTTGTGTCGGAAAACTACCAGGCACATATTTTACCAGCATTTGCCTGGTGGCTGGGGCTAATTTCCCCACCCTGCCTATTTGACCATATCACTTTTTTTCCACATCTGTGTAGACCAGTGCCATACTCTCAAACGTGCATTCATCTTTGTAATCCCTCTCTTTTCTTGCTGATCACATCCTGCATTGTCATTGTCACCTGAGAAAGAGTTGCTCTTCTGTTTTTTCCTTGCACATTACACTAATGCATGAGTATCATGGTCATCAAATGTATACTGTCTGCCACAAATTCCAACCCTATTTTAAAGTCACTTTTATCAAAATCATACAAAATTAGAATCATCTAGGCCTGCACAACGTTTCATACCACAGAGCATTATTGGATGTTAATTGCTTCATTTTTATCATGCAGAGCAACTGTGTGGAAGCATCTGCATTTGTTATGTTTCTCAATCATTCAGGTTTTTCCTTCAATTTATCACCCATCTATGCATTTGTCATATCTTGTCTGCAAAACACTAGTTGAATTAAACAACTGTTAAATTAAGATATTCTGCACAGAATGTCTCTCTTCCAGCATTCTATTTTTTGGATTCAGAAAAATGCAAATCAAATGACTATTTTATTTTCACTTCCAACTGTGATTTGTTTTCACTGACATACAGTAACTCAATTTGTAAATTATAAGATAGTATATGTATAGCAAAAACAGTGTTTGATCTGTGTAAATAAGGACAGGCCTTCATACTCACAAGAACAAAAAGGCTACTGTGGACAATGATGACTTGGTGATGATGTCTGTTTTTAACAACTCTGTAGATGTAGCAGAGAATCATGTCATGCGACTCAGGTGTTTGAATGTGAGAATGTAATATCTGAGTAAAAAAACTGCCATGACAGCTTGCTGAATAAACATTAGAATCTAATCATGTTTCAAAAGAATAGAAACAACATTTTGAAAGATAACAGGCTGGTGAAACAGGTCCATCAGTCAACACTGAGAGACACACTTTAATTGGTGAAATTTAGTATGTCCAGTACTACAAATACAAGTTTTCAAATGGCTGTTCTTATTGCCACTCATTCATAAATCTACACCTATTTACTATTAACACACTGAGCCTTGTTGTGTGAACTTTGGTCAGAACACCTACCAACATAGATACAAAGGACAAATAAGGGGATTGTGAGTGGGACATGACATCATGTCATGAGGATGCAAGTTCAAATCAGACTGAGCATTTCTGCTGGCTACTATACAAGACATTGGTTGCAAAGTGCTTTGGTAATAAACATGTATCTATCCAATCAAGTAAATACTCTTTACAACCTAAAACATTTGTACTTATACCTGACAGTCAATAAGAAAGACATTTGACAGGGTGTAAGTGCTGTTTCGGAGCCACTGCAAAGTATGCCGACATGCTGTACATCAGTCCCAGCCATGTGATAACAGAATCTAACATGGCTGCATGAGTATAATCCACATGGTGAACACAAGAAAAACGTCTTCTAATCAAGCAGTCAACAGAACGACAAAACAGCACATTAATGTCAAACAACAAATATAGACTGACTGTGGAACTCCCATTTGAATGCACTTAAAGACTTTGAGATTTCAGAGGCCAGAGAATGTAATCTGTACTAGAGTTTATTGGGCTGAGGCAGCTCATTGCAAAAATAACAAACAGGCATTAATTTACACCTATAGACAATTCATCATGCCCTGCATGTCTCTGGAGTGCTGATACCTGTGAAAGTTCACTTCCTAGACACTCATTTCTATGATTTCAAGTATTTAGCTACCATCTATGATACAAGTGGTCAAAGGCTTATGTTATCCTCTTATCACTGTCATTAATAGAGGCAACAGCTGAGAAAAGAATATATACTTTAAATAAAAGATATTATTAACCTCTAAGTTCAGTTTTAATTTTCACATTTTCACACTGGCTTAATCCATAAGCTATTAAACCAACCATAAACACATGATGTCTTCTTTTACATAAGAGTCAAGAACACGCTCAAGCTTGTATGTTTCACCACTTCGTACAATAAACTACCAAAAGATAGCATGTTTAATTGACACAAAAAAATAACACAACATTAACTACAGGCTACCGTTAGCTAGCTTTCTCAGCTGAGAAATGCCAGCTAACTGGTAGCTAGCTCCAGCTAAGCGTTTCAGGCTAATAACATTTAACTGTCTTACCTCCACTTAATTTTGGAATTCTGCCTATTTTGTTGGTTACTTCTGCTGTAATGGTTCCAAAGTCCTGTTCGTAGGCTTCAAAGTCTGAAGACATGTTGACGTTTAAGTTTAAAACAGGTGGCTTTCTGCTTGACAGTTAGCTCAGAATAATAAAAACAAGGCTCGAATGGAGTCCCTTCCTTGAGTCGCAGTTTAATATGTCCGGCAAGAAACTGGATTTCGTTTTATATTTTTTCCGACACTGAAAATGCTTGTGTATAGAAAATATCAGTCGCGTTTATTTTTGCTGAATGTGAATAAATAAATTATTTTTTGCAGTTTCATGATTGCTGAGTAATAAAATGCTGAGATTAAAAAGTGTCCATTAAAAACAGAGGCACCATGAGGAAGGTTCCTCCCTGTACACAGAAGAAATTGAAGAAGAAAACGAAGGAAGGAAGTGTCCAGGTTGGTAATTTAAAGTGACAGTTTTTTCTCTACATTCATAAAAACAGGTGTATACCTATGTCGGTAAGCATTTATTATTTCACTAAGATGCTTTATTATCCTCTTTGCTCATTATGGCAATAATCCAGTCTGGTTCATTAACGTTAGTCTTGTCAAGCTGGCTAACGAGCTAAAGCTAACTAGCTAAGCGGTATCGTTAGCCCTTTTGCTAAACCGAATATTTATTCTTCTGAGGTATAATCACTTTTTACTTTTTTCCAGAGTGGTGTCACTTGTCTGGCTTGTTAATACGATGGATAACGCTCACGCTTGCTTATACCTTATTGATTCAATGACATGATGTCTTGATGCGAATTAGCTAGCTTGATAAAATAAGCTAATTAGTTGGGTCGCTAGTGAGCAAATTCTGTGGATTTGCAAACAGTGAGCTTTTTAAGAAATGCAAAACGATCCATTTTGTATTGTATGATTTTCACTTATAGTGTATTTGCTTTAAAGCCATTAACCATTAAACTACTTGTTAACCTGAAACTGCTGAATGGCAATAATAACCATGGTGTGAAAGATTTAAAAATAAAAAAGGAATGAAATATTACACTATAAAGAAGAGTCTTAGAAATCTGGCATTCATTCTGAGATTATGTTCACCTCATTTGTGTAAGTTAGACCTACTATTGGAAACATAATGGAAGTATCATAAACTACAGCCTCCAAAATGAACAGAGTTGAATTAACACCGCTTTAAAACAGTAGCAGCAAACATTGAAGGTTATAACATCAATGAAGGCATGCTTAATAAACTGGCAACTAAGAGCATATAGACAACTACAAACATAAATGTAGTTTCTTGAATATATTGAGCACACAGAGAAGGCTCAAGATATTAAGGAAATATAAACCATATATAGCTACAGTAGTGTGATAGTTGACATGGACTGACAAGCTGACAAGAGGATTAACTACCTAAAAATAAGAACAAGCATCACATATGTTATGAAATGTAGCAACACTGGTTCTGATATTTATCACTCTCTGTCTTATAGATGGGGAATTTGAGTCTGTCACAAGGATAGTGTGCTCTGAAGATTGTCAGGAGAGGATGCCGCTCTTTGCCGGTGCAAGGAACAATGGGACGCAGAGAGCCCCAGTGACCCAAGACCAGGCCAGTTGCTGGGTACTCAGAAGACGAGAAAAAATATGTGCATCATCTGCACCGCTGACTTTGCAAGATAGCAGAGGAAAAAAAGTAACACATTGAAGTTTGGTCAATACATTTCAGGAACTCAACAGCCAAAACACTAGTACTAACCTTGCAGCGAAAAGATGAACTTCCTGTCAACCTTTGTGACATTTGAGAACCTCCATGAGGTTCGGAGATTGTGCCACTGGGGTCCAGTCATAGCCCTGTCTGTCATTGCTATATGCTCCACCATGGCAGTTCTGGACTCCATCATCTGGTACTGGCCGCTAGACACCACAGGAGGTAGCATTAACTTCATCATGCTTATCAACTGGACTGTCCTCATCCTCTACAACTACTTCAATGCCATGTTTGTTGGACCTGGATACATTCCTCTTGGCTGGAAACCAGTAAGGATCCTCAATTTAGATAAAGGCTTACGACATTTGTAACTCTTGTTAGAACAGATGGGGACCATGCCTGTAAAACTACCACATAAAGATGCAGATAATGGAGAGTGAAACCATTTAATCTTAGGAAAGATGTTACTGACGAATTTGTTTGTCTTGAAACAGGAGAATCCACAGGATGCCCAGTACCTACAGTACTGCAGAGTGTGCCAAGGTTACAAGGCCCCGAGATCCCACCACTGTCGCAAGTGTAACAGGTAGCTACATTTATTACTAAACGAATGGGTTTTCACTTACCTTTGTAAGACAGGTCTAAAGGACATAAAAGAGCATAGAGCTTCAATAGCTAGGAAATCACTAAGTCATTTCAAGCTATAAAGTGCTGCACAGATTCACATATTTCACATCACATAATAATTATGTGATGTTAAATAAATTAACATCATGTGCCTGTGATGTTAATCTATTTTTTGAAGAAAAAAAAAAATAGCTTCAGTGTGACTTGCTGATGAACTTGTCACTCTATGTCCTCCCAAACAACCAGTCAATTCCCCCAGAACTCCTCTCCTCCTTTGCATCCCCTCCTCCAGGTGTGTGATGAAGATGGACCACCACTGCCCCTGGATCAACAACTGCTGCGGCCACTTGAATCACGCCTACTTCACCAGCTTCCTGCTGCTGGCTCCACTAGGCTGCTCACACGCTGCCATCATTTTTATCATGACCATGTACACGCAGCTGTATGAGAGGGTGAGTCGTCTCCTCACCCCACTACACAGTACTTTTGATGACCTTTCATCAATACAGGTTTTCTCTTGGCAGGGTTGCATTTTAACATTTCATGCTGATGTTGCCACATGTTAAGCTGTTTTCTTATTCCCTCACTGCAGATATCATTTGGTTGGAGCACTGTGAAGATTGACATGAGTGCTGTGCGTCAGTTCCAGCCCCTCATGCCCTTCAGTGTGCCCGCCTTTGCTGCCACACTCTTTGCCTTAGGCTTGGCACTGGGCACCACTATTGCCGTTGGCATGCTTTTCTTCATACAAGTAAGTTTTTCTTAAGACTTTCATTGGGTTGTAGAGTTTATGCAGAAAACACAAAAAACATTGATTTGTATGAGTGAGAGTCAAAAATTACAAATTGTCATAACTGAGAAATGCCATACCAGAAGGAGCAAAGCAAAAATGGAGTGAACATTCACAGTGCATATCCAGGAGAACTCAGTGACGCAGTGATAAAGTTATTTATTATAGGAAATATCAGTTGACTGTGATAATGAAATAATCCGTCCCTTTCAGATGAAAGTCATCCTTCGAAATAAGACCTCGATCGAGTCCTGGATCGAGGAAAAGGTCTGGATGTCTGTTTGATTTTCAATTAATTTGCTTTTGTGACGTTTGTTAGTTTAACTTAAGAAGGATGACGTGTTGTATTTTTCATTGTTTGATCTACAAAAATTAATCCAAGATGTCAAACCACTGTTTATTCACACAGTATTGAAGAATTTTTAATTGACAAAGACATGTTAAAAACATGTTGTTAGAGTTCTTTGAATTAAAAATGCAATTTTTTTTTATGACTAATGCACACCAGTTCCAGGATCATCTGTCAGTACAGTATAGTGCGCTGATTTCAGAAATCTGACACCACCACAACCACCCAATCCTGTTGACTCACATATACACACACTGCCACTCCCTGTCTTTTCCCCTAGGCCAAAGACAGAATACAGCACTACCAAACAGGGGAGGACTTCATCTTCCCGTATGACCTCGGCAGCCGCTGGCTGAACTTCAAGCAAGTCTTCACGTGGTCAGGGACGCCCAAGGGTGATGGCCTTGAGTGGCCAGTCCATCCCAAGTGTCACCAGCACACCTTAACTGTAGGTTCAGTTTGATTTGGCTGTTACTGTTTTTTTGTGTTCTGTGAAATGTCTTTATCTTTAATTTGTACAATGTGTGAAAGCGGTTTAGGCAGTAGATATTTAATGTCCTACTCTCAATACATTTCTTGTTAAACAGTTAGATAAATGTTAAGTTGTCTAACAGTAGCGATTTTTAATCTCTTATTCCTCTTGAAACAGATTGAGCAACTGAAGCAGAAAGCTGATAAACGAGTGAGAAGTGTAAGTACCTGCCAAATCTGTATTGTGACATCCATGTGGTGCTGATTTACACGTAGCACAGGCACACAGGAGAAGGTTTAAGGCTGGACTGACTAGGATGCATCTGACAGCTTGTCATTGCAGCTCAGTGTATATCATCTTAACAGTACTGCTGTGCATATTGGCAGGGTCCAGTGTTAAAAAAAAATTCCAACTGCCCAGGCAGGGAACTGAGGTCTATTTGGCCTTCTCACTTGATGAGTCACATCATGAATTGAATCACATCTCATACTTTCCTAATTGTCTGGCTTCCATGCGATGCTTATTGAATTCACAGTGGAATGTCTCCAAAACAAAACTCTTGGTTCTTCATGCTGTACTTCTACATTATACAAATACTCAGACTTTATAAACACATGCTTGTAAATTGTCTGAATTTAGGTTGTGGTCAGAGCAGTAGAATAACCAGATATCTTGAATGCCTCGGCCAGCAGGTCCAGTACCGGGCAGTGGAGGACTACAATGGAGCTTGCTGCCCCCTGAGCAAAGGTCTCCAAACCTTTTTTAGAACCCCCTGCACCGAGGAACCCAGGATTCCCCTCAGCAAGGGGGACACCATCCTGGCCACTCGTGGCACAAAGTGAGTTCATTCAAGCTGAATGAAAACAATGTTAGGATGGAAGGATTTTTTTGAATACATGAGTAATGAAAAAAATGCATTGATTTTTGTTTTTCTCTTTAGATGGTGGATGTATGGAGACAAAGCTTTGAGTGAGGAGCAGATAAGAGGTGAGAAGAGGTGCTTTTGCTGTGGTTAGAATTAAGTTCACTGTAACAAAAGTGTAACAGTGTCTTTTTTTCGTTTCGGCTTTCAGCTGGAGAGCGTGTCAGAGGATGGTTTCCAAGACGCTGTGTGGAGAAGTGCCATTATGACACAGCTGCCAGTGATAGCACCAGCGATAAGAAAGTAAATTAATATATTTGAACAGGCTTTATGTAGAGCAGGGGAGTTAAACTGAACAAAAGGTGTGTGTCCATGTTCATAAATGTCCATCCACTGAAGATGTCATGCCTGATGCTGCAGGCTCGCCATCAAGAATTTCATGCTTTGATCAAAATTTCGTACACATTTTAAAACCAACTTGAATTTTTCTTTAAAGGCAACACTGTTCTCTAAGCCTCACTGAGATCCTTGCTGTCAAATAATGTCTTAAAGAGGACAACAGAGTTCATGAGAGGGACTGGTCGCATGAGTTCAGTTTGACTCCTCTGACAAAAGTTGAAACCCAGCAAGAGTCTTAATTTCCAAGAATTGCCACCAGGCTTTAACGTGACTGCATTGTGATTACATGACTTTTTACTTGAACCTGTTGTTTTTACTTGCGTTGATGTCCTTTTTTGCTAATTATGCAATGCCTCCGCCCAGCTAACCCCGGGGCTTCGTCATGCAACTCTTTCTACAGTCTGAAGATAACACTTCATTTCTTTTTATTATTTTTGTAAAAACAAATTGTTGGCCTCAAAGTATGAATTGAAAATTAAAAAAATCTTCCGCAAGACTTCTTGTTTGCCTCTGTCTTTTTGATTGTTATATAACATATATATTGTATATTCTCCTGTTTTAATACATATTAAACTGTAATTTGCCACTTGTTTAGTTGTTAGTGTCACACACAAGTCTGAGATGTTACTGATTGGATTTATGAGAATATTGATGCTAATTTGTTTTGAAAAGAAGTCCAAAAAGGCAAATACATGAAAACACCTGGGTGTGATTGTGTAGGACCTTTAAAATACTGAGCAGGGTTTTAGTTATTTATGCATTATATTTATTTTATTCTTTTAGCTGTGTTTTATCTGCTGTCTTAAATTTTACACACAACAGTGGTTCGAACAAACACTTCATTCATTGGTTCATATTATGACAGTTTTAAATGTCACAGCTTGAAATGATTTGTGTTGTTTTTGCACCTTCTGTCAACTGAAAACACACTAAGTAAAGATAAAATAAAAAATATTAGGACATACATACCAAACACGCAGTTACTACGTGTCCCATCATGCACTGCTTCTACCTCAACCATTCAGCGCGCATGTAGGCTGTCACGTGATCGTCCAGCCCAGTTCATGTGTGGAAGACTTCCACTAGTGGGAGCTCAGCTATCTGGACTGGAGAGGACTGGATGAGTCAGTGCCTCGTTGAAGATAATCAGGGAAACGATTTACTCCGTAGATATGTGAACAGATATGTTTGTATAGTGGCCCATTCACCCGTTTTCCACGTCGCTTCATATTTGCTCAGCTACAGGTAAGCTAATGCTAAATTGCAGGGTCGCCTTTCTGCCGGATTGTCAACAATTGCTCTGCAAATGGGCCGCAGCAAATGTAATTCATGTCAAAAATGCACACTGATCCGTTATTACATGCTCATGAGTAGCATCAAGTTTGTCCAGGGATGTCATTTTAAATGTTTTGTTTGCAAAGGATTTTTATTGCAATTTCTTACAGGCAATGTGATGGTAGTACTACATAGCTATCAGCTAGCTACGACTTTGAGCACACAGATAAGTTCATCTCAGTTCTATCTGTCAACTGTTTAAGGGGGGAAAATGACATTTCTTTTTTTTTTTACGACCGTTAAACTAAGTGTGAAAAGCTAACGCTGTTGCCCAGCTAACTAGCTAGCTAGTAAGAAGTCATAGTGGCTGAAACACTGAGCTCTCTCAGCTCAAATCCCTTGATACAGACTGAATATTCATCACAAAGTCACAGGGTTGACTTCTTGCAAAGTCATGAACATCAGCCAAGGGAGTGTTTTTAAACAAGAGTGCTGTTGTCAAAGCTGCTAAACCAGTTCATTGTAGCCAGATACATCACTTAAACATAACACAGGACCTATAGAGACACTTCAAGTATGCTGATGAATAGCATGAATAGCAACCGAACAGCACTGTCTTTAAAGTGGGTGGTGCAAAAATCATTAAAAAAAATATAAGAAATATGTGATGTAATAAACCTGATTGGTGTGTAAAAAAAAAATCCAGGACAGGAGCAAGTCAATAATATCAAATAAGATATTATAAAATTAAAAAAGAATAAAAAATAGAAATATAAAAAAAATAGAAATGATCGGCTAAAGAATTACATATGTGACTATTGTAACTAACTGAATTCAATTTCAATTCAATTCAATTTTATTTTTATAGCGCCAAATCACAACAAAAGTTATCTCAAGACACTTTACATACAGAGCAGGTCAAGACAGGGGGGGTATGACAACTGAAGCTATATCTGTTGTGTTAAAATGTCTTTCAAGCTTTGTTACTGATACAGTTTCGGTGCATCTTCTCTGGCATGTCATGTCCTGGGCCGCTCGCTTAGCTCTTAAGAAAACAATGAAGTATTTCCTCTATATTCGTTTAACACCACAACAGCAAAGAGATGACATCCACAGCTTGAGATAGTGTGTAGTCAGCATTGTAATGAAACGTTTTTACCCTTTCTCAACTGCTACTATGTTTGACTCGTCTTTCCCCCTCTTCTCCTCACAGCGACTCCTCAGGTACTGCGACCACTGTGACTCCCTGTAATATCAGCCGGTATCATGTCCATGTTCAGCACCGGCATCCTTGTGCTGACTTCTCCTCTCCACACCCTCCACTTGCGCATCGCTCCAGTGCTCAGCTCAGCCGCTCAGCTTGTGGAGCGCACACTCTATGTCCACCTCCACCCTGGGTTGATCCTGGGAAATGGGAGCCAGCCTCGACCAGTTTTCATTCCGCCCGTGGTGGACCTGTCTACGCTCATTTCCCGTCTTTACAGCAACGCAGCCGATGTGTGCGGGCACCTGGATGTCCGCGTTTTGCTCACCAATGTTCGCACTCAGTCCCAGACAATCCCAAACAGCCCCTTCCCCACGCCACAATCGCTGTCTCACTCCCCGGAGGTGTTGCTAACAGACTTTCCTCTGCAGGACCCAGGTCAGTCCCATCAGGTTAAGCAGTGTCTGCAGAGGTATACTGGCCACTGCTACGTCTGCAGCCCCAGCCTGCCCTCAGTGCTGCTTCACCCAGAAGTAGTCAGTCTGCAGGAGAAACAGGAAGGGCTGAAAGAGCCTGAAGAAAACACAGAACCATTGGAGACCTACAGCGATGTGGTGGTAGGGGGGACTTTTGACCGGCTCCACGGGGCCCACAAGATGCTGCTCAATGTCTCATGCCTGCTAGCCAATAGAAGGTTCCTCATCGGTGTGTGTGACCAAGCAATGCTGAAAAGTGAGTAG
This sequence comes from Centropyge bicolor, assembly GCA_037975185.1. Lineage (NCBI taxonomy): Eukaryota > Metazoa > Chordata > Actinopteri > Pomacanthidae > Centropyge > Centropyge bicolor. Next base: position 375,821 of record JBBMOC010000065.1, on the reverse strand, counting down.
CTCATATTCACTATTTCCATTTGGCAATGTGTATGATATTTCTTAGGTTAATGTCTCATATTTAATGACCTGATATCATTTTCTCCCCCGATTTAGAAAAAGTGTTAAAGGAGCTGATCGAGCCCTACTCTCTGCGAGTCCGGAGACTAGAGGAGTTCCTGCACGACATCAAACCGTCTCTGCAGGTGGAGATCGTGCCCCTCGACGACCCCTATGGAGTGTCTGTGGTCGACCCCTTGCTGCAGTGCATTGTGGTTAGCGAGGAGACTAGAAGAGGTGGCGAGGCTGTCAACAAGAAACGCATCGAGAATGTAAGTGAAGGAAATTGACGATACGTGTTATGCAGAGCTTTCCCATTGATTTTTTCCAGTTGGTGGATGTTTGCCAGCCATTTCAGAGTAGCTCCTAATTTTTTCTGACAAAATAAATAAAGTTAAATAAAGTTTTGATTTACAAGAAGCTGCTATTTTCTCTTCTTATTCAAGGTTTCTGGGGCAAAATTCTTTTCTAACATATGAAATAGTCACAGATGATCCTTTAACATATGCTATGTCTATGTCCTGGCACAGTTTTTTCTTCCACATGTTCATTTTTCACATCTTTTGAAATATCAGGAGATATCTACTGCTGTTGTTCAGGGCATCACATATTATTACATAACTATTCAACTCATCCCATTTTCTATTCTGAGACTCACTGAGCTACATTTTTAAGCATTTGTGGATGACCATTGCTTTTAAAAATCATTTTAATGTGACTTATTGCCAGAAAACAGAGAGTTTTACAAGCAAAGAAAAACAAAGAAAACCTAAACAACATTTACACATCCAGTGCAAATGTTAAACCTGGGACAGCAGAGGAGCTTGTTGGTCCAGGTTTAGGTGACCCTAACCTGCATACACATTAGTACATATTTGTTGTTTTGTACTCTCTGCTTTCTGAATCAGGGCCTCCCAGTTCTCGTCCTCCATGAGATCCAGTTGCTTAAAGATGCACACCACACTGAGACAGAGGAGGAGAAGATCAGCTCCTCCAGTCTACGCTCGCGTCTGCTGGGTACCCTGCTTACCCCACCAAAAGTAGGTCACATTTAAGGATGTTTTTGACAAGGTATTTCGATGCAGGCTAGTGGATGCTCATGGTGGTATTCTGGCAGCAGAAACTCATACACATATTCAAGAAATCTCAAAAAAACACAGGAAAAGTTAGAAAGTTAAATCAGTTAAAATCAAGTACATTCCTGTTCCTGAAGCTCGGCACCACCTCCAGTCATAAAACACTTCATTTTCAAGTTATACTATAATGCGTTTAATTTTTATTCACTCACTGAAGCGAAACTTTTAACTTGTCAGGCTGTTTTCGTGCAGTAGATCAGGAATGCTTTGATACAAAAATTGGCAGCTGAACATTTTGTTACAAGGGTCACACACAGATTAGTGGTTGTAAACTTTAATGTTCAAGTCTTCTCATTGGACGTGTCCTACTCAGGTAAAAAATTGTTGTTCTTTCCAGTATATTCCAAAGTACAAAGTGTTGATCTGATCTGCGTAGTTTTCAAGTGGGATCACACAGACTGCTATAATTTGTAATATTCTATCAGAGGATTTGTCAGATTTCTGTTCATTAGTTCACAGGTTAACCAGAAAGGAAGGTGTCAAACAGAGTGCAGACTTCACTGGTGATATCAATTTTTATTAGTTTATTATCAGAGAAACATTGAGATCCCCTGCAGCGAGGGAGGAGAGTATCTCTGAGCAGGCCTGACTTGTTTTTCGAATTGTTGTCGAATGTCTCTTGCCAGATGTACTGTTTTATTCATTTTCATATATATATTTACGGTGGAAACTTTCCATGAAATCAACAGGAATTTATGGGAAATGAAAGGAATAAAAACCAAATAGGAATTACTTGCTCGTGCTGCATTTACCTTGTCATATGCAGACATAATTGAAAATTCTTCTAATAGAAAGGGAAAAAAATGTTTTTTGAGTTGAAATTCAATTGATTGAGTTGACTCATTTAACAAAAATGAATGGAAATAGATACATTAAAACTCTTCAATCAGATGCTCAGTCAAACTACATCCCACATGTTAACAGCTTGTTACCAAAACCATGCAGAAGGTGTTAAAAAGTTACTTTGCTTTAGGCTACTACTTGCAACTAGTTTAACTGAAATATCATAAAAATATAAAATCAGTTTACTCCAGCCTGTGAAAACCTGTAATACTTTGACTCAGACACTGCAGTATTGTTGGTAGTAGTGTGGGCATGTGATGGGAGAATGCACCGGGAATGCACATGGTTGTAATACTAAGGAGTTCGTATTTAATGGGATGGGAAATTTTCTGTACATGTGATGGAAGAGTGCTGAATGTAGTGCATGGTCACAGTTCAATTAAACTGGCATACTTAAACGAATCATGCCATAAGATGTAGTATTATGTTTCTATTGTATGTGCTGCATTATTAACTGCTTTTCTTCAAAATAATCTCTTATATTTTATTCATATCTTGGATTCTTGTCTATCTCCTGTTTCTTTTGCACTAGGACACGTCTCATCTCCCTCCCCTGCCATATGTGATTGGCCTGACAGGAGGCAGCGCCAGTGGGAAGAGCAGCATCGCCAGGCGCCTGGAGGCTTTGGGTGCAGTTTGGATTGACTGTGACAAACTGGGCCATGAGGTGTATCAGCCTGGCACAGTGGCCTATCACAGAGTGCTCGAGAAATTCGGTTCAGGTGAGGAGACAGACCGTGTTAATAATTATTGAATGAGTTGGGCCACAGTCTGCACTCTCAAATGATTTATTTTATTCATCTCTTTCAGATCTCCTGAATGAAGATAAAACCATCAACAGACGTGCGTTAGGAAGGAAGGTTTTTGGAAACAAGGTAAAATGACAAGTATGAATAATGTTTCAGCACATTCTGATGTCGCATAATGACGTGTCAGTCTGTACTGCTGTCTGGCAACTATTTAACCAAGATGATGTTTTTCTATGCAGGAGCGGTTAAAAGCCCTAACAGACATTGTATGGCCTGAGATTGCACTTCTGGTGAATGGCAGAATCAGTCAAGCCAGAGAGGAAGGTGAGAAACAGTGTTAACAGGATTAACCGTTGAGCTACAATATATCCAAAAAGTCTACAAAAGACAAGCATCTTTTTCGTTTCTTAACCCTTCTCCTTTAGTTAAACTAATATGATTTCCCCAGTGTTCATGTGATCATTTGCCCTTTACAGGCAAACAGGTCTGTGTGGTGGATGGAGCAGTTCTTCTAGAGGCTGGCTGGACGAACATGGTCCACGAGGTCTGGGTCGCCGTCCTCCCTGACGAGGAGGTAATATGTTTGTACCTGCAGACATGGAGTCACATGAGCTTGAGGGACTGGGGGGGAAATGTAGCGGTGCAAAGGTGACAATGGCTGACCATCAGCATTTAAAGAGTAAAGGAAGTGAAGAGACATTTCTACATTTATAAAAAAGTTTCAGGGTAGTTTTTTACACTGCATTTTTTTGTATTGCAAATGGTGAGGCCACAGTTTATTTTCAAAACATTCTGACGACATTTGTTTTGTTCTTAGAAAAATCTGAAAATGATCATGAAAAAGTGTGTGGGTATTCATGTTTTTTTAGATGTTACCACTAGGGGGTGCCAAAGCTGTAAAATTTTGTCTTCAAATGAAATACCAGAAACACTCACCTTGATGACTTGACCCACCTGCCTCCCCTTGTTTCCCCTCCCAGGCAGTTTCAAGGATAACAGAGCGAGACGGCGTGACCTCAGAAGATGCCCTGCGCCGGCTGCAGAGCCAGATGTCCAGCGCCAAGCAACTAGAGCACGCCAACGTAGTGCTCAGCACACTGTGGGAGCCAGAGGTCACTCAGAAACAGGTCAGGGGTCAGGGTCTGCACATCCACATTACATGAAAGTAAAATTGAAAAACTGTATTTTTATAATAATTATTACAAATAATCTTTTATTTTAAAGGTACTGAAAGCTTGGAATCTTCTTCAGAGGAGAATCCAGCAGAGACTAGAGGGACAATAGGAACATGCGTGGCTCACTGGAACATCCCAGCTGTGACTCGTGCACACAGAACGGTGTGTCAGGCCCAGGAACACGTGTGAACAAATGAATGAACCACATGAGGAAAGGTTGCTTTAGAAAGACAAGAGGGTGATTTCTGTGCCATCGCAGCAAACCAAACAAGCATCTTTAAACGAGACTCAGTGCCTGATTGACTTTCCACAGGTTTTTTAACGACATAGTTTTATTATCAGATGTTTACTGAAAATGGAAGATCAACGGGTGAGAAAAAATAACTACATAAATGATCCCTAACAAAATAATTTTTGGAATTTCAAAGCTGGAATTCATGTTTGGGATTAATAAAGTGTCACTTTATCCCAAGAATTGTAGGTCTGTTTTCATCCAAAGATTTTTTTAAGAATGGCCTGCTTTTAAATGGATATGGTTGTTTAAATGATTTGCCCCAACATTCAACATAATGTCAAGACCAAACAAAGCAAAGTCTGATATTTTTGGGCTCCTCGTCAACTGATGACACTTTATAGGTTTGTCCTTTTTCCATGTCTTCTAAGGATAATGAATGTAGCTTAGAAAAGCAACTAATGGTAAGGGAAAAGTGAAATATATTGAATGTTGCCATTGTTAAATCATAGAATCAAATGTGTTTAACTTTGCAATTTCAGAATTGAGAGAAGATTTTAACAAATTCACTACAATTATCTAATGAAAAATTATGAATTACCAAGGTAATTTCTATTGAAAAAATATGCAACAGATTAGGATATTTTGTGATATTGTGAGTGTAGATGTCACATTGATTGATGGTTAAATATACTGGGCAATGAAAAAGATTGACATGAAGCCAAGAGAAGCAGCACGCTAGCTAAGCAAGGAAAACAAATACATAGAGATAAATCATAAATCTTATACCTATAAATCTGTGGAAAAATCTTGAAAGCTAATTTGAACATTTAAGTCTCTGAAAGTACCTGAAAAAGAGGGAGGGCAGCAGAAACTGAAGTCATGAGGATGTGTTTTCAATTCTGGTCAATTCCATGTTTTCAGCTCCTACAGTATTGTTGTAAACCAGTGTTTACATAAGAATAAATGCTTCTCTGCTTTCGTCATACTGTCAACATTTCCAGGATTGTCCAATGAAGTGTAATGTGGTCACACAACTGGTGAGAGATTTCAAGTGTCTTTGATTTTCATCGTCTTGCATGTCATCTGGAAACTCAGTGGAATGCATCAATAAGTTGGCATTAAATTAAATGTTTCCAACCCCTGCGTGATCTCTGCTTTTAAGTTTCAGTCTTTGAATTTGTGCATCAGCTCATTTTAAATTATGTTAAAAGTTTATTAGAAGTATTCTGTCAGCCAAAATAGCATTGACGATTTTATGGTTATTTTGCATTTTTAACACATTCAACCAAGTTGTTTCTTAATAAAATTCAGCCTTTAATTTTAATGCCTTTAAAAAACATTTACATTTGAATATTTAAATGTGCAAAATGTACAATATTCTTGTGACTAGTCATGTGAACGGTGCTGAGCTCAGCCACAGTATCGTGATATTAACTTGCTTCAGTACAACAAAACCATGTTAGCCGCACATTAAAAGAAAAACTTCCTAACTAGTAACTGGTGATGTGACAAAGGCCTCTGGGTATGTACGTCCTTAATGGTAGAAGATGCACCCTTTGGCCTTGAAATTGTGTGTAAGCAGCCTTTTGTGTGGCAGCGAATAACTGTCCACCCATGTCAGAGTCCAGGCTTTTCTCCTTCCAAATGAAGGGAATCTGAAGTTTTCCCCTGTGCTGGTGTGTCCACAGTCACATCTCCACTCTCAGCTTGGCAGAGCACATCGCTTCCCCCAGCTTGTTGCTGGCTCTGCACACATAAACCCCAGAGTCAGACGGCTCCAAATCAGCCAGAACCAGAGAACAGAGCCCGTCTCCATGTTGCTCCGCGGTCACTCTGCACGATTCAGACACCGGCTTCTCATTCAGCAGCCACTTCACCTCCGGCTGTGGGTAACCTGCCATTCAAACAATAAGACCAACTCAATAGATGCACAAAACAGTAAAGAAAAATTATGCAAGTTGGATCAGGTGAAAATGATCTGTTCATCCATACAAGCAAACCCCTTTAAAAACATGTTGTAATTTGATGCATGGTTAACATGAAAACATAAATCATGCAGTTCTAAGTTTAGTCTCATTCTACTGCAACCAGATGGTCTTTCATGCTTTTGCCCTTCCACAATGCAGCTGGGCCTTATTTAATGAAATGCATCACAGCCCTGTCACTCTACCATTGACGAGGCATGTTAGCTGAGCGGTTGCTCCTCGGGGAAGCGTGGTGTCCTTCAGGGTGCGCTGGAAGCGGGGTTCGCTCTGTAGCTGCTTATCCAGTGACTGGATGGCCTCCTCTGCCTCGTGGCTCCAGCCTGGCTCTGCATGAGAGCGAGGACGATGACAAATGAAACAGGAACAAGGCTTTTGCTGATCACAAAACGGTAAACTTGAAGTGACAATCGGAAAGTGTGAGTCATCTGCTATATGTATGTTGCTCCAGGACGTGGGAGGGCATGGTGTGTGTGTGTGTGTGTGTGTGTGTGTGTGTGTGTGTGTGTGTGTGTGTGTGTGTGTGTGGTCTTTTTATCTGTCTCACCCTCTGAGGAGCTGCCAGGAGAGTCCGGCCTGTTCGAGAGGTTAGCCATCCGCTGTAGGGCCAAAACAGCCTTGCCAGTTTTCTAGAAGTTTAAAGGACAAATAGCAGCATATGACAAACTACACTCAGAACCAAGCTTCAGGTCTATACGTGACAATGGATTGAAAGGTCGTCACAGTGCTGATAAGAAAAGCGAACATCTGTCCAATGCAAGGATTTTTACCTTCCACTTGCGCTTGGCCAGAAAGCGCCTCATCTTGTCTTTATTGAGGGACTTGGTGGGTCTGCGGGTCAGAGGGGTGAAAGAAGCCATCCAGGGGTGGGCCAGGGCCTCGGTACATGACAACCTGCATCTGGAGTGCAAGAGGACAGAGAGAGAGAGGCAAAGGCTGTGAAATGCTGCCAGCGGTCTCCTGAGCTCGCCCTGATTACCTGCTGCATAAATAAGACGCGGGCTCTCTCTCTCTCTAAATCATATTCAGAGTTTGCTTGCTTAATGGTTGGCTTCCATGCAAATTGTCTGCAAATGTCATAAGAAATATGTTGTTGATGTGACATTATTATCGGTTTCCTGAGTAATCCTCAGTGCTGAGTTTGAAACTTTTTTCCATCTGTATCACACTTGAGTCCGAGCAGTTTGAGAGCACAGTGTGTAACCGTCATGTCTGTGACTACAATTTGCTATAGGCCATAATCATGAAAAAAAAAAAAGGGACCAACCTCCGCTCTTTCTTCAGCAGGGAGCTAATAAAGTCTTTAGCTTGATCTGAGATGTCCTCGAAACTCTCCTGGTCAAACTCGTAGCGGGCAGCAGTCACAAGAGCAAATGTCTCAGCATCGCTGTTCCCCTGGAAGGGAGACTCTCCACTGAGCCTGACACACAGAGCAATACAACAATAAATGAAACATACACACATAGAGGAACATATTCACACTCAAGCTTACCAAGTGTCATGTTTTTACATAGAAAGCATATCCTCATCTTTACCTACCTCGAGGGAGATATTCTTTTGAAAATTGTCATAAATGAAAATTAGTTGTCTTGAGTTTATTTGTCCCTTAAGCTACAGCTGGGTTTGTGTGAAAATGCGCACACTTTAAAAAAATTATGGGGGGCTGTAGTAATAAAATATAACCAGGAGATGGAGCCAAATCTACATTTGAATTGTTCAGATGGATATTGTGTTTAACATAATTGCATTATTGACATAATCCAAGCTGGTCATGTGTTAATTTTCTTTCAGCTTTCAAATGACTTTATCTATATATGTCAAACTGGCAAAGGATGAAAAAAAAATAGATTTATGTCATTTTTAAGTTTTTGTTCCACATCACCAGTTCCTTTCTTTCTTTCAGTGTATGTAACTGTGGCTATAGTTTAAACCACTCCAGCCTTCACTGCACTCACAAGATGAAGCAGATGACTCCGATGCTCCACATGTCCGTCTCCAGACCCACAGGCTCATAGTTGATCACCTCGGGGGCCACAAACTCCGGCGTGCCGTGCATGACCATCAGAGGTTTACCCTCCTCTGAAGAACAGAACAAAAGTAAGAGACACACTCAGAAATTCAAAAGGTCACCCTGAATTTCTTTTTTGCATCTGCCTGTTTGTTTGAGCCTATTTACAGACGGCTCCAGTCGTCTCTAAATAAACCGCCCAGTGTGCAGCTGCAGCGTCACCAAATTTTCTGCCTGAATTGACTTTACAGGCTCTGCAGCATCTATTGAGTCGAGGTAGTTTCTATTTAAGGAGTTGTTGTTACATAACAGGCTTTGCAGACATCTAGGAATTTAGAGATGACACTCCTTCGTGTTATCCTCGGTTATTTTTGGCATGTGTTAAAATGATTGATCCCATGTAGACCTTTGCTGCTTTGTCAGGATAAAATATGGCCACAACAGGAAGCAGTTTATTCTCCATACTTGCTGCACAAGTTCAGCTGCACAGCATTGACCGCCGCCTTATAAGGACATTGAGGATTTCCCTGTATTGTAGCTTTTAATGGAATTCAAACAGGATATGTCATTCTTGGGAATATCAGGGTGATTTATTCCCTCCTCTCAGAGATCAACAGCAAAAGTTATAAAAACAGGTCCCAGTGGGATCATTATGAGATTTCTTTCCACAGCAAACTCACCCAGTTTACTGGCCAAGCCGAAGTCGATGATCTTGAGACGAGTCCCGGTCGTGTCCACGCAGACGATGTTCTCCGGTTTGAGGTCCAGGTGGATGATGTTCTGCTTGTGAACGTACTGCATGCCCTCCAGGATCTGCTGCATGTAGCGGGCGCTGGTAGGCTCCGTGTGTTCGAAGTTTTCATCCACGATGCGTTCGAAGAGCTCCCCTCCTGCGATACTGGGCAGACAAGTAAACAAAAACAACCCTTAACTGCTTTAGGTCTGGTGCTCCTAACACCATCTGTAATCCCCCATACTTTCTGTTTGCCATTAGTAGACAAAGGCTGTTCACTTGTGGCTTTGACCTGAGTTCCCCTACTCCAATCTTACTTACTACTCCATGACCATGACCATCTCCGAGCGCGTGTCATAAGCAGCCAGACACTGGACGAGCTTTGGATGGTGAAGACAGTTCATCAGTTGGATCTCTTTGCGAGCTGCCTCCCTCTCCTTGGAGGTTCGGCCTCGGTAGAACTTCCCCGCACACACCTGACCCGTCTCTTTGTGGCACAACCGGAACACCTGGCCAAACTTCCCACTGGAAATATGAAGAATCACAACTTAATGTAACTTTGAAAGTCAGTTTTCAATTAGAGCTGCATGATTAGTCAATCAAAACAAAATTAATGGCCAAATATTTTGATAATCGATTTATTGTTTCAGTCAATTTTCAAGCAAGAATGTTTGCTGGTTCCAGCTTCTTCCAGCTGCGTGTCTTTGTTATTTATGATAGTAAATGAAGGGTTCGATCTTATGATTGGATGAAAGAAGCAATTTGAAGATGTCACTTTTAGGCTCTGGGAAATTGTGATCTTAATTGCAGCCCTATTTTCAATGTACTTATTGACAGTTAATATGAGAATTATCTGAACTGTACTGAAAGTCTAAAGTTTGTTTTGAATACAGAGAGTAGATACTTACACTCCCAGCTTCTCGTGCACACTGTAGTGGTCCTTGACCTGGTGTGTGGTGTCAATGGTCACTGTGACATAAGACTCAGGCTCTTCCTTCTTAACCTCTTCAAACACACAAAAAAAACACAAAGGAATAAGCACATTGCCCCTGACAATCTCAAAATCCTCTCCAACATTTGACAAATCACATACTTGCAGTGGCCATCTTGACACAGTCGGACTCGTGGCTCGGTTCGCTGACCCCGGCTGAGTTGTAGGCCCTGACACGGAAGCGGTACTGACCCACGGGCTCCAGGCCCGAGCGGACGTGGTAGGATGTGTTTTTGCAGCGGCTCGTTACTTCAGTCCAGCTCCCAGGCTCGTCCGGGCCCTCTTGTCTGACCTCCACGATGTAGCCCAACACAGCTGTGCCTCCGTCGTAGCTGGGGCCCGTCCAGGACAGGACCAGGGACTGGGTGGACAGCTGGGAAACCACAGGCTGGGACGCCGGTGGGTCGGGCCGGTCTGGGGAGAAATTCAAGAACAAAATACCTTAATTCATAAACCTAGATAAGAAGCAACAGGTAGCATTGTTTGATGCTTTGTAGAGAACTTTCCGGAGCTGTTAATTTCTACACATACTGTTTATATCATGGTCTTGATGCCACCTTGTTCTTCAATATTTTCTTTTGTTAAATAAATCTGAATCTCTTCAACAAGAAGTACTGATATATCTGAGCATGTGTTTAAGGAACAAATCAGTTTGCATGATCTCAAACCACTGAACTCCTTAACCTGAGCTGCAGTCTCACCTCTCACGCTGAGGGAGACTGTATGCTGTGCAGAGCCGTCTCTGTTTCGTACTATGACGGTGTAGGAGCCCGTGTCGGCCGGACAGGCCTGAAGGATCTCCACGCCGCTTTGCGTCTCGCTGCTCCTGACACGCACCCTCGGCCCTCCTAGCACCACCTGTGGAGGAAGCAAGGTGGGAGCACACGCTGAGATAAAAGCCTTTACGGGCACAGAATTTTAAAGTGATAGATCAAGCAACGCTGACAACCACATGTGTTACCTTGTCTCTGTTGTAAATCCAGCAGCAGGCCACAGGGACAGAGCTGCTCCTGAACTCACAGTGGAGCCGGGCCTCCTCCCCTACTCGAACATCCACCTGCTCTGGTGGGTCTAGAAACTCCACAGGAGGTCCTGAGGAGGAGTTTCCTTTTATTAATAAAACATAACTGGAGTGCACTAAAGTTAAGCTTTTACTTCAGTGGCTCTCATGCTGTGGTCCACTCACCTCTGCTGGAGGAGACTTTTGTTTGAAGGTTGCCGTCTGTGATATCTGTGGAGACTGAAGCAGTAGGTGGACTTACAGGTGTGTGCTACCATAGGCAGAGTTTAAAAAGTATCTAACCAATCACATGTGAGCAGTCATGTTGGGTTGCATTGGCAGTGCAATGAGGAGCATTTTCACTGGACACCATTTTCAGGGACCAGACATGTTTGTGTGGGTAAACTGCACCTGGACTCTGAGCTGATCCAGAGCAGCTGATTACAATTAGTGCAATCAATAGTCAAATCTTTGATGACAGACTGACATAAGAAGAGTCATATTAAAGATGGTCCTTAGGTAACTAACTAATATCTCACCAAGATTTCGAGGTTTCAAAAGACAAGCCTTTATTCTGCATATACTTGTAAATTTCTATTGTCATTACTTTTATTATAGTTAAGTGTTATTACTTCTACTCTAAAAATTGTTGATACTTTTTTACCTGAGTTGAATTGACACTTTTTTATACTTCTCGTTTGCCTACTATTTATCTATCTAACCTTGATGCTGTAATGCTGCAAATTTAATAAAGGCTAGTAATACTAATAAAGGAATATCTTATCTCTTATCTCATCTTCAGATCAATGCATGCTGAGACATGCTTTGATCAGCTTTATGAATGAGGAAATGAAATGTGTCGGACAGCTTTAGAGAGTTTAAGCTACCTCTCTTTCCTTAATGAAAAATCCAGTTTCCCACAAGTCAGGGTTAAACTCACTCAGCCCACTTTCTGAAACAGGGCCAGTGACCGATGAGTTTTTATTAACTAAATAAAATTCAATTCATTCACAATTTTACTTGTCACTATGCATCATCTTATTCAATATTAATTTGCATTATTTCTACAGAGAATTATCAAGAAGGATGAGCAGAGAGAAGAGAGGATTTTTTTTTTGGAAGCCTAATAAAGGTTTGTAATCTACCTTTGCGTTGGCTCTTCCCTTTTGAAGCTGAGGACAATTGGGTGTTTTCAGGTGATGCAACCTTGAACGTGACCTCATTGTGCAGCTCGTGGTTGCTTGATCTGGGATTTTCCTTTGTTGCTGTTCCATTGAAAACAGAGAGAAACAGGTTTACTGTAAAGCGTTAAATGAATATGGCTCATTCAAGTAAAACTGGATTTGATGGACTTTCCCCACTGCTTTACCTGTGATGTGTAGCTCAGCACTGCTCGCCTGTTTTCCGGCAGCGTTCTCAGCTGTGCAGGTGTAGGTCCCAGCATCACCAGGTGAACACCCAGTCAGAGCCAGACCAACAACACCATTTTTAAAGGAAGTATTACTTGAGTGCAACCTCTTCCCTAAATGACAAAATAAAGATTCCTCTTTACAGGATATTGTGACTCCTTCATAAGAAATTTGGTTTACACATTTAAGCATCATTTCCTTGTTGAAATTGGAGAAAAGGTAGATGTTCTGAAAGGTATGGTAATGGGTCATTTACCATTGTGTTGCCAGGAAATGCTCAGAGGCTGACTTCCTGTGATAACACCTTGAAAAGCAGCATTGCTTCCTTCACGGACCGTACAGTCGCTGAGTGGCTGTTTGAAGTGCGGCCTTTCCAGCGTCTGCACGGGTGTCAGTCTGGAGTCTGAGCAGGGAGGAGAAGTTAGGGAAATGGGTTTGCAAACTGTATACACTAGTGTTTCCTCTGTCGCTGCCCAAGACGGGCCCTTGAGTTGTTATGAACATGATGAACCTTAAATGCATCATGTACCAAAAGACTGAGGTTAGGTGTGGATGTGTGGTTTTCATCTGCGCTACCTCCAGTTAATCAGTCACCAGTGGCTCTGTTTACATCATGAACAGTATGTTACAGTGTGGACAGTTTGACATGGTGTTCGCAAGATTTTCCCACCACATGTGTGTTTGCACATGTGGCAAAGCAGGGTTGATAATGGGGGTGGTCACCAGGGGGTTGTATGCATTAGGGGGAGAAAAGGGGAGGCAGGTTGCATGTTATTCCTGTACACACCAAGTGCCTGAGGACATGTCTGACTGCAACACTATCACAGTAAAACAGAAACAACACATTTCATAAAAACACATGGATTTACTTATTCTTCAAAATAGCCACATTTTGCCTTGATGACAGCTTTGCACACTATTGAAATTCTCTTAACCAGCTTCATGTGATGAGTCATCTGAAAAAGTCTTGAAGGAGTTCCTTTATATCCTGAACTCTTATTGGCTGCTTTTCGTTCACTCTGTGGTCCAACTCATCCCAAACCATCTCAGCTGGATTCAGGTCACATTATTGTTGAAGCCAGGTCTTCTTACACAGCCGGGAGGTGTGTTCTGGGTTGTTGTTCAGTTGAAAATCAAGCGATGGTCCCACAAAGCTCAAACCAGATGAGATGACACGTCTCTGCAGAATGCTGCGGTGGCCATGACAGTGTCAACAGCAAAGCTTCCTCACACCATCACACCTCCTCCAAGCTTCACGGTGGGACCCACACACGCAGACAGCATCCGTCCACCTTCTCTCTGTCTCACAAAGATGCAGCTGTTACAACCAAAAACTTTCAAATCTGGACTCATCAGACTTCCACTGGTCTAAAGTCCATTCCTTGTATTTCTTAGCCCAATCAATTCTCTTCTTGTTGTTTCAATCAGAAGTGGTTTCTTTGCAGCAGTTCAACCCTGAAGGCCTGATTCAAGAGCTGATGTTGAGATGCGTCTGCTGCTTGAACTCTGTGAAGTATTTACGTGGACTCAAATCGGAGATGCTGGTAATCGACGACTTCCGATGCTGGTAACTGTAATGAACTCTCTTGCTAACTGGTCTTCCTGTCCTGGTGGCGGTCCTCATAAGAGCCAGTCACATCATAGCACTTGATGGTTTTTATGACTTTGCACTTGAAGACACATTTAAAGTTCTTGAAATTTTTCTGGATTGACTAAAAGATCGGCTCATTCAAAAGGAAAGAAATTCCACTCATTAACCTTTGGAAAGACGTGCATGTCAGCTGAAAAACATTCCATTTGACTTCATGAAGCTGGTTGAGATAATGCCAACAGTGTACAAAGCTGTCATGAAAACAAAAGGCGACCTCTTTGAAGAACCTCAAATACAAAACCTATGAGAAGTTGTGTGTGTAGAGAGAGAGAGAGCTGCACCCTAACCAATGTTTTGAGAAGCAGCAAAGTAGCCTCAGGGGAGCTAATTGTCGCATACGTATGCGATCTAACAGATTCCAGTATTCCTGGTTTCCCTGATGGGCCTTTGCATTGGCCTATCCAAGTTAAGTTCTAATAAAACATGAAACGCCTGCAGGAGCTGCAGTGGGCTGACACTCGGGATGGGGTGTAACTGTGGGAAATGTCACGACGCATTCCAGCTATATTGCAGTGTTTAACAGAGTCTACATCATTAACATTAACATGTCTGTGAGTCAGCTTTTCCCACTGTTCTTCCATTTTTACCTGTTGCAGATGAGACTCCCAGTTTGCTGTTTCCCAGTAGAGTCCTCTTGGTGTTATCCAGTCCATCCTCTCGCTGCCTCTCCACACACACAGGTCTGGCTGGCTGAGGCTTGAGGGCCAAGCGGAAAGTGGACACAAAGGTCTTTGGCTTCCTCCCATCCTTGTCCATCCTTGAGTAGAAATGATAATCAGTCAAGAGTCCCAACTAGTCACTCATCAGCCAGGCCCCCTCCTCTTCTTCTTCTCTTGTTTGTGGTGTGTGTTGAACTCTATTAGTGTGAAGCTGATGTGTTGAATTCTCACCCCAGCTCTGTTCACTCATCCTCTGAGATGCTTACAGGAGGAGCCTGTGCTTTCAGACCGCCTCTGAAATCACTACCCACCTCTCAGCCCCACGGTACACAGGAAACAGGCGGCTTTATCGGAAGGCCAATTAAAAACACACATGTTCAACCTCCCTCCCCCTCCTCCCCTCCACACCACTGTCCCTCTGAGCCGAGAACAGAGAGACAGAAACACATGTGATAGAAAACAAGAGATAGTCACAAAGGGTAGGAAACGTGTGGGAGAGACAAAACATTCAAGAGAAACAGAAAGCGGCGGTGTGGGCCATGATGAAAGAAACAACCATCACAGAAGTTTAAAAGGCTGATTTTACCTGGTTGGCCTCCTCTCAGGACTCCCACTGTCAGCTCCTGTTTGCCATTTCACCCCCTGCGAACACCTATTCCCTGTGAACTCTCGGTGAAGTGTGGGTCGAGCCGTGCTGCCAGAGTGGCCACAGGAATCAAGACGAGCCTGTAGGGCAGCTTTCTGGGAGCAATGACTGCCGTGCGTCACACGACATGTCCAAAAATCATCGTGGTGGCTCTTTGGAAACGTGGCTTTCCAGTGTGGAGATTCTCAAAATGAAAGTGGAGAAGTGAGACCATGTGACCACAAATAGTAAACTCCTCTTGTAAATGAGGCGCATTTGTTTCTATTGACATGGGAGCAGGGAGAGCAGCTGGCTGGGTGTGTCCCTGAGGTGTGCTCTCATTTACCTTTTGTTGAATGGTTGTTAGCTCCAAACTGGTTTTATTCTTATCTCAGAAAGTTGATAGGCCACGATGGTTGTCTTTCTCTCACTGCTCTCAAAAGCAGTTTCACTTAAGGTCTGTAAAAGCCTCATTGACTTGATTTGTATTTTACCACTGCAGCACTTTTGCAGAGGACTCTGCAGGTTCTTAATTGACCAGTCAGTCTCAGCAGGTGCAAAGACCACATGACAGAAAAGGTTTAAAAGCTGAGTTTATTGTTTCATAAACGGTTAAAGAAAGAAATTGGGCTTGTGGTTAATTAACTACTTAAAAAGGGGGAAATAATAAAGTGTTACTCCTAGCAGAAACTAATACTTGTCCAAGGCTGAAGGTCCACTGAGCTGCAGGTTGTTTGCTTCCTCACAGCCTGATGGCAGCTCTTCTCCAACCCACCACCGAGCACCATGCTTCAGCCTCCAGAGAGTCAACCTCTGCATATACACCACAATGCCTGGATGCATAAGCAGACCACAGAGCGGTGGCACACCCAGACACACCTGCCTTCAATCAGCTCACTCAATTGCAGCCATTGGCTTACAACAAATGTGAAGTCAATGTCCCTGTTAAGTGAGATCAATAAAGTGCATCCAACCTCATGCTGTAAGTTTACATTACCCAGTGTTCCATGCAGTGCAATAAACACATTAATCATTTGTCTGGATCCACCTCATATTGATGAAAGTAAGTTTAACAGGGATTGACATTAGATAAGAAATGCATTAAGACTTACACTGAATCACTTTGGATCTTGACCAAATGATGCTTCAGCAATAACTGTGGTTGTGTAATATCTTTTGTAAAAGCTCCCCCAGAATAAATGAGTTTCTGTTGTGGTTTTAAATGGCTGCATTTCACTCAACAGAGGTCAGCACAAGAATGTAAGGAAGCAGTGACACGGACTGGTATGTGTAAGTAGTACCATATGGTGGGAGGCACATAATTTACATTAGACTACAAACATGTCCCACTGTGCTAAGAGCACGTTGATTGATGGAGCAGGCGTCGACGAAAGCTCAACTGTTTACTGAGTCAGACTCGCTTTTCTGAGCTCGTCAATGTAGAGAAAAGTAACAAGTGTTGCTTGACACACATGCGAGCACACGCAGGTTTTTTTTTGCTCTCAATAAAAACAGTTTACACAGATGTGGTTCGAGAGGTAAATAAGACTAAATAAGGGTTTGAAGTTTGAAGGCTCTCAGTCAAATTATGGGTGTTTGAGCTGTAAAACCTTAATTGGATTCTTTTCAGGCTCATCATTAACCACAGATTTTATGCACTGAACTCGCTGTTTGGGTGTCAACAAAGGGTTATGTTATGTTATGTTATGTATGAGTTTATTGGTGTCATGATTTTTTTTTCTCCATTATGACTAGATTCACTGCTGCTTTATTTATGCGGCACGGTGACCTCAGCTACCAAAATGTCGGACCATTAAAATTGATTTCACATTCACAATAACAAACAATAAAACATGGGTGAATTGTTTTTAGCTTTACTGCTTTTCTACTTCTTGCAGGTTTAAGCTTTTTTTCCATTCTGTACAAACGGTACATGTCTCTGGTCTTAACTAAATTGCCAGTTACATTTTGGATTTCTATACACCATAAGCTCCTTTTCTTGACACTAACTGAGTCTCATTCATTTTGAAATGCATAAAGATAATGAATAAAAAAAAGCTCATGAAATCGCCCCTTGAAGATGTGGACTTATCACTGATTGCAAACCAGCGTTAGAACATTCTTTAGAAAGAGCCATATAAGGTAAAAAAAAAAAAAAAAAAAAAGTACCACTGAATCTGCTGTAGTACATTCTGTGATGTTTGTTTGTACTATACATGTACTTTCCACTATTTGATTGAATCCATTGTTGGACTTATAGTTCAATATTTCATAGAGCAACTGGAACAATCCCACCTCTTTCCTCCACAATTATTCTCATCAGATGGAAATCAAACAAAGTTTCAACCAAGTCTTCAGGAATTCAAAACAGGAAAAGCAAATAGTGGGAAGGACAATGTTCTCTCTCTGTGACTGAGTGCTCCAATTATGGTAATCATTTTACTTCCTGTTCCCATGAAGTCCTTCAAAGACTCGCCGGTTCTGTGTTATCCTGTTCCCACAAAGTCCCTCAAACACATGCCTCCTCCATTACTCGGTTAAAGTGGAATGATGGAGACTCAAATATTGAAAGTATTTGTCCAGTTAAAAAGTGGAATGAGGCCCTCCTGTGGTTGCACACCTCACGTTGCAGGATCACAATCTTGCAGTCAAAATCAGGACTGGTGAAGTCCACCAAAGTCCTCAATTAAATTTTGGAAATAACAACATAGATTGCATTCTTTAATCCTGTGAGAGCTGATGCAAACTGAACTCCAGTAATCCTACAGAATGCTCTTCTTTATCTCCTCGGCCTGAATTTCTTTGCAGGCAAATAAGAAGTAGATAAGGCTGCGAGAGTCAGAGACACAAAGACAAAACCACACACTCATGTCATCTAGTCTCTCAGCAGACACACAAACCCTTTGTATGTCATGATAATTACAGTTTTTTGGGTAAAACCTTGTGACTCATTCTGCAACTGAGTGTCCCTATTTTTTCCTTCACATACATTCAAATACCCTGCTGTGATTCTGTTAATGAGCACAGAGTAAAGAGCCGAGCTTCTGATGCTGAAATTAGCAAAGCAGCATGGTCCTTCACAGCCTGATGGACTGTGGCTCCAGCTCTGAGAAAGTTAAAAAAAAACAAAAAAAAACACTGTGGAGTCGGATGCAGAAAAAGACATGAATGGATAGAAAGAGATGTGAAGAAGCGAGGACGCTCTGGCAGAGTGTCACAAGCTCACTCCACTGTGACGGAGATCACTGCGCCGCAGCCGGAGGCCTTGGTCCTCTTCCAGCCAGTGGAGCCGGGTCAGGATTCCTGCAGCTGCTCCATATGTCGGCGGAGACGCTCCGGGGGGAAGAGCTCGGTCCTCAAAAGGATGGAAGAGTCCCCGAAGCAACTTCCAGCAGTCAGACGCTTCGAGTAAAGCTGTGACAGAAAGAAACTGCAGTTCAGGATTTCTGTGAGAATAAAGATTCTCAGTCTCTTGTTATGAGTTCATCAAATAGTTCATGGAGGCAAGATGACATGTGAATTACTGGTTATATAGCAAATCATCTGTTTAATTGTGCAGTAAAATGAAAAGTATTTAAATAAAATAATGCTTTCTCAGATTTGTACAAAACTTTATCTGTACCATCTTATTTTAAAATGACTACCTCCATAAGGAAAGAGAGGATGCTGATAAGTGCAATAAAAACTTGTTGGTGACACAGATGCAATTACAATTTTTAAAATGTGTCACAATACAACCAACTCATCTTCCCACATATTAACATATGAAACAGGGCCACTGCAGTGATGCCAAGCTTTGGTTTTCATTTTTAACAAACAGTTTGTTTATAGAAAATAAAAGTCAGAGATAATATGATATAAACCAGCTCATCCACTGGGCCATTACATTCTCAGACTATATATAGGCTACTACCCTTTACTGGCTTTATCATACTTTATAGTTCTTTTTGCACCTTCATTGCTGCCACTATTCAAATAGTCTCACAGGGACTTTATGTCTTCAGTTTAAATGTTATCACGCTACCTGCTCATTTTCATAAGGTCACATGACACATTCACTACTGAATAGCATTTAGATATTCAACCCGCATCTCTTCACACTCAGTCCGCTGCTCCTCTCTGTTCTGGCTTATCTTTGAAAAACGGTGCAAACTTGGATCGTCCACATCAAGTTTTCACAATGACCAACTTGTGCAGCATCAAATGTTTGTTCTTCTCCTTCAACTTGCTCTTCTTGGTAAGTAATGGGAGTGATGCAAAAAAAAAGTCATGTTTGTTATTATCATTATTAGAAGTAGTTAAAGAAAAGATGTCAGCGAAATCTATGTTACTCATGAAAATACATGGTGTTGAAGAAGCACAGGAAGTCTGTCGTGACTGTAATCCTTCATTTGTCTGCTATAGCTGCTGTAGTCAATGAAATTCAAAAGAAGAAGCAGGACACTGGCAGTAATTTATGGCATCATTTAAAAGGGAATTAGAGAATTAATTTGTTCCTCCAGCCGTATCAAACACATTCACATTAGATGGTCTCAGGGGTCTCTGTGGACGGGCTGAGCAGAGGGAACGGCAACAAGTATGGAAGATAATCAGTGGGACTCACGGCCGCTTGCACCAGCGGGGGGTCCTGTGTGCTCACCCAGGACCCCCCGCCGGCACATCCGACCCTTCCATGCGCAAAGAAATCAAATGAATAATTGGAAAAGTCCTGATTATTAACTGGTGCAGATCAAAAAGGCCAGAACAGAAAATCTAACTCAAACTTTCTTCAAACTTTATTTAAAGTAAAACAGCTTTGGCCAATTAAGACAGTTTGAAGTCAATGTTTACATAGTCAACTTAATACACACAGAAATTTCATAACTTGAGAGAAAGGGAACAAAATGTGATGAGAGACAGAGGTTAAAACTTGATTTCAGACCGAACTCGTCCTTGTCTTTGCTTTCTCCTTCCTATAATAATGCAGCAGGTTGGCATCACACTGGCATCAAATCAATCTATTGATGTTGCTATAAAAAGCTCTGCATTCATTTTCCTCATTATAAATTTGTTTCCTCAGGCATCTGGGGTTGCCCTCATCACCGTCGGAGCGCTGCAACACTCAACGTACTCAGACATCGGGGCCTTTGCAGGACGCAGCCTGGCTAAAATAGCTGTAGTCCTCATTGCAGCGGGTGTCACCATAGCCATCGTCTCCCTCGTTGGATTCATCGGGGCATTCTGTAATAATGCTACTGTGATGTGTGGGGTAAGTAACACAATGCTCCTTAATGAGTTTCACATTGTTTCCTAATGTGACTGTGGGACGAGCTCGCAAGGATGTTTGTGTGCGAATATTTCAAATCTGGATTTTTGTGGTTGAGTTTGTGCAAATTGTTTTTCTTAACAGTCGTCAAAGATGTTTCAGAAGATATTTCCACATTAATGATTCTGGTGCAAGAGATGATCAATTCTGACTTTAATATAGCACTTCAGAAGATCGTTGTAAGATATATGGGACATGACTGACCTCTAACCCTGCTCTGTTTCTTCACCATCTAGTTCATCTTTCTCCTGGTAATGATCCTCGTTTTCGAGATAGTCATAGGAGCTACAGTCTACTCATTCCGCAGCATGGTGAGACGGTGAATTAATCTGAGATCAAGGTCGAAACATTGACGACGCTTCTCAACCATAAAGATGTTTTAATCTTATCATCGTTGTAGACCACCCTCGTGAAGATGAACAAAGCCATGAAGGATAAAGCACAGAAGGTGGTCTCTGAGTACAGCATCGAGAGGAGACTGGTCATCAACAGGATTCAGGAAAAGGTGTGATGTTTTGTATTTGCAAGAAGATAGAGTGGGGGAAATGTGCTGTATTTAAATTTAACTAAATGTAAATTTTACTGAAAGATATTCAGGAGTTTGCACAATGTAAACACAATACAAACTGAAAATATGCAGTCCTTATATTTAGCTTTTAACCTCTCTGAACAATAGGATAAGATGATAAGGAGCTGGAGATTGAAGGTCTGGGGTCATTTTTTTGATTCGTTAAATTTGTTAAATGCACTGTAAAAAGAAGATTTAATCCATGTAAATAAGTACATTTTTCAATTTACTGACTTTGAGATGAAATTGTGAGAAAAAGCAATACTGATTGTAATGAAATGCTCAGACTCATTCGGTCATATAAACAATGTCTCCTGAGAGGAATTGTAAATATAGAAATAGGCATCTGCATCAGTCTTTATCCACTTGTCCATATTAGACCAGAAGAAATCTTGTCGTTATAAGATACAAGGGAGGGATAAAAATCCACACTTTGCATTTTCTTTAAAAAAAAACAAAAAAAAAAACAAGTGGGTAACCTCCACAGTGGATTTCTTCACAGCCAGTATGAACAGGAGGAATGATTACAGTGACAAAGTGTCATGTATGGGCCTGTGTGAACCTGCCCTCCAATGCATCATAAATAAACAGATCCACAAACAGTCAGTGCTTCAGGGCAGCCTTCATGTGTTATCAACAGTTCAAGTGCTGTGGTGCAGACGGCAGCGACGACTGGTCCAACAGTGTGGGCTGGGGAAAGCAAGATGAAGTGCCAGACTCCTGCTGCGTGGTGAAGAGCGAGGGCTGCGGAAAGGAGAAGGATAAAATACACACACTGGTCTGTTGGGAAACCTCATTTTAAAGTTCACATAGAGCATTTGATCTCATTTCTGTGATGAAACGATTCAGTGTTTCATGACTGTGTGCTCCTCCTCAGGGCTGTAGCTCAGCCATCAAGATGTTCCTATTGAAAAACCTGATGTGGGTCGGTGCTCTCTGCATCGCTCTGGCAGTCTTGGAGGTAAACTGTCAGTACTTTAAATCTTCTACACCATTCAATATGATGTGGAATATTTGTCATGTTAATGGTGATAAATTGTGCTGTCAATGTAAATTCAAGACATTTGTTGTATCATCAACAGGATCAACAGGAAACTGTAAATCCACCAAAGTCTAATTTCTATCAGGTGTATTCTACCTCTGATAAAAACTGAATCACACGCACGTCCCTGCAGGATTTAGCCATTAGTTTGCATGAGAAAATGTTCACATAAGCGATGTCAATGCAGACATTTGGAAAGTAAGTAGAGGATGTCATGAATGATAATAAAGCATATCTCATCCTGTTGCCTCAGGAAGTGAAATCCAGGCTTAATTAGAAATGACAGAGAGAGAAAAGCATCTTCCTGACCTGTCTTTGAGTTCATTTGCTGCCAGTAACTTCGAACCTTTTTACCTGTCACAGATTTTGGGGGTGATCATCGCGGTCTTGTTGCGCAAGGACATGAAAAAACAAGGAAACTATGATAACATCAGCTGATTTGCCGTCGTGCCCAAGTACAGACGACTCCCCACTTCAACACATTTGCTCTTTTGTTCAAATTCAATCTATTTTGCTGCTTTTCTTGTTTATTTCTTCTAGACTGTGCTGTGTTGTTTCCATACTATCTCAAATTTCTTAATTTTGACGTAACAATTGAAGATGTAGTTTATATGATCATGTTGCTGATATGATTGAAGACAACTCAAAAGGACCTTATTGCTACTTTTATTTCAAAGTTATCTGAGAAATGGAAATTGCTTTTGGTCTACGACATTGAAAACACCTGTAAAAAATAGTCTTACATTTACATTTTCAATAAATGTGTGAGACATTCTGGCTGTGTGGATCAATGTGCACGTTTAATAACCTGATTTTTGCATGTGACCAAGGAACTTTTTGAAAGTGTTTTCTCCTCTTTTGACCTAATTTTGAAAAGTTTCTCCAGTCTCTGCGGTCAAGGGCTGCAGGTCATCAGGTTATTGGCATCTTTGAATCTGATCTGAATAACTGCAAATAACAAATGACAGAAACATCATGTGAGATAAAGAAAATTGCACCAGTGATGAAAAGTTACTTAAGGCATTTATTCAAGTACTGTATTTAAGTACAAATTTGAGGTGCTTCTACTTGAGTATTTCCATTTCATGCATCTGTACACTTCTACTCCACTACTTCTCATAGGCAAATATTGTACTTTTTACTCCTTAACATTTGCCTTAGACTTGTGTTCAATCACATGTTTCTTCATCACATTTCTAAGATTGTAAGCATTTCAGCCAATCAGCATTTTTTTTCTTTGTCATATATTTTATATGGATGTAAAATTTTCCAATATTTTACAAGAAAAAAATATAGATTCATTAGAGAAAATATGTTCTGCTTAAAATTATTGTTAGTGTATTAAGCCAAACCTTAAAAAAGGAACTAATCACTTAACATAAGGCAACTTTAAAAAGTAAACCACATTTCCCAGAATCCCTCTGAAGGAAACGCGTCCGCTCTCCAAACTTGTCCGACTCTTGTTAGCACAGAAAGTAACGTGTGCGCCTGCGACCCAGAAAACTGACTCAAAAACACAAGTTTATCAGCAACATTGAGTCTCAAATCAAAGGTAAAGAAATACTTTTATTACAATGTTATAAATAAACACAGTAACAGTTTTAATATTGCTCTACTATGTAACATCCCACACTTGCTAACAGTGAATGTAGCATTTAGCTAGTAAACACAGTCAACAGATTCAAGCTAACTGAGATGTCTGGAGAAAGATTGTGGTAGCATTCAACTCTCATAGTAATCAAAGTCATTCTGCTTAACCTGGTTTGACACTGCTATGTAATGCGGGATTAATAAAACATGTAGTTAACTAAGTATATGTTTAAGTACTAGCTAACAATGTTCAAAGTTTTTCTCTACAAATGGTCTCTCTTGTTCCTTTTGTATCAAGCAGCATGTCAGAGAGTTTGATCCAGCGAATAAAGGAGCTGGAGGCCGAGCTGGAGAAGCTCAAGTCCCAGCTGAGGGAGATGACTGAAGCTGGACATGACAAGGAGCTGATGTCCAAACCATCTCCTAATAACAACACAGACCGCAGAGCTGATGGTGACACCAGCAGCTGCAAAAAGGGGAGGAAAGCAGGCAAAGAGCGTTCTTTTGATTTTTCTGCCCACCCTCGGCGCCATGTGGCTCTGAGGCTGGCTTACCTGGGATGGGGTTACCAGGGGTTTGCGGTGCAGGAGAACACGGACAACACAGTGGAGGCCAGGCTGTTTGAAGCTTTGCTAAAGACACGGCTGATCCAGGACCGACAGAGCTCCAACTACCACCGGTGTGGTCGCACTGATAAAGGAGTCAGTGCTTTCTCCCAAGTGAGTTCACAGAGACTCAAACAAAGTGAAAACAATTTAATGTCCTCAATGCATTAATACGTCCATTTCCCCTTTCCTGTAATTGTCCATACAGTGTTTGAGTAAACTTGTCTCTTTTCCACAGGTCATAACCATCGATTTGCGCTCCACACAGTTTTGCGGAGGCCTGGGCGTCACACTTCCTGAAAATGTTGATGTCAGTACCAAGAATAAAGCAGCCGGCTCTGAGCTTCCGTATTTAAAAATGCTGAACAGAGTCCTGCCCCAGGACATCCGGATCTTGGACTGGGCACCAGCAGCAGAGGGCTTCAGTGCACGATTTGACTGTCAGTCCCGCACGTACCGCTACTACTTCCCCCGAGGATCCTTGGATGTGGCGTTGATGGCAGATGCTGCAAAAAGGTTGGTGAAGACACAGTGTGATAAACACTAAAGTCACCCCTCAAAGTCACAGTTAGTGATTTGAGGACCTCTTTGACACCCAACAGATATGAGGGCACTCATGACTTTCGCAACCTGTGCAAAATGGATGTGGGCAACGGAGTCCTACAGTTTGAGAGGACCATCTTGTCGGCATCAGTCAAGCCTGCGCAGCCTCAGCACATCTCCAGCACAGACCAGTATGACCTCTTCATATTTGAGATCAAAGGATTGGCTTTCCTTTACCACCAGGTATCAAGAGACAGCAACACAATCAATAACATCTCAGTAATAAATGCTGGAAATCACTGGTTGTGATTTCTGCAATTTAGGAATTTGATTTAAGAATCTCTTGTGGAGCTAATGTCGTTTATTTACTTCGATGAATGATATTTACAGTCTCTTCCAACAGTGAACTTCCTGTTGTGTTATGTTGCAGGTACGATGCATGATGGCCCTGCTTCTCCTGATTGGCCAGAAACTGGAAGCCCCAGAAATCATTAATCAGCTCCTGGATGTTCAGAGTAACCCCAGGAAGCCTCAGTACAGGTGAGTCAAAAATCTCCAATCTGAAAAACTAAATCAATAATCATAACAGCAATTATACAATTGCTTCTTTATGAATATTTCTCAAACATTTCCCTTCCTGTCTCTAGCATGGCAGTAGACTACCCACTAGTGCTCTATGACTGCCACTTTGAAGGTCTGAGTTGGAAGCAGGAGAGTGAAGAGGTGAACCATGTCCTGTCTGCGCTACAACAACACTGGACCCAGAGTGCGGTCAAGACCCACGTCCTCCATGGGATGATCCAGGGTTTGGAGGCCATAGGTGAGATGTTCAATGAGATCAACAGACTTTGACATTTTGAACTTTAGTCGTTAAGCTTCATAAGAAGCCAGATTAGAATTAATCTGGTGTTAAAATAAACCTGTGCAGGGCTAGACTGGGATAATAATGCAGGCCTGGATTCTAACACAGTTTGGTCAAAATATTCGCTCTTTACTTTTTTGGCCAGTAATGTATCTATTAGTATTATTCCTTTACATATAAGAGTTTGGTATTATGAAAGTCTTGAACACCGATGACACCAACATTTTTAAGAATTTTGAGGAGAACCATGCTAACTGGTACTTATAGGCTTACATCATTATGTATCCTTGCGATTTTTTCTTAGACCCAATTTATTCTG
This sequence comes from Centropyge bicolor, assembly GCA_037975185.1. Taxonomy (NCBI): domain Eukaryota; kingdom Metazoa; phylum Chordata; class Actinopteri; family Pomacanthidae; genus Centropyge; species Centropyge bicolor. The sequence goes on along the minus strand of JBBMOC010000065.1, from coordinate 349,752 downwards.
CACATCAAAAGGTGTGGATTTAAATTGTTTAATTTCTCTCCATCCACAGGTGGACTGTCTTCTAACCAGTGCTGGCTAGTAGAAGGCAGCAGGCAGAGAAACTATCGGCCCTTGTTGGAGCGTCCCTGCTGCGAGAGCCTGGAGTCCAGGATAAACCACTTCGTCAAGAGAGGCCGGCTGGAGTTGGAAGAAGGGGAGAACGGAGGAGAAATGGTCCACAGAGGGAAGCGATCCAAACATTCCCAGAATTCCCCCAGTCTACCTGTTTCTGCAGAGAGGCCGTCGTCAGAACAAAGTACAGATTGAAAAGCAGAGGACTGATATTTTCTCACAGGAGAATGGACCTGCCAAAGTTAATTTTATTACATTACATTTTATTTTTGGAAACAAAACAATGGATTTATCTTTTTTTTAAATTCCAGAATAATGGTTTATTTACATTTTCATTCATGCAAATATGTGTTTTGCTTTGAAATAAACACATTTTGGAGGAATTGGCTCTTGCTGAGTTTGTTTTACAACACAGCTGTAGTCAGTGGTGGAATGGAACTAATTACATTTCCTTATGTCCTGTACTTAAGTGCAATTCTGAGGTACTTGAACTTTACTTCATTATTTCCATTTAAGCTACTTTATACTTCTATGCTGCCATATTTTGGAGATAATTACTGTTTATTTTACTCCATTTGATTTATTTGACACCTTTAGTTAGTTTAGTTAGTTGAAAGATGCTCCATCTTTACCAGCTGCAACTTTTATGTGATATAAAAGTTAATGCATCAGTAGTCCACTAAAATATGAAATTGAGTTTGTTTTAATGCTAATACTTTTTACTTAAATGAAAATTTGAATGCAGGCTTTTACACTTTTGACAACACACATTTTTACACTGTAGTATTGCTCCTTTTGCAGTAAAATAACTGAATTCTTCTTCAATGTAGTATCATGTTGACTCGGAACTGAAATCAGCGGAGTGGAACTAAGTAGGAAGTAACCAAGTAGGAAGACGGTCTAATTTGAAGGTGGCTCTTGTTAAGCTAAGAGGCTAGGTGGTGCAATCAGTTGAGAACAAGTCAGAGTTACAGATAACCAAATCCAACAGAACGACTGTCTCCGAATCCTTTTCTTTTGGCTGTGTATTGAACAGGACGGGTTGAAAATGGCCGCGGCTTCGTGTGTCTGTGTGTTTTTGGTCGCTTTGACCTGATCGAGACTGATGCTAATGTTAGCTTGTTAGCATCTCCTGCCTGTTTACTTGCATCAGCTCTGAGACTCTGCACGGATTTCCACTGTACTTTCAGCTGATTTAAGAAGGAGTCTCACGCCTTCACAAGGTAAAGAAACTGCATGACAGGTGTGTTTGTGGTTCACAGTCACAAAAAAAAGTTTGTCAGCGAACAGTTTTTCTCCAGTGTTTGAGTTGATTCAACGTTAAAGGAGCTGTAAAGCCTTGTCAGGGTTGATCTTGATGTTTGGTCAAGAATAACTTTTAGAGCTGATATTCATTTCAGTCAAACATGTTTGACTTCCAAGTTTGCTGGTGAGCACATAATGCGTGTAGTTCAGCACTTCTACAGCAGGGGACGTCTTGTTAAACTTCATCACAGTTTCAGCTGGATAGAAAGTACAAATTGTTTAAGTTGAATGAAGTTTGACTTAATGTGTCCACAGCTTTGGCACTTGTTTAAGATTGCACGTACTCCTTATATACTACAAAGATTATTGACATTATTGTGTGTAGATACATAATGTACAGTAAATAATCCGAGTATATCCTGTTTATTTATTTCCTTTAGTGTGTTTTCACTTTGGTTTCATATTTTCATGTTTTCCTGTTATTTACAAACCAGTCCAGCTTTATTCTATGCATCCATTCCAATTTTAAATTACTTCTGTTTAGAGTCGCCACAATCTGAAACAGTGTTGTTACTATTATTACTGATGTTGCTTTGAACCATCTCTCTGTGTCCGTCCTTCCAGATGTTCCTGGTGGGACTGACGGGGGGTATTTCCTCAGGGAAAAGCACTGTGTCATCAATGCTGCGGGAGCTTGGGTGCCCGGTTATTGATGCTGATGTCGTGGCCAGGAAAGGTAAGCGGATATCTTCACCCAGTTCTACAAGTCAGACTTACACCATCTTAACTGTCTTCCAGTTCAGCTCTTGTCCAGGAGGCTCAAATCAACTCAATCTACATTGTCCTACATCACTTACCCAACTGTGCTTGGTGTAATAACATTTAGTCTTGAAATGGACATAAAGAGGCCGCCCCTGTAGGAGGTTCATTAAGACAAACGCTTGCAGAGAGAGCATGAATCATGACGGCTGTCTTTGGCTGACTGCAGGGATGATGCTTGAGTTATGTGGTCAAGATGAAAAGGTCACAGAAGTAGGTGAATAGTGCACAGCTGCACGGAGGAGACTGTAAAAACCATTAGACTTACAATTTAATTTTAGTCAAATTCATTTACGTATTTTCTTGCCTACTTCTCCATTTAATAACATCTTATACTGTTTTTCTGACTTTTTTAATTTGACATATTTTACTCATTTAAATAATACTAAACATCACTGCTTTGTCTTGAGAACAGTTGTGGAGCCGCACACTCCTGCCTACTCTCGCATCGTCTACCACTTCGGCCCAGAGATTCTACTGGAGAACGGTGAGATCGACCGGCAGAAGCTGGGTCAGCTCATCTTCGCCAACGAGGAGAAGAGGAAACTGCTGAACTCCATCACCCATCCGGAGATCCATAAAGCAATGCTCAAAGAGATCCTGTTCTACTTTCTGAGAGGTGAGGAAGGAGCTGGGTTTGGTTCAGTTATCATTTACCAGGATCAAAGGAGGATGATTTAGCAGAGCTTTATGAGTTGCTCTGCATGAGCCAGTGAGATGTTCCAGAATGTTCCCAACATTTTGTCAGCTAAAAGTTAAAGTTGTAAATACAATGAGCGTCTCAACTTTTAGAATCAGGGTTGAAGTTACTGCTCTTTTGCTTCAACTTAAAAAAAAATATGCTGCAACCGACATGACTCTCAATTCTTCCTCAAGATATCTCATCTGTCTTAAAATCAGCTTCTCATACACTCTTGTTGTGTTAACTTAACTATCATGTTACCTGCATTTTTTCAATGTTAGAGTGTAAATGTGTTGACACTAATTAATCCTGTTTCACAATGCTTCCTCTCCTCTCCTCCTCCTCTTCACTCTCACCAGGATACCGTTATGTGGTGCTGGATGTGCCCCTTCTCTTTGAAACCAGACGTCTCACTCAGTTTCTAAATCACACTGTAGTCGTTTACTGGTAAGACCACTGCTCAGTTCCCCAGTACCCCCCATCACTTTAGAGTTTTACTTTTGCACTCTTTGCTTACAGGTTTCATATTTTAAGTCGTTAAATATTTGGAGGTTTGTTTTTGACAGAAACAGGCCATTAAGCCCAGTTTTGTGAGTTATTGGTTACCTCTCTGCATCTCTCTCTCTGCCTTATTAGCATGACTCACCGCCTCTGGATTTTTTAACAAGGCACCCTGGCTGCACCATAAATAACCCCCATTGTCCGTTCCTTTTCAGTGACCCTGCCACTCAGCTCTCGCGCCTGATGCAGAGGGACGGCCTGACCCAGGAGCAGGCCGAGCAGCGCGTGGCTGCGCAGATGCCGCTCAACGAAAAGCGCGGCTTGGCCAATCACGTTATCGAGAACTCGGGCGGCCGAGAGGACACCCACCGGCAGGTCCTGCGGTTGCACACGAAGCTGGAGGACTCCATGGACTTCCTCTTAGTGAGGGTCATTGCTATTGCAGCCTCTGCTGGTCTGGGTGGGATACTGCTGTATGCAGCCAAGATACTTTTGTCCTAACGGAGGACAGATGAGGGGAGGGGTGGGGGGTTCTTTTTGGTCCAGGATGTGGTCGAAGAATTAGAAGCAGGCGAAGGCACGTCGGGGGTACTGGTGCAATTTACTGTGAGATTAGTTTCACAGCACCCACTGCTACAGCTCAGAGGTGTGACGCGCTCTGTTTGCAGTTAACACTGACTGACATTATTGACACAACATGCACTGACAAATGTGGTTTGGTGTGAAGGGCTTCTATGTGCAATTTCAGTTGGTTTTACTCACAAACACTTAATACATGAGGGCGATACCTTAAAGGCTCAGTCTGTGTAAAAGCGACCAGATGCTCTCGGCAGTCATCACATCTGAGGCCTAAAAACTGGTTAAACTTTCATTTTGGTGCAACTTATAACTAAAGTCTGTTTAAAGAAAAAGGCAAAACTGACAAATGTACAAGCTAAGAGATTTTATTTTGTTACACCTTTACACCTTATGAAGTCACCCAAGTTAGACATGTCGGGTGACTTGTATAGATTGTAAATACAAACACTGGACAGGAGAGAGAGCAAATGAAGAAGTAAAAGTACAGATGGACAGAAGTCACTGTGGTTTTTGTACATCATTTATTTGTCACCTTAATGTTTAGGACAAAATTCTATCCCCTGATATATTTTTATTTGCGGTTTAGGATTGATCTGATGATGTTATGATTGTATGTTATTGACCTGTATAATGAAGATATATGACAGAATGTATTTGACAATCCGTTTTTAATGGGAACATTGTGAATTGACATGAATTAACAGACTTTATATTTCGCACTGTATTTTCTTACACTTGAAGATCTCTGTAAAGACTAAGTCTGTGATTTTGGTTTTCTGTGCACACTCACTTGTGACTAAAACATTTGCAACATTAGCTGCTTAAATGAAATATAAATGATCCAATACTACTGTTTTAAAGTAACAACAGCTGTTTCTCAGTTTTTGTCCAATGTCTAATTTTGTTATGTATGATAAAAGATGAAACTACCAATAATAGTAATAATATATGTATTATTTAAAGAAAAAAATTATATATCAAACCAGTTAATTCTGAGTTGGTTAACTAATCGATTAATTGAGTAACTTGCCCACATAAAAATGAAGATAAATCAACACGCATCAACTTCCAACCAAATATTCTCATCTCTCATCTCATGGCGAAAGACATCGATATAATTGGCTCCTACAGGAAAATGTGTTAATGACAGGAGTTTGGGAGAAGACAATAATGAACTTATATTAATGGTCAGTTGTGATGTCCTTGCTCTTGTCCACATTAGAGCTTAGGCATGAAATTTGAGGCCCACGGGCGGCCGCGGTGACATCATCCTGGCACCGAGGCCTCACTAGCCTGTGTGGCTCAGTTGGCTCTGTCTAAAGCCCCTACTGGTCTGCTCCTTGTTTTTATCAAGCCGCTGCAGAATTAATGCAAAGTGACTTGGGCTGCGGTGGGCATGGGAGGGGTGGGAGTGGGGGTGGGGGGGTAGTGAACCAAGGCTGCATGGCTACACATGTGTAATACACAAAAACACAGCCACAGACACATGTAATCTTTCACTCACATGCAAAACAGAACATTGAAGCGTCCACATAATACACACGGTTGCACTGTAATATAATCAATCCACCGTTGTCTGTCATTCAGAGCCACGCTGGCCAACATGGCCCACAGTATTATTAGGTTGCTTTTTTTAAAACCTGGCTCCGCCGTGATCCGGGGGGGTGGGCAGCCAGCTGTTCAGCAGAGATTTCCAAGCGCGCCTTTTCTCAGTCTCTTTCTCAAGACACAGACAGAGGCCAGATGCAGAGCATGGAAGGAAGACTATATCTGTACCAGCAAGTGTGAACGCCCCGGGCAGACAACGGTGGCAAAGTCTCAGTCTGAATATAAATTGGGTTTAATTCTGAAGGTGTCAAGCTAAAAGGTGAAAGTCTTGTTACACTTTGTGAAAGTGCTCGGATGCAGGCACAAACCCCCGCCGCCCTTATTGTGTGTTGTGGGTCCTCTCCGGGAGCAGAGCAAATAATTTTTTGATGGCAGGGGGTAAAGACTTCTATAATCTCAGCATCGTGTTCAGAGAGTTGGCCCACGGCGCCACAGTGTGTCGACATTTTGGAATCTCCTGTCTGAGTGGTTTTTCATCATTCCCCCCCCCGCCCACTGCCGTCAGGGAAGGTAAAACAGCTCGGGCACAGGCAAACAAAATAAATAGCTTTGCATCAAACTCGGCCACGACTCGGGATAATTGACAGCCTGAATTAATTTTCAATACCCGCTGCATTAGTCGGCCTTGTTTGGAGTTTTGAATTGTTTACTCAAGGGGCTAATTTTTTTATCACCACAATGAAAGTACGTGCCGTCCCAGAGGGTAATAGGCTTTCAGTATTCATCAGGGGGTTTTAAAAGCAATTTAGTCGCGCCATTTTACTGAATTATCAATTAAAACAAGACAATTGCTGTTGGAGACACATTTTAGTGTTGATGTGTGTGAGTGTGTGTGCGTATGGAAGAGCGACAATGAGGTCCCAAATGTGGCTTGGATGTAAATGTTAAAGCCCCATACACATTTTTTTATTCACTTATTTGACTAATTAAACTATCAGGGCTGTGTGAGCATGCACAGACTGACATTTCCCTCGCTGTCCTGTTTTGTAGCAGCTGTTCAGATGGGCAATCTTACAACTTTATGATCCTTATTTACACATGAACTTTGCTCCACCGAACTTCAACCAGAGCAAAAGTCAGCCAGAGAGAGTGAACGCCAACACAGGAGGCAGTTTTTACACGATTGTTTAACAGCTAGAAAAACCAAAAATATACCAAGTGATTTGTTAACATCACCCAGTAGTTTTACAGCTGATGTGGGCCATTCTAACAGATGACATTCACCGTGTCACAGCAGGGAACGCACAGGTGTGAATAATGCAATTACATCCGTTGATTTGAATTGAAACACTTGCAGATTATATGAGGACTCTTTAACAGACTTGATAGATTCTTTTACGCAATCATGCGTCATTTTTTAGAAGCTGATCATATGTATTGTACAAAAATTCATCTGTGAATACCAAGTAAATTTAGATATTTTCATCTAAACTGTTTTGCAGTGAAAATATAAGGGCGCATAAAATGTAAATACTCAAGGAACAAGTACCTCAAAAATTATATTTGTGTAAAGTATTTGAGTAAATGTACATCATTACATTCCACCACTCGTCCTGGATGCCGGCTGTCTGTCACTGGGATGGAGCCATTGTTAAAGTTATTAGTGACACCTGTGCTTTTCCTATTATGACAAGTCAAAATGTCGCCCGTGAAAAAGGCCTTTTATGCAAATGATTTAAGCCTCGGCTCTCTGTGTCAAGGAGAAATTAGAATTCCTCTGACTAGCTCAGCTGAAAAGAGCATAATGTTATTTTTCATAGAAATGTGTTTTTTTTTTAAAAGCGCTGTAGTTTTCTCCTGCCATGTTATGTGCAACTATACAGACAAGGTAAGAATACATGAGACTGCCTACAGCTTGTTGCAAGTGGAGATCTTTTAAACTATGTCTATGCTACAAACATACATGATTTGCATGTTACTGAATGAAGCGAGATAAAGAGTGACGGGTAAGAAGAAAGAATTTTAGGCATCAAAGATGGTTGATCTCTGGTTGTGCAAGAGAAAGGATTTGTCTTTTGAATCAATTGTATATTTTACTTGAGAATTTATGAGTTACTCACTAATTAAAGATGAAATGTTGATTGTGGCTTTGATTGTTTTTGACAAAGCACAAATGGACAAAAGGAGCAATGACGAAGAACCCACAAAGCCTCTGATGTGCCCACTTTCCCTCTGCACAACAGGTCACAAATGCGGCTCGACACCAACGGGTAGAATAAACTGGCCTGAGCCACTGTAACGACTGTACCGTTCTTGAACTCTGGCATCTGGTGTCATGCTGAGGAAGGGGCATTCGCAGCGCCTCCGTAGCCCGTTGTCAGGCCGCATCCACGAGACGGCGGTGAGGTGAAGAGACAGGCAACGCGCCAGCGGAGCGTCCCCGGCCACATGACTCAACCTGTCCCTGTGCGTTAGCCCCGGCTCAGTCAAGGCTACGAGGGAACAAGGACGTTGGTATTGAGTCACTGACACACTGGACAGTCCCCGGATCAAGCGTGCTGATGGGGAAGAAAATGGGGGATGCGTGCTGTCATGTTCTCCCAAGGAGCGCTCGGACAAGGGGCCATACTGTACATCTACTATAATGCAAGATGCAATGATTTTGCACATGCACATCCTGAACTATGTGTGCTATTGTGGCAACCTTACCTGCTAACAGCACCATGGAAACAATATAAGCTGGTGTGCAGCGGTCTACTTTTTTAGTCCTGTATAAAAATATTGCTATAGTTCAATGACATTATTCTATATACTAGTCTTCATATCCCAAACCACATTGTTCTACAAACCCCTGTCATCATTTTGAGACATAACCTGTATATTTAATACAGTCTGCAAGAATCCCTCCATCTGAGTTTCAAGAAATTTGTGACCTTTCTGTACAGAACTGTGAAACACATTATATATGTTATTATTATTTTATTATTTATCTATTATTTATTTATATTTATACAACATAATTGCTTCATAGATTTCACAGAATATCAGCATCAGGAGCTTCTTCCCCAAACTTCGGTTTTGTTTCCCAGCGCTGTAGCTCACAGTTGCTCAGTATTTACAAAAATAGTCAGGGTCGGACATTTGCATGTTATGTAACTATCTGATGAATCATATAAAATCCGCTCTTAAGCATTAGCAGTATAACTTACACTTTAAAAAACAGTGCACCGGGGGAGCTTATCACGAATGCATGTATCCCCCTCCGGCTTTGCTGACCATTCCTCCACAAAGCTGAGAAAAGTGATGAGAAAGCAGCAGAAACTGATGAGAGCATTGTCCTTTTCACAATACAAGCAAGATTTAAGGTCTCGCCAAGATCCATCGTTACCTGCTCCTTCCTCGTAATCATGCCTTTTTTATGATATTCAGTGAGATTTGAGGACATACAGTAGCTTTCCATGTTAACAGAGTCCTTCTCATGCAGGAGTGACAGGATTGTTGACGTGATGATAAAAGGAATATTGCACATGATAACGTACCTTATAGAACTTTAATAACAATAACTATTAAAAATCTTGATATTATAGTCAATAAATGATGACTCCTGACTTTTTGGCTTTTCATGAAATATCTTAACAAATATTGGATGTGTTGCAACAAATGTTTATACAAACATTCATTGTTGCCAGATAATGCATCCTGAGGACTTTAATAATCTTCTTTTTCAGGTTCAATATTTAGTTCTGAGAGAAATCTTAACAACTACTGAATACACTGCCATTAAATTTGGTACCTACGTTCATGCTCCCCTGAGGTTGAACTGTAATGACAGTGGTTAGCCATTCACTTCATCAACCATCATCAGATCAAAAATTTTATTTCTTCAATACGTTGGCATCTTACTAAATACGTGCAAAACTAAAAACCATCATTCCTATCAGCCATAGCTGTACTTTATGTTTAGTTTAGTATTAGCAAATATAGCAAATATAAAGATGTGAGCATGACTGCAGACTCATGTTTTCTCATGAATTGGATTGTCCAGTTGCTGTTTGCACCATAGATTAAACAGTTTAAAATAACTGTATAACTGTCGTTTGTGCAGAGTAGAGAGTTTTGTTGTCTTTGTTAAAATCTAAGAAAACATCCACTTCAAGGCTTGCACAAGTAAAACCATTTGTGCATGTCGGTGTGGGAGGGCTGGATGTACGTTTAATGGGAGGAAATGCACACGAGAACAAAGGGCGATTTAGCGTGACAATTAAAGCATCTATCTCTAATTTGGATCTCCCCTGGTGAGTTAAGTGGGGACGCTCAAGATAACAACACCAAGGGCTCATTAACGTCACTTCAGACATTTCATGGGAGGCGCTCTCTCCAAGCCTCGCGTCGTCCTGTCTCGTTCAGACTAAAGACACATGCATGGACACACACGCGTGCTGACCAGTACACTGACCTAAAACACACACGGACCCGCAAACACGCACGCGCACTCTGCAGTAGCCTGATAAGCCTCACGCCTCACCAATTGGCCCCTGCAAATGTCAAGACGAAGCCATCTCAGTTTACTGATAGGGAGTGGGTGGAAGTGAATGAATCAAAAATTTCCTTTGGTTACGTTTGCATACGCTGGAGATTACCTAAATTAAAACAAGTCTGCAGCGGAGTCATAATCTTTCAAATCCCTCTGCTTATACGTGATGAAAAGAGGTACAGTAGAAAATCTCAAAATATCCCCACAGCCCCGGTCCAAGAGATGAAGCTTACGTCAACAAAAAGCAGCTTACAGCTCCTCTCAGAGGAACGCTTATCTTCAAACCCTGGACCTGCTTAAAGTCGGGGAGGACATGAGATGAAATGTGAGTCAAAGGTTCAAGCGTCGCGTACAGTCCAGATGCTGCTTCATCACAAGTTAAACAACACCGGCCCCAGAGTGTCCTGTCGGGGGAGGTTGTTCAGCTGAAGTCACCATCAAAACCCAACGGCCCCCGAGGAGGCGGTTTGTGTCACTTGCACAAGCACAATAGCTCGAGCGAGGATCACCCGGTTTTTGCAGGATGAGGCGAAGATGGTGACCAAGAGAAATTCTGTACGTTTTGCAGAGGTCGCCACAGATGGGTTTGCGCTTAGTGAGACTGCATAGATGGTTAAATAGGGGTTTCCTTTTAATCAGTGCAAGGTGATGCAACATTACACCTAAAGTACTTTCTGTTCTGAGAAAGAAGGCAGGAACAAACTGCCTCTCTTCACTCATTCTGAAACGATAAATTCTGCTGCACGTCTGGTTTAATCTTCCACGTCTCTTTAAGTGTTTTTATATAAGAAAGATTGTGGTTGTGTTTCTCCCTCAGGACTTCAGGAAAAGTACAGTTGTTGCAGACTCTCGGGGCAATGTTCAGTTCCAATGGTTTTAGCAGTGAAAGCTGTTTCTCGCCGACCTGCGGCGTTTGTCTTTGACATTGTGACATGAAGTTTCTAATTTGACGATGCGCTCATACACCCTGCAAGGAGAAAACAGCCCGTGCTAGAGCTCAGCTGCCCCGTGGCTCGGGTGACCTCTGCTTAGGCACGGACCCTCAGTCTTAATTGTGTCTGGAGGAATTCTGCTGTCTTAAGACAAGCTTAAGTTTAGACCAGAGGGCTTCCTGGCCTTTTCCACACAGAGCAGTTAAACAGACAACAGGATGCTCTAACGCTGCACAGTGAAGCAATCTAGTCTCTTTCTTTCATGTTAATCAGCTGTACGCTTTTACGCCAATTTACAGCTCACAACAAAATGCCGAATTTAATTGAGCTTCGAGTGGCATTTTGAGAGGCAACACTGGGCTGACATTCACTTTTATTAGCTTCGGTGCATGAGTAAATGAGCATTTTGACATGGTTTTATATTTTTCTTCACGCTGACAAAAACTTCTGTTCTTGCAATCTTATAACTTTCAAACTATATAAGAGACAGTTTTAGACCTCGCTTGGCCCGTGTCAAAGGCGAATTATGTCCAAAGAATTTCACAATATCAAAGTGAGCTCTTAAGAAACAGACAAATATATTGGTTTTTACAGTTTTGCCCTGGAAGCTATTTTCTTGTCTCTGACGCGTGTGTCACAGTCACAGCGGAGCCTAATTTGCCTGGATTACTTTCCGACACTGATCTAAGCTTTGTCATGATATGTTCTAACACCCGTCCCCTGACTTTCTCCCGCTACATCTCAGCGTCTCCACACCCATTAGAGGGAAAAAACGCATCTCTCCTTTGATTGTGAAACACAATCATCTCTCGCTTCATTTGGCATTTAACACAGCTGTGATTTCCTCTGCCTTTCCCTCAGTGATCATCTCGGAGCTGATTGCCTCTCGCTGACCTGGCTTGGCTCTCTCGCGTGTAACATTTGCAGGACTAAACGCTGTTTTTTTGCTGGAAAATGAGATATCAGAGCAGCTGATCGAGAAATAGATAAGATGAGCAATATTAACCACATAATGTGTGAGGAGATGCGAAAAACCCATTTTTAATGAAAAATCATGGACATTAAAAGTAAACGCAACAGCAAGATGTTCTTGAAGCCCACATGTAGCTATTTAAACAATGTATTTCTCTATATCATTTGTGGAAACATACAGAACATTTTAACAGGTGTCGCATGCATGAATTGAATAAATTAATTACAAATGAGCACATTAGGCATTACATGATATACAACTATCTATCAACAGCTATATTCGTTCATTGACACACAATATGGTGCATGTAGACTACTTTGACTGTGTTCAGACATCAAGATTCAATATCAAATGTACAGTTTATACACGAACAATATGCCAAATATAATGGGCTGAGATGACGTGATTTTCCAAACCATCACACCGAGACACAATACAATTTGTGACACTGCCATTCAACACAAGCATAATCTCATTTTGGCATCCTGTACTTGACAAATTAGCATTTCTTGGGACAGAATATATCTCCTCATTCGTTGAAACACAACATCTTACAGCCCTTATTCCAAGAAAGTTGGGACACTGTGCAAAACATGATCATCTTTTTTTGACAAATCTAATGTTCGACCTCATCGACCTCATTGATTTGATAGCAACAAAAGACTGAAAGTTGTGGACTGATCCAAAAACACCTGTTTGGATCATTCCACAGGTAAACAGGTTCATTGGTAACAGGTGATAGGATCATGATTGGGTATGAAAGGTTCATCCTGGAAAGACTCAGTCGTTCACCATCAAGGATGGAGAGAGGTTCAACACTTTGTGAACACATGATTGTATGAAGGAGATTTTCTATTTACTTTTACACAGCATCCCAACTTTTCCGAAATCAAGGTTGCATCATACGAACAGCATGAGAAACATAAACCTAAACAACACATTTACAAACACCGCAGTCGCCACAACTGTTGGATTTCCAGACTCATATTTGAAATGACAGCTCAAAAAATGATGGTGAGGCTTCTGCACTGTCAGGATTGTGACTGCACCTCGGCGTGACACATGGCAGTGACTGTCACTGTTACGTTGCTCATGTCCATCAGAATAGCAGCGTAGGCACCCTGTATAAAATGGATGGATGAGGAGGTAGAGCGTTACCGACAACCACAGATCCACAGCCTTCGTCGCTGTATCGACGCTGAGCTTTAACATCTGCACAAACAATCTGACTGCGGATCGGTGGCTATGGGCAACATCAACCTTACAGCGAGAGCCAAGTGAACGGCAGGAGGTGAATGTGCTCTGGCTGCGACCTTTCACCTCTGAGCCCACGTCCTGTCCGGTCTTCAGTCGGCATAGAGGATGAACCCTGAGAAGGTGCTGTATTTGTTGCTGTTGCCGCCGTGAGCCTTGCCCCCATCCAATTTGATGAAAACCTCATCGCCCGCATCCAAATGAAGAATGACACTGTTGCTGGCGTAGTCATAACTCTGGTCCTGGTCTTGGGCGATGGCGCTGGCTCTGACCTGGAATATGACACATGAACACACAGACAAGGAGAGAGGAAGTGAAGAGATGCCAATGGAATAGATTGTTATGATGCATTACTTAACTAAGAGTGATTAGCATCCACTTATCATCATAAAACGAAAAAGGATAATATGAAGATAACATTACTGAAGATGATGATTAAGTTGATGCACAACATTAAACAAGTTGCTGCATGAGTTGACGTGAGAACACACTTAATTGTCGGCTGTGAGATCTTACCTAAAGAAAAGGATATTTGCAAGCAGTGTGGGGTGAATTTGAGAGTTGGTGTAAAGTGTGTCCCCTGTGGTGAATATCTTGTTTTTCCTCTCATGACTCAACCGAAAGGGTCAGGCTTGAGTCAGTCTGCCTCTGAGGAAGGATGGCAGCACATCCTATCCCTTTTCCTCATCTTCCACTCTTACAGTACACCCACCTTTTTTTCTAGGTGGAGCGCTGAAGATGCCCCAAATGTAAGTGTCATTGTGACAACACGGGGTAATTACTGAGGGTGTTAGAAGTTGCTTTGCATGTACGGCTAACCACTTAAGGACATATCCCCTCTAAGCTTTTGCTAATGATATGGGTTGCCAGGTTGGCTGTTACGCTGCAACCTCACCAGACCAGCCATAAAAGTGTAATCCCAGCTTTGACAAGACAGGATCTAAACTGTGTTTGGACCAAAATATGAGCATCAAGTTCTAATTAGTGCCAATGGAGTAGAAATGTGTGCCCATCAAGAGGCTGCAGGGTCTGAGGGGAGAGACCACAGATGACAGCATAATGATGGATTTCTCATACATGCAATGCAACTCAAACTTGCTTCCAAAACACTGACTGAAAGTTTCATTTACAGTAATATTGTATCCTGCAGACGTGCAGAACATGATGGTGAAAGTGGTCTGAAACCACTTTGGCACCACCTCTTCTTTGGCTGAAGAGACTGTATTTATTTTAGCCTTGGTAATGTGTTATAGGATTTGGCAAAATTTCCTGTGATGCTTTAATTTCTTTAGGAGGATTTATGCCCACACTAAGGGACCTGTTTATTAATAACTGGCTTCATTAGATATCTTGGAGCTTATAGTTGCTCAAGACTGAGTGAGACTGTAATAGATATATTTCCATCTGTGGTAAATGTAGCTCTGTATATGAAACTTCATGCCTGGTGTTGCGCTCAGTGTCATCGCCCTTGAAAGAAAGCAGACGGAGACCGAGAGGTGAAGAGCTGGGGGAGGAAGCTTCAAGGAGTCTTTACAAAGCAATTGTCCACCAACAGGTGAATCACTATGATTAAAATATCTGGCTACCAGCTCTTACTCACTTTGTTTCCAGTCAGAGCATTTGTCTCTTTTCCTTTAGTTAAAATTAAGCCAGTTTTACAGACTAAATCCAATACTCATTCTCATATTGTTTTGCCTTTTAATTGCCCATTTTCAAACTTAATTAGCTTTTTGCATTAGCATTTCATACATTTTTGGCATTGCTAAGTGGATAATTATATTCTTTGCTGTAAGAACTCAAGTGTGTTTGCACATACTATTTATTTAACTCTTTATTTAAACAGGTACCCTCTGAGCTCGGGATCTCTTTTTCAAGAGAAGATAAACACATATAGTTCAAGCAAATGGATGCACAGATAATTCACAGACACACATTATACATTTTTGCAATTAAGAAAAGCATTTGCAAGTGTGATTGCAGATACGTAATCTTTTCAAATGAAATAAGATAATATAACTAATTTGCTTTCTAATGTTACAATGCCCCAATATTGTAAATACTGTATTGAAATGTAACCAGAGTGCAGATGTAACAAGGCAGTTTTTGCAGCACAGCCTTCAAAATAAAAAAAAAACATACAATGCCTCTTCCTTCTGTTTGTTTTGTATATGATGCAAAGGTGAGTGAGAAATGCATCACCTGTGATGAAGTGTAGTGCACTGTGATATATGGAGTCAAGAGGCTTTAAGGTGGAGGGGGAGGCACATATACAATATCACCATAATCAAGCACAGAGAGAATTGTAGATTTGACACTGTTCACAAACGTAAGTCTGGTACTACTCGATATGATGTTGTGGGGAAGGGTGAGGGTGCCCTTTTTTAAATGTACCCACTGTTTCTTAAAATGTCTGTGCACATCCCTGCTTGTAACCCTTATTTACAAATGAGTTAGGGTTAGATGGAGTGAGGTGAATTAGATGAATATCTCCAGTATACAGTTCAATGCTATTAATATTAGAGTCTTGCAATAAATGCTTCTTTTGTGATGTCTATTTGTGGTGGAGAGGATGCGGTGTTGTATGGTGTATTTTGTTGTATGGTGTATTTTTGTTTTCTTCCAATATGATACAGTCCAATATGACAGCAGAGTGTGTGTATTGTTGTGTATCTTGAAATTGAAAGTCCACACCAGTGATGTATCTTGCAACCTCGTAAAACACCTTCACTTCTATGAAAGTCTCCACAAAAATTGATCTCCATTAGCTTCACAAACATGACTTTTTCTGTGTGGCCATTGTACTGGGTAGCATTATAATGCACAGGTGCTTGTGTTATTGTGTCCACACTGTGCACAGCCTGTTGCAGCCCGGCTGAGATGTTTGCAGCAAAATGTTGAGGCTCAGATTTACATGGTGTTTGATCAGTGTCATCACCTGGGGCTTTAAAGACATTACAAAATTATCCATGAACATAGCAAATATCATGATTTGATATTGAAACGCCTGGGCCTGACAGGCAGTCTGATAACGCATACTAGCACATCACGGCTCCATGAAGTTTGTTGTATTTCAAAGGGCACCAGCTTTGAACTAGCCACTACCCCAGGCTGTGTTTTGATGTGTGCAGAGTTGAGATAGCGCCGCACTCCTTCCACTCACTTCAACGTGGACATCATCGGATGTGTAATATGCAGAGATACACAATCTGGCAGTGTGCCACTCTGCATTGTCATTATACTGGACTATAACACCAGACCAAGACAGACCTAAAATCACTATCCACATGAATGCATGACTTCTCGATTTAGACTGCCGGAACACTGGTTGCACTGTTCCCTGAGCATTTTGATGTGGGTGCATCCCAGTGTTTGCTTCAGGGAACTCATAATGTCGCTAAATGGATAATTCTCAACCATTTCGATTTTGAGAAGCATTTCTTCGCCTGTAAATCATTAGATATTAGGAAGTGCTTAGAGAAGGTGCGAGTTAAAAGTGTTACCCACCAGACCATTCTTGATGAGGTCAGCCCACATGCTGGTGCCATCTCCTCCCCTCATCAGCACATTGTAGATGAAAAAGTAGGTGCCAGGAATCTTACAGGTGAACTTGCCCGTCGCGCCCTCATAGTTACCACCAATATTAGTCACCACGTCATCAAATCGTAGAATATCATAACCTTCTTGAGGGTTTCGTAGTCCTGCGTAAAAAGCCACCCGAGGCGTGGTGTTGTAGGTGGTTGTGCTGACTGCCCCTTTACCCCCTAAACCTAGAATCCCTGTCCTTACAATGTCCACGCCATCTCCCGGTGGTCCCTTGGGTCCTGGTGGGCCTGGCTCTCCAGGTGGTCCAGGGGGTCCAGGCTTGCCTGGACGA
Organism: Centropyge bicolor; assembly: GCA_037975185.1. Taxonomy (NCBI): domain Eukaryota; kingdom Metazoa; phylum Chordata; class Actinopteri; family Pomacanthidae; genus Centropyge; species Centropyge bicolor. Next base: position 332,700 of record JBBMOC010000065.1, on the reverse strand, counting down.
CCCGGTTTGCCTTGCGGACCATGAGCGCTGTAGGTCGGCAGCGGTGGGCCGATGCTGTGATCGCTCAGATCCGCGTCGCTGTCCACCTGTAGGCCTGTGGTTGCTGTATCTGTTCCTGCGTGCACACCTGTGCCCGTGGTGCCCGTGCTGGGGAAGGGGTCACAAACCATGCGGCAGGTACCCAGCATCTCGTAGTGGCTCGCACTGTCATCTATGCCACCTGTGCCAACGGAGCTGACCAGCACCGGGATGAGGACCACCAGAACCAGGACCAGCATGACCCCCACAGCGGCTGCCACCAGGGTCTTCCGCCCGATGCTCAGCCGGGGAAGGGGCTGCGCAGCCACCGTGGAGCTCTCCGGGGTGGAAATGGTGACTGTGGGGAGTGCGTCCACCTGGCAAAACGCAGACACACTGAGGATCTCCGACGGTGGAGATGGTGCCCAGGGAGAGCTGGTATGAGTGTGTGAGTGAGTGACAGAGCAGTGTAGGAGTAAGAGAGAGGGAGTGGAGCAAGGGACCCGAAGTGATCAAAAGGAGAGAGAGATTGAGGGAGTGAGGAGAGAGAGTAAGAGAAGAGGAGGAGGAGGAGAGAGAGAGAGAGTAAGACAGCTTGGGAGGAAAAAAAAGAAAAGAAGCAAGGGGAGGAGAGAGTGAGCAACATGCACTCACTCGCCATCTGAGTCAGGGCTGAGGAGGGCACTTTCCTGCTGGCAGATGTGAAAAGCCAGGGAGGACACAAAGAAGGAGTGCGATATGTAGAGCAGACAGAATAAGACCGTGATCAATCAATTCACGCTCGTTTGATGATGAAGAAAGAGATGGAGAGGAAGATTTGAGGGAAGTTTGCTTAGACGAGAAGGGTCTAGATTTTTTGGAGAGAACATTCGTGTACTCCCACTGAAGCCTGTATAAACCGTTCTTGTGGCCAAATATTGTAATTTCCCAATAACATTAAACAATTGGCTCCGATTTCGTGTGCTCATTTGAAAAGATTTTGTGTTAAGTACAAGAAGAGCTCACTTGAGATATGTAATAACAGGTATATATATAGATTTAGCCTGAGTCTCAGTTCAATGTGAGGATACGTTTCATCAAGGTCAGAATGTGTATATTTTTCCTTAGCTGCCGATGTGTGTGTGTGTGTGTGGGTGTGTGTGTGTAGTGGGAGCTCCTGTATACTGGAACGATTCCAGGCATCTGTGGTCAGTCTCAAGCTGCGACCTTCACAAAATCTGCAAACTTTTAAAGGGGCAGTTTAGAATTTGTCAGTAAAATTAAAACAAAAAAAGTGAGTAATGTTGAATATGAAAGGGTTTTACTGAGGAAGCATCTGTACAATCATCAGTGGAACAAGTGACACCGAGTGGTCCGGCAATGAGAGCGAGTCCCACATCACTTCTGAAACCAAATCATGATCATTATAATAATGTCCAACTCAAGGTTTAACATGTCACAGCAAGCCGTGACAGTGAGTCTGGATTCACAGGAGGACACAGGAGAACTCCTCAACAGAACACAGCTGCTATAAATATCATCACTTACACTTTTGTTTTTCCTGCTGTGACATGTCAAAATGTCTGCTGCGAGAAAGCTCCTGTTAAAATATGATCTGCAACAACTTAGCAGCAATAGCAGATGGTCTGATGAGATGTGTAAAAGTAATAATATGCACAGATTTGCCAGTGTAAACTTAGCTTTGTTTTCTCTGTCTAAACAGAGTGAAGCCTCCAAGCTACAGAAGTTCAGGCTTTTTTCCTGAGACATTTCCTCAATTTGATAGCAACCATTGCTTCCTTTCACCATTTAAGCTCAGTATTTGTTGCTTACATGAATGCTGGGCGTCCATGCGTTGGCTGTGCTCCGTCCACATGTTGTGCCTGTGCACTCAGCAGTCAGTATGTCATATGGCTGCTAAGGCTGCAGGCTGTTTTCATAGTTCTGCAGCTTATCGGTTTGTGGCCATAATGTGGTTTCTGCTGGTCATTTCCATTCTTGTGCTGCTGTCATCTGCCTATGTTAAATATTGACATTCATATTAATAGTTGATTTATTTCTTGAAGTGGCTGAGCTTATTTTGTTCTGTGATTCTTTCATGCTCTTTAACTTCATACCATTGAAATATAAAAACTTATATTAAAGTGTTGTGAGTGTTGTCTCAGTTTAGCACATATTTCAGGTTGCATCTACAAAATAGTAGCTGTCATTGTTATGGCTAGAGGGATATAAACATTAGTGTTATCTTCCATACAGTCTGTTTACATCATTATCTTTTTCTGTAATATTGGCTGAATAAGAAACTAAACTCTTTATACAAGTAAAACTGCTTATTAATGCTTGTTAAGTTCTCTGATTGTCTGCTCCAAGCCAATTTAATATGCTGAGGTCAGTAATTCCATCTGCATAGTCTGCTGACACATGTCATATATTGTTCTGTGATGAGCCTCCATTTTAAGATTTATGGCCCATTTTGATTCTTTGCAAAGAACTCTTACATGATGTCCGGCATCCTCGTGTCATAGACTGCATAATATCTGGTGTTTCAGTCTGTATAATGCAGATGAGATGGTAAAAATTTTTTTCCATGCTTGACTTGGTGTACGCTTGCGGAAATGAAGACGTCAAAGCCTAAGCCTAACACTAAGGATTGATACAGTTCATATTCTGTATTAGCAAAATTAAGCCATTCCACATGAGCTGGCTGAGTAAACACACACTCTCCAAACTCGGTGTGTTGGCAGAGAGGGCGCTGCTTGATTCAGCAACCACTGCCAGCAGTCTGTTCAGTCAGTTTTTAAAACTCAGGAGTTGATGTTCTGATCTGATTTACAGTATATTAATGTGTTTTTAATCATTCCATGGGGGCTGATGGTGGAAGCGGACAGATATGAAAATAGAACTTTATATTCATCCACTTGCTGATACACAGAATATGTTCAGCAACTTCACTGCTATCCTAAAAATTGCAATAAAGACTTTCCTCAGTTGACTTATTTAAACTTAAACCTCTGTAATTGTTACAAATGGCTGTTGTGCACAAAGGCATTGTTCAAACCCACAAAAGATTTGTTTAAAATCTAGTCACACATTTCCATAGATATTAAATATGTAATGCTGATATACAGGAAGCATGTATTAAAAGCCTGCTCAAGATCTAGAATTTTCCATTTGATGCAATTTAGAAGTCAAAAGAAGAGCTTCTTGGATTTTAATGTTTGTTTCCATAAAAGCATGATGACACCGCAGTGAAGCACTGAACATAATACCCATGTTTACAAGGTACAATATGTTCATCTGTCAACTAAAAGCAGTACATTTTCTACACATTGTACCTCAGAACTACCATCCAATGAATTAACCACGAGACAAACCAAGTCACATTGAAGCCAGCTACATACACGTGGCTACGGTCTGACTGAAAATGTTGGAATCATCCAGGGATATTAGGTTTTCATGAGAGTCATATAAGCGGAGAGTAGTTTTGTGAGTCCTCTCCACATTTTTGATGCCGCTGTTGTCACAGGACACGACAATGCTACTGAGTCAGACACCTCGAGCAGTGCTTTCTTGCTGAGTCTCTGTAGCTGATGACAATAAGAGAGGACGGAAAAGGTCTTTAATCTTCTTATATCATTTAATAACGAAAATGTTTGACATATAATCCTGTATGCACAATTTTACACTGGTATGACACCTATAAAATGAGAAGAAACTATTGTTACAAACACAAGGAACAGACAAAGAGGAATTGACCAAAACTATAAACGATTTTATAATACTGAACAAAAATTACAAAAAAAAAACAAACCAAAAAAGAAATAATATAAGGTTCATGATGGAGTCACCCCCACCAGACTTTGTAGTGCACCTGACTAGCACCTCCATCAACTCAATAGGACCAACAATATTCATCAAGATAAGACACATACATGTATTTCAAACCTTTACATTTCATAACTTAAAATATCTTGTTCCAGTGTGTGAAACAGTGGAGACGACCTCAGCCTTCTCTATAAAGTGCTGCACAAAGACTTTGCTCTCTTTAGAGACTTTAGTGCCCCCATGTGGCATTTTAACATGCTACAAAATAGGTCATGTCCACACAGCACTCTTATTCTTCTGACCTCATTATGTGTGCAGATATACACAGTGAGCCAAACACACCTTCACTGACAGTCTTTAAGGCTTTTAATGGAGGCAACTGTGAAAAAGAGAAAACAGTGTTGGACAACAAACACAGTGGTAAAGATTACAAATCACAAAATGATGATATACTATAAGTAAGAGCGATACCAAAGATATTGTCATGAGAAGAGTCGATTGTATAATTTATGAGAATGTCAGTTTTGCCAGTATTTGGTCAAAGTATTCGACAAATAAAAAGTTTGACCTGAAGTTGTACAAAAAGTTAGGGATTACTAAAGTTATTACAGTTCATAAGGAGATATGAATGTGCTTAACAAATCTAATGGCAATTCATCCAATACAGACATTTTACTCAAAATCACAAATGTCAAGCTTGGTTGAGATTTAGAAAAGTTTAGACAATCACCAAAATCATTAGGATACATCCTCTGGGAACCATGAATGCCTTTAATGTTGAGCTATTTCATTGGATATAGCACACAATCCGCATTCTCACAAATGAATTCTTTAACTGTTTTCAGTCTCACTTTTCACCTCTTTGGACAAAATGCCCGCCAGGCTTAGCCTCTGTCCTTTATGTCTCCTGTCAGTGTTGGACCAACCTTGCCTGTCATTATAAAGTTAGTGTTTTTTAACTTTGGACAAAGCCAGGCTAACTATTTCACCTTGCCTCCAGTCTTTCTGCTCAGATGAACTTTTGGCTGCAGCCCAATCACTGAGGTCCCAACAGGTGTCCTCCATCCACTGAAAAAAGAAATACACCTGCTGTGACATCTCTGATTGGAGTTTGGCCAGAAGTGCAACAAGAACATTTCAGCCAAAGAAATCAGCAATGTGTGCCTCCATGAATCTGTGCTTTTCCCTTTAACTGCTTTTTTTCCCCACAACAAAGCAGACACAGAAGTGACCCTGGGTCAAAATTAATTTAGGGAAATAAAATGAATGAGTGAGTAATAACCCCCCCACCCCCTCCTCCCCCCACATATAATATTGACTTCTGTTTTTTCAATGCTCTCCACATTCCTGTTTAACTGCCTGCATCTACTGCTTCCAACCAGAGGATGGCGCCCACTGCTTACTCTTGGAGAGATTTACAAGACAGTATTAAATAGACCAGGATGAAGAATGTTATCTTAAACTTTTTGATTGTCATATTGAGTGACAGTTGCAAACTCATTTGGTTCTGATGCGTTTTGATAACATCCGGGAAACAAGATTGTCTATCTCTGTGTGTTTGGTGCACTAAAAATTCCAGATTTATGGTGTTGAGTGCACACACTGTTTGCACTGCTATGTGAGCACACCATCTCACCTCCATGCAGCAGCAGGAACTCGTCGTCTTATCGGCCCTGCGGTCGGTGGGAAGGTGCAGACCACCCATCTTGAGCAGCCCTGCTCACATTCCAGCTTGGACACACGGGATGGCCTTGTCAGTAACTGGAGGAGCTGAGGAAATAGCAGGTCATCTTTGATGTCTATATTCAGGGATGAACTCAGCTGTATAGTGCCTTTATTGGACTTTTGGGTGTGAAATATAATTGATGCATGCGTTTATTGATTCATTTTTTAAAATCATAAATAATCTATAAATCAAGTGTTTTTGAAGTGAGACATTACAGCTTGTACTCTAGTTTTTCCTTTACAGTGATGTTTACTTAATAAAATAGTTGGGTCAACAAAGTGAGGTGTCTACCTTACTCATAACTTGTAGTCAAACAGCAAAGTCAAGATACTGTAGGAATCCTGATCTTTTCAAAGGAATCTGTCATTGGCATTTGGTATAATAACCCCTTATATAAAGGGAAAACATATCAGCCCCTTTTATGTTTACACAAGGGTTCAAACAGAGTAACTTCCTTGATTCTTTCATTTTGGACTCTTCCTTTTTAGGAAACAGGCTGCTGCCTTGCAGGCCCTCTTGGGATTCTGTGGGAATTCCTCAGCTGGTTTGCTTGGCAGTTGGTTTTCAATCCTCAAATATTGTTATTTCAGGATGTGAGCTGGGGATGAAGAAGGAATTGAAAAGAAAATGTGTCATGTTGCCTTAGGGCACTTTTGACAAAGATCTGTCCTGAGTTTATACATAATTATGTGTGGTTGGTCTCATCTATAATAAGTGACAAAGGAATTCAGTCTCTTATTTTGAAATGGTCAAGGAGGCACCACTAGGCTTCCACAGTGTGGTGAAATGTCACTGATGCTTGCACATCCTCCTCATTTTTGTTTCTTACTCCCATTGCATTCAAAGCCATTTATGTATTTATGTTTATATAGACTGTAACAGCTTACTCTGTGATGAGTAGATGACCAAAATAGCCATTAAAGGACATTTCAATAAACCTCTTTGATGGATATATTTGGAAGGATCACATGGAAGTTTATTATGAAATATCCTGTTACTGATCTCCTATAGGCCACAGCTCCATTTCCAGTGCCAAAAGGCTTGCCTGACTAGTTAATTTATAGGAATCTACTCCTCACAAACATCACACACATATTTCCATTTTTAGGAATTCCACAGCTGGTTTGCTTGGCAGTTGGTTTTCAATCCTGAAATATTGTTATTTCAGGGTGCAAGGCAGGGATGGAGAAGGAATTGGAAAAAAATATGTCATGTTGCCTTAGGGCACTTTTGACAAAGATCTATCCTGAATTTGCAGAAAACTGTGTGGTTGGTGTCATCTATAATAAGGGATAAATGGATTATATTGAAACACTACAATTATCAAAGTGACACATCCTCATTTTTGTCAGTTGCATCCTGAGACACTTGAATAACTACCAGGAGATTTCAGTAACCCTTTTCTAAATGAATGAATTCATAAGTATAAGCTGCAAGTTTATTCTGAAAATCCTGTCCTATCCTGTTACTTTTCACAGGTGTGCATACTGATCCCCTGTAGCTCCATTTTCAGCGCCAAAAAAGCTGGTCTGACAAGTTAATGTACAGGAATCTAGTCCTCACAAACAGTAGACACATATTTCCCTTTTTAGGGCATGAGAGACTATTACGTAATTTAGGGAGCACTTGGATCTCTAGCAAACTTCGCCTGTGTTGAAAGCGGGAGGTGCTAAGACAGGTTCGACCAATCACAGGCCAAGAAACTCACCTTCTCGCTCGCTGATTGGTTAGAGGGCGGGGTTAGGTTGCTCCTCTCTCTGTGTGTCAGGGAGTTTTTTTACGTTGATGCTTTCACGGGAGTAGTTGTAGTTTTCATACCGGAGGGTGAAACTGTCCCGGAGGAAGATTGTTTTTTAGGCTTTTGTAGCGGGAGAAAGCTGCCTGAGGTGGTAGGAGACTTACTTATTTCTCTCTTGGATAGTGGTTTAAAGTTGCCAAGATGCCGGTTTTCCACACGAAGACGATAGAAAGTATCCTGGAGCCGGTGGCTCAGCAGATATCCCATCTGGTCATAATGCACGAAGAAGGTGAAGTTGACGGGAAGGCGATTCCTGACCTGTCGGCGCCGGTGGCCGCTGTCCAGGCGGCTGTTAGCAACCTTGTTCGGGTGAGCAACTTTCCCTCTCTTCGTCAAATTCTACCTGGTAAAGTGAGCCTGAACTCGGTTACCTGTCGCTGTTTGTCCCACATCGTCCGGTCTCGATATAACTTACTTGAAACACAAGTTAGCTGTTTGTAGCTCGTTTGTCCTATGCGTTTTAAAGCATTTAAGATTAATGGATGCTAGCAAAGTTTCTTGAAGTTGTTTGACTCGGGGCAAAAGGGCATTGACGCCCTTTTCCCCTTGAAAATATGCCCTGCCTCCTCTGTAGCTGCCATATCTAGTTGTAGGCACCGCTGCTATGTATGAGTCAGGTACTACAGCACTGAACTACAGTGAACTCCTGCTTCATTTCATCCAGTTCATTTGAATAACAGTTGCACTGGTTGTCACTGAATATGACTGTGAGTTAGAGTATGAATGAACCTCAAACACAGGATGTTTGATTGTAATAACCAGGTCACTGACTGTAGACTGTAGGAGGTGGGGCAGTTCATTTCACTGCATGTCATCTGCAAGCTTGCAGTTGGAGAAATGATTGATCATTAATGTCAGCTATCAGTGATTTGCTGATGTGATGAAATAATATTAGATAGCATTAGGAAACACCATCTAACCTCCTTCAAGGCTGAATGAATGAAGGCATACTTATATGCAAAATTCTGAATATGGATCTGGAGTTGTGCTGGCATCTGCAGCCCATCAGACTGTATGGCCTGATTGGGAATCTCAGCTATTTAACTATATAAATATATTTGATACCTGTGATAATAGAAATGTGTAGCCAGCCTGTAGTGAATACTGTAGGTCTGACTCTAAGGCCAGATACCATCTGTCCAAATGTCTTTTTTCCATAGTTGACTCACAAGTATCAAAGAGTCTGATTGATCAGAGATTCTGAGCAAAGGCAAAATACCCATTAAAATGAACATAAACTCTTGTTTTTTTTACCAATTGCATGGAACTGGAGACCGACCAGCCAAAATAGCTTTTGAGAGAACCTGCCATTTAACAAACAAGCAAATTGAATTAAAAATATAACCTCCCTGGTTGATGGACAGTGGCAAGGCTTTACATTAACTTGCAGAAAGAAAAAATAATATACCTAAAAACTAATTATGTATCTTAAATGTTATATAGAAGTATTACTCTTGCGCTCTACATAAGTATATCGGTTTTTTACTTTTACTTTTACTTTAAATATCCTGTATTATAAATATATGCTTTTGGCTTTGCAACAAGCAGACCACCAAAAATTGATGGAAAATTCAGCAAGTTATTATGATGTTAATTGCTTTTGGACCTTCTGCTGCTGTTGACTTAATGCATTAGGGGGCACAATTCCCCAGTACCAATATGGTAGCCATTCCTGAGGAATTGGTGTTACATGTATGAACTCTATACTACTCATTCATTCTATTCATTCATGGGACAGACTGTGTTTTTGGTAGCATGTGCAACATATACAGTATGTCACACAGCCCTGAGTAGCTATAATTTTGACTCACTCTTGAAGTGCAATGACAAGCGCTCATACATCATTATATCAAGTTGGTGCCCATGATGTTTCTCTACCCACACAAAGCAATTAACATATCTGTGGGACTATTCATTATGCAATTCCACACAGTCTTTACAAAAACATTAAGTTGCATTCACCTCTTGACCAGATGCAGCTGTGGTTTCAAGATATTTAGAATCAAAGATGACGTTACCACAATAGTGTTCCTCAGAGCTTCGTCAGAACTGTAACGGTCGTGGCTACAATTAGGGAAATGACAGTGTTTGTTTCCTCAAATTTTAGCGTGAGACACAAACCAATACATGGAGAGTTTCTTCGAAAGGAAAGAAGGCAGCTGACTGATATTGTGGCTTGTAAAGAGAGGAAGAGATAGAGACTAAATTAAGGCAGACTTAGTTCCTGTGTGTTTTTTCTCTGTCAGCCTGGTCAAACACAAAGTCCCTCACAGTTGTTGGGAGATAAATTTGCAGAATTGCTCTGGTGTCTCCTGTCAGTGAAGGAATTCTTTGTTTAAAGGGATTGTCTATTATTGGCCCACAGTTTATTTAGTGGGTTTTATGGTGCATAATTATTGCAAGCTAGTTGACTTCGTTCTATGCCTTTTGTTTTCCTCAGTGCCCACTCTCAAACTATAGGGCTGTGCCTCATTGTGTGCATAATTGTCTACACCCACAAGACTTCCTTCCTCTGAGGGGCATTACAGAAAGGTGTTTAGATGGTGTGTGATGTTTATCTTTGACACCATATATTGACAGAAGACTCTCATATCAAATCATTCTAAATAAAGAGCCAGATATTTTTTCTGAGGAGTTGTTGAAAACCAAACTAGAGCTCAATGGAGAGTGAGTATTGGAGTTTGATCCATCAGGTGCACTCACAACTCCAAATAAATGCTAATGCTGCTAGGTGTTTTCTGAATGTGTAGACAGGCAAATGTTAGCTCATAAAAGAGATATGACATTATAATACAATAATGTGTCAGAGCTGGATGTCGGTCAGCTTGTTAAAATATTCATCTGCCCCTAAGTAGCTTGAAAATCAATAATGAAGCTTTAGATGTTGTAACATATACATTATTACTGATTAATTTAACACTGATGCAGCGTTTGTCAGCATTTCCTAACACATGAAATGTCCTGTGCAATCCCAGCTAGCTGGGGGTGAAATGATCCAGCCTCTCTGGATGGTCTGAGTTGTGATCAGATGTTTCCAACAGCGGCATGAATGAATGGATAGGCCTGTAATTATTTCCAGTTGCTGTAGCAACATTACAACATGGACAGTGTTATGATTTCATTGAGGTTGAGGATCAGATGTAATTTTCTTCTGGTTTCAATCCCACTCGTCCCGTGACTCATACTTTGCAAAGCTCATTTGAGTAAATAAAAGCACTGTGTGGCTCTTATCTTTGACTTCTTTGTTCCTGACGACAATGAATATTCCCAGGAAACAGTTGTTTTTTCTCTTATGTAGTGTCTAGGTTATGCCATTTTGCAAGTTTTCATAATTTTGATTTGTAATATTTATCTGCATCTTTTGTAAGTCACCCAGTTTAAGTGAGCCTGTTAAACAAAGCAAACATCTAACCGCCAAGTAAATCACTGTCATGGAAAGGATCATCCTTGGAAAGGAGAGGGGTGAGGCTGTCTAATTGCATTTCTTAAGACATTCTCAGGGCGGGGCCATGTTAGAGAAATGCTATATACCTCATTGTTCATGTTGCACAGAAAACCACATGTTGCGCAGACTTCCTTCTTCCTCCGTACTGTTCAAAATCAGCTTGAGCCAGAAGCTTAAGAATGGTTAATCAAGATGGATTTTGGATGACACATGTTTGTACTTTTCAAATGACCTATTCTGATGTTCGTGTCCATAACCTTACTTTCCATTGCCAGGCAAAGAAAGAAAAGGAAGATGTGCTTTTAGGAATCTCTTGGATGCTTAAGTCTGTCTAAGGAGATCTGGTGCACTGACTGTGATAAATGTGTAGACCTTTAAATTATTAATTTGAACACGCCTAATCGTATTATTCCAGATGCATGGAGATAAAAGTACAGCCTTTGTAAACTGACTCAATATTTTAAGCATAGCATGACCACAAACCATCGTGAGTCAAATATGTCTGGTCTAACCGAGACCCCTCACTAGTGCTCAGCATCTCCAGCTTCAGTGGTTTCTGATTGAGACAATGAGTCGGACCTCAATTAAAGATGAATGTGAGGAATGTGAAGAATTCCCAGGGAGCAGGAATGTGTCCATGCTCAGAGGGGGGTTGAGCTGATCCTTTGAATTAACAATTTTACTGAAACATTGAGTAAGATTATCAATTATCAAGGCTCCCCTGAGAAAAGTCTGTGTTCACACAGCAGTCAGCTTGGACGTCTGCGAGATCTGTGTTTGACACATAATGCAGCTTGAGTCTGGTGAATGTCTTTAACAGGATGTGGCTAACCATAGTCAGTGAACTTGTGGCAAAATCTTGTTTGTTTTATGTTATATATGTCAGGTTCAAGTTGAGGACGTGGTGTGTGGTGTTTGAATCAAAATGAAACTTTTACAATTAAAACATTTGAAGCAAAATTGTATTTGTTGTCCTTGTCACAGCTTAATACACATATAAATGTTTATATTGCATAATAAGTAATTCTGAGGGTTTAGATATTTTCCTACATGTGTAAATGGAAGAACAACATGCTTCTCTGTGTCAGCAGTCATTCTTTTGAGTTGACTATACAGGCCCTTTGCATTTGTGGCCTGTTGTACTTCATTATTTTTATAGCTCCTTTTTATAGGTGTGGGATAAAGAAAAGAATGCCAGTGATGTATGGTCCTGGACCGGATAAAGTTGTGTTAGCCTTCCTGTTTGAACAGATCAAAAAGCTCTCATGACTTGCATACATGTGCACTCCTGTGTGCAGATCTGTCAGTGACTATCCAGTTGATATTTGGATATATAACTTCTTCTTCTTCTTCTGCAATATTGCTGGGGTTACAAAATACTGCTGTGCTTTATGCAATAGCACCAAAAAAAATGCTAATACTGAATGTTGGACTTAACAATTGTGTTTGAGTTTTGAGTTGTGTGAAAAATTACTTCATACTTTGCACTGATTTCACTGGAAGCCTTTTCAGTCATCAGCTTCAGCTACAACACAAAGACTTTTTTTAATTACTGAGCTATAGTTGGATACGTATTTGATGAGCTCTTAAGCAGTAATTCCAAACACCCACTTCTTTAATCCTTTACAGATGGAAAACAAATGTTCATTAACTAAAGTGCTTAAAGGCATTCAAAAGAAAACGCTTCCTATTACCTGGCACTCTTGCTTCCTGCAATTTGTCAAGGGGGAAAAAAATTATGCTGCTCACCATTTGATTCTGTTATCTTGGCAACAATACAAGGATAGCAAAGTCTGAAATGTCTGTCCACTGAAAAGAGATCATATAGTACTCACACAAAAATGCATCGCTGCATTATGGATTCATACTGCACCTGTAGTCTATTTTTTTGTCGTCAGTCAGATGAAAATTCGTTGGGATAGGAGGACTCGGAGGAGTGTTGAATTGATGAGGAAATGCAGGAAGCCAAGTCAGGAAGACCCAGCAGCTGTCGGCCCCACTCAGGAACAGGAGTGCGAGCCAGTGAAGGGAAACCCCTCTCCCTCGACAATGAGATGTTTATGGCTGCAGACCATGTCAAAGGATACAACCCAGTAGCGCCAAAATAATCGAGTTTGAATGATTGATAACAAACACTTACTTTGTTGAAAGTGATTTGAATGCAACCCATTTTGCCTGTGTTGTATTTTATAGAGTTGGCAAGCAGTCTTACCTTTATCCAGTGTTTGACTTATACACCATGCACAGGGAGGGCGCAGATAATGTGTAAGAGGTTTACATATGAGGGTATTAATTATTAATTTGTTATATAAAATACAAATTGAGGTTTTCAGAGGGGTTAGCTAGTTTTTATTCAATTGTTTTTCTGCTGAACAAGACCATATATTCGACTTCACATAGCAGCCGCACATTTTTGTCTCATCTCTTGGATCTTTTTTGTGTAGAAAACAGGCCAATGTTACCTCTATCACATGAACCTGCACTCATTAGAAAGTGGCAGTGCTGAGTAAATAATAGTTTGCAGGTGGACAGACATCTGTCATGCCAGAATGCTGGCCTATTTCAAGCAGTACCTTTATCCATAATTTTGCAGCCTATGTGGTAGAACCCAAAATAATACTTAGAAGAATTGCTTCTCAGATTTTTGCTTGTTTCCTCCATTTAATGTTATAGGAGTAAGCAACAATACTCTACTGAGCAAACAGTGAATACCCCCTGCTGGAACACAAAGAAAACTCATTTGGTCTGTTGCATGTTTGGACTTAAAACTTATATTAAAGATAGAACCATTCATGTGTACCCATATTTGAATGATGTTTTCAATATGTAAAATACAAAGAGAAAGTCGTTCAGTGCACTGAAAGATATGAGATCCATTAGAAAGCAACAGAACAGTTTATGAGCCATCCTGGGTGTGACATCCCTTCCTCCCAAACCCTCAGTAAATGCAATAAAAGTAATCTCATTATCTCTGGTCTTTTAGCAATCCTTGTTCTGGTGCAAAATGACAGCTCAGCCACAACGAGCCTTGCTTCGACTCTTCATTTTAAGAGAAGGATTCCCACTGATGAGTGCCCCTCCCCAGTAACAGTGTACGAGCTGCTAAGCTCCTGTAACATGAGATAGATAGCTGTGATATATTCTCCCTGGCTGCAGGACCTGTTTTGCTACAGCCAAGCAGACCATTTGATTTGTGACTTTCATCGCCTTGGACACCACATGAGTAGCAACTTCCTGAACCAAATTGATAAACCATGTTAGACACTACTTGACAGATGCATGATAAAGGTGTTGACCTTCAGTACAACCTCTCTGCTGACCCTCTGAGTCATTATTAGTCAGACGTCATTTGATATCTCTGAGCACAGCACTTGCCAGTTCTGAAACTATTGATCAAGAGTCGGTAATGGAGTGCTGCGCCATCAATTTGCGTCTCGTCAGATTGCAGTAGTCACTAAGAGTGGGAATCGGTGTGTGAGTCACACTTTGAAGAACTCTGTGCAGAATGACATACAGTTTATTTGTAGGACATTGCTAAGGGCAGCGGTGACAGCGCTCGCCAGAATTTTGCCATCATAGATCTTGGTGGTCACCGTGACTAACGCAGCATTGTGCTAGAACTACCCAACATGTAAAAGGCAGGCTGTGTCTTGGCAGCCTTGAGGCTTTCAGAGTGGCCTTTCTTCTCCCGGCAGAGCGATGGGCTGCTGTCAACAAAGCTGAGTCTGTTCTAAAGGAGCAGCCACTTTATCAAGCTACTTCACAACACAGGGTTTCCACACAGCGCTCTTGGACGGCAAAAGGAGTGTCAGTGTTTCCACTCCAGACACAAATGGTAACTGAGACTGTCAGCCAGCAGCGTGGTATGTGACAGCTTGGAAGAAGATGATACTGAATCAGTGAAAGGTTTTAAAAAGAAGGTGGAAGTGAACAACTGCCCTTCTGTAAAGTGGTCGGCTAGAATCTATTCGAGGAACAGGATATTTGTGTTGTGGCCCGTGAGCCGCAACCCCGATTAAGAATGAGTTAAAACTGGATGTCCTCATGTCGTGTTTTCCTCTAACTCCAATGTTTCCTGTTTTCACTATCAGTTATCAAAAAAACAAAATGTCAATAAATAATAGCTGGTTTCAGGTTCTCTAATATCACAGTTTGCTGCTGTTTTTTTTCAGTTTTATATCATTGTAAATTGAATATTGTTAGTTCTGGGGTATTGGTCAGATTAAAGACGTCATCCTGGCTTTTAACCAAAATATACAACCCAACAGAGGAATCAATAGTTCAGATAATCTCAATGTCATGCTTGGTCAGTGATGACAAAAGGAATGTCATCCAAAATTTGGACAGAGACTCTAAATAGCAAAGAAGACCAGGCATCAAGAACTGCTTGACAACAACAGTTATAAACTTGGGTCACTGTTCTATTTTTGCAGCGAATTGTTTGGATCGCTGTTCGACTGCAGACTGTTTTTGAACTTCAGACAGCAGGAAGAGGCTCCACAGGGAGGAGGAACAGGAAGACAGCGATGACCTGTTGAATACAGTACCATGAGCCTCGACTCTGCTCTGTTTCAGACACTTCTGCACGATGCTTTGGGGGAGAATATGACTCAGCACTCGTTAAACTCAGCATGTTCTCAGCTTTTTGGCCCCCGCATTGTTTGGCTATGGTTTAGTGAGTCTACTCTTGTTTGTTCAGTTTAGGTCATGTCTAAACTTGACTTGATCTCACATAAATCTTGGTGTCGTGTTTAAGATCCTTCTCAGAGATTACTCAAGCACGTTTTTCAGTCAGAACCGCAGTTCAGTATCTTAGAAAACATGTTCACTCACATCCAAATGCCCTCATTTTATTGCTGCAAGTAGTTATTTTCCTTACCAATCTGACATTAATCTTGAAATGTTTGATATATTTATTTAGATTTTTAACTGATTTGATTTTCCTGTTATTTAACGAATCAGTTACTCGAGTAACTGTTTTAGTGCAAATAAAGCTCGTTTTTTTCATTTTGACATAAGTTTACAGCAGATTTTTTTTATGCTGCTGTGTAAACTGACATGTCATCTTACATTAAATAAATATGATGCTTTACTTGGGATGAGATAAAATATGCATCGTTGTCCTGAAGGAAATCTGCACCAATTGCTGCCTAGAGTTTTCTGAAGACAGACAAAAAAAACTTTGAAATAGTGCAAGTATTTTCTATGTTAGAATTTACAAGGCAGGAGACTGGTATGACTTTCTTCGAGGAGGTTACTGTGTTCAGTAGTGTTGGCAAGGTTGTAAGGTCTTTGGTTTACTTCCTTCCCCCTCACTTATGTTTACTACCTTGTCGGTGCCCTATATTCCTGGTCTGTGGCCCTGCTGGCCTCGAGTTGAACAGGATAGAGCAGCTTTAGTTGTTGCTGTTGGCTTTTGTTCATAGCCACTCATTGGTGGAATGTCAGGGTGGTATATGTACGCTGCCACTTCGCTGTGAGATAGACAGCCTCTGCTAAGCTCCAGTTTTAGTTTGGCACAACCTTTGGCCCTAATTTATTACCTCTCAGTCACTCAGAGTCCCTCTGGCCTGTTGAAAAGAGAGTGAGGAAACGTGTGTCTGCTCTGCTCCATTACAGCCTCCACGTCAACCGCCTGGCATGACTCTGCTGCTGCCTCTCGTCCGACATGTTGAAAAGCTCTCTGGGAGTGCTCACCACAGCATCAAGGCTACATCCCAAATCCCCAAAATAAAAGCAGAATCTACCTTTTGTGCTATGATTTCCAGTGAGACTTCTTGATTATGTTTTGATTAATCAATTAATTGTCTATAAAATATCTGTAAATGATGCCTAAATAGTGCCATTAATAATTCCTGGAGACCCAGGTGATGCCTTTTAAATAACTTAAAAATGTTTAATAAACAACTTAAACAGTTCTTGATTATAAAAATAGTTTCTCTATAAGTGTTTCAACACTCATTTTAGCCTTGTATAGTTTATGATCTGTTGCCTAAAATGCACATCATCTAAACCTTGGCTAACTTACAGCCTGTCACTTAGCAGGTACCAGGTTCTGCAGTGAAGGTCAGTGCAGTAATACCTGTTGAAAATGTTATATATTGCTTAATTATGTGTGTGACAGTGAGGTAATCCCTCATAATAATAATGATGTAAAAAGAAAGTTTTAACATCTCCCTATTGGGCAGGGATGCAGCTCATTTAACCTAGTCAGTGTGATCCGTGTCCCACCATGAACACGTGTGATCTCTCACCCATGGCAGCTCGATGTGGGTGAGTTGTGTCTCCCTGCAGAGCCGAGGTCGTGACGGGGGAGGTGAGTCATTTTGGCATTTGAGGGAGAGGAGGCGTTCAGCTGCTTTACGCATTATAACTGTGCTGAGGCCTGGCGTCTCCCCAGCAGCTGCCTCGTCGAAATAATGGTTCGCTGGACAAGTAACAGGACATCATTCAGGAAAACTGCCTGATTAAAGGCCAAAGTCCCATAGGGGGAAAGTTGTGGTAACAGAGTTTTTACTCACGCATATAACATGTCATTGATGTATGAAATGTGCACTCAAGTTACATAAAAGCTTGGCAATTGAATATTACTGAGGCAGCACAACTGTGCCAAGTGCTCTGAATCTTAGTGCTAGAGCTTTAAATGTTGACTGATACAAAATCCTCATGACTGATAAAGAGTCATCAGGGCTGAGGCTGGGGGGTGGGGATGGTGGGTGTTTCCTGTCTGCACTGGAGACTGACCTTACTTGGTGCTGCCTTTACCATTTTGAAACTATATATCCAGTAGCTGATTGGCTTGTCATTAATAAAGGAACAACTCTTAGCGTCCAATAAGCTTCTAATAAAAATACATAATATAGTGAAAGCATTGATCTCAACCTTGACCTTGTGCAATGATGCTGAACGGTGGTTAGACTGTTGAATATCTGAGCTAAATGTGAGTTGCAACTGAAACTGTCCACCCGACCAGAAAAAAAGTAGTTCCCAAATCAATATTATACAGTAACACCTCCGTTACACTGCATAAAAACCCATTAACATTGAACATCTGGCTTCAGTGGGAAAGGGTACAATCAGCAGTCAGACTCGAATGACTCTACAGTAGTCAGTGACAATGCTCTGATGAAGCAGCCTAAGAAATAAAACTTAATTAGCCAATCTCTGCATGTTAGACATGAATGATAAGTCTGATTCAACTAGATATGTTGTCAATCAACACTAAAATTAATTATATAATATTAATGCAGTCAGCTGCCTTGGCACGTATCCACAATGTGTTGCAATTAAATCAAGGCAAACAAAAGGATTAATCTTGCATTTATCTAAAACCATTTACAGTAAGTAAGAGGATGCTGTGTGATAAAACGGAACGTTTTAGGAGTTTGATGTCAACACTTTCTTGGTCATCACCATTTTTGTCTGATTTACCCGGCCACAGTGTTCTCCTCCAGTCCTCCCACCACTCTAAATTGTTGTTTAAAAGAGACTGTGACTGTACGGCATCTGTGTTGAAGCTGTAGTGGATCAGTGACCTGCACAGGATGTTTTTCACCTTTGCCCACTGCATGCTGGGACAGACTCTGGCTCCCTGTGTCCCTGAAAGAGATTAAACAAAAAGCATGAATGTCAAGTGGTCAGTTTGAAACTTCCTGGATATGTCAGATTGAGCACCCACTTTAGAAGACAGGTTAACTTTGATTCATCCAATGTTACCTAAATTTGTTTACATGAATTATGACTTCTCATGAGTGAAATAAAAAGAATCTGAAGTTTTGAAGCAACACTTTTTTTTCAATTTTCCTAGACTTATAAATGTTATGCACCCTACTGTAAATATCATCACATATGACATGATATGTTGGATCACCTCTTTATTTCTTTGAAATGTCCTTTTGCTTTAAATGATAGCTTATTGGTTTTTACTCATAAAGAGTTTTCTGTGTTTTCCAGGTGGGGAAGGAGACTGTACAAACCACAGAGGACCAGATCATGAAAAGGGACATGCCACCAGCTTTTATCAAGTAAGCAGAGAAGGATCTTTTTGCAGACCTCACTTTCATCCAGTGACAAATCTCAAGTGTATTTAGATGACATACTTCTCTCTCTACAGTATGTGGAACCCACTAGCCTTTCTTTGGCTCTCCCTCTCTCTTTATCTGTTGCAGTAATGGCTGGTTGTGCCCAAGCAAAGGT
This sequence comes from Centropyge bicolor, assembly GCA_037975185.1. Lineage (NCBI taxonomy): Eukaryota > Metazoa > Chordata > Actinopteri > Pomacanthidae > Centropyge > Centropyge bicolor. The sequence continues at coordinate 313,713 of JBBMOC010000065.1, read as the reverse complement.
CAGACATGGCATGTTAAGTGCCTCAGAATCTTGCCCTGGTGTAACATAAATACTTTTTTGCACATGGAGGAGATCCTTTACCCTAAAGGAGAAGGGCCACAAACTCATACATATCCCCATCCATATGAGCCACTGGCTGCTGCTGCTGCTTTTGGCTTATATTTAAACAAGCAAACAAAGTGTACCTATTAAAGTGGAAGAACACAGATGTAGATATTTAATCAGTGCATTTGCTTCCCCGACTCCCTCTTCATCAGCTAAATCATTAACTTGTGCCCAGCTGCTGTCTGTTCGTATCTCAGTCTTCCACCGATCCTTATTACATGAGAGACTACAGTCGAGGGCGGGAGAGGCGGGACCTAGGAGCCCCCCAAGGTCAGGGATGAAACGCATTGGCAGGCGCAGGTCATCAGGCTCAACACATTTGGCGCCTCGAAGTCACATCGTCACCCTGTCGTCATCCATCAGCACATGTGCTGGAATGCGTCTCCTTCACTAAATATAGTGTCTGTCGGGGTCCGGTTAATGCATGGCTGTTTCTCGCTAGTGCACGCTGAAGGACACTGCTGGCTGGCTCTGCACAGACACACACACTGATGTCAGCCTCGATGTCATGCACATACATTAGCCTTTACCCTGCAGGAGACTTGCTCCTTCAGAAGAATGGAAACTGAGCTCCTCTTGATTGGCCCCTTTGCAACGTCTATAAATGTGGAAAATAGCAATAATGATCCCTTGTTACTGTGGCAACATTTGGACAGTAAAGTGTGGGAACTGGAACACGTGTCAGCTCTCAGCTTTTTGCCTGTGTCTTTGTGCAATACGGCTGTTATGATACCATGCAGGAGGCATGTGTGACACTGAATCAAAGAAGTGAGCCTGCAGGTATTGCTGCTCTACAGTTTGCTGAGTTCATCACACCCAGGAAACAGCTATCAATCATTTACATTTCTGTGGAAACAAGTTAAATTGGGCCAGAGCCAGTCAGATTGGAGCTCCACCTCCTGAGGTCCATATCACATCCTGTGAGAACAAGTTACTTCTATACTCATGCTGCAGATGTGCATTAAGTCAAAGTCAACCAAAAACACAAATCAGATATTTGCCTCATGAGGCTTTACAGTCTGTACAACACATCACACCCTCTATCCTGAGCACCTCAACTGTTAAAACAGTCAGAAGTGAGCTGCATTTTCAACCAGGCCCCAAGTTTCTCTCTCCATGTCTCACTCACTCAAGAATTCCTTGAAAAAAATGATTAGGATTTCTGACAGAAAATCTTAACTCAGGTTTGTCTCAGTAGATTTCTTCTGGAGTTTTCGGCTCCCAAAATCTGATGGAAAGCCAACTGCTATTTCCAAGGTCCAGAATGAGCCTTCAAGTTCAATTCATGAGGCTATTTCTTCCAGTCTCTCTTCAGGACAGTAACAATACCACAACACATGCAGAGTCAGTGAAAACCTTGTGTTTTCCTGCTTCAGTAATGCCCAAATACATCTGCAAACCCTTTTAAAAATGATCAAAAAAACTGAATTGAAGTTGGATTGAAGTACTGAAAAGTTCAATTTGCCTCCTTTCAATGTGTTTTCATCATTGCTTTGCTGCATGTGGCACAACAAATTTACTCAACAGGAACTTCACTACATATTACTGTTTCTTTGTAAAGAACAAAGTTTGATCAGGAAATATAATAATAACTGTCTTTATGCACAGATGCCATACAGTCACAGACACCTTTGAGTCGGACTCCTTTACAGACAAGCTGATAATTGTGACCACACACATATTTCGTAGTACTGGAAGGAAACAACAAAAAAATAATAACAGTATTAGCATGAGATGGTTTCAGTAAGCTATTCACATGAATTAAACAGTGTGAAATTCTGCCAGCAGATTTTTCTTTTGAGCTGAAGTGTTTGTCATATCTTGGTACTTTTGAAATCTAATCAGGTTAAGTAATGTGTATCTTTAAATTTATATATAAATAAATGTATGAAAAATTGCAGTTTCTGATTCTCAATTTAACCCTTGTTTGAAAGATGACATATAAAGTTTTTATCTGGGATTTATACTCCATCAGCTTTCACATTACTATTTGTTTAAAATGTGATTAAAAGCATATAAGAGGAAGAAATGAAACACAGTCATGCTTAGACAGCAGCTACTGTATGTTATGGCTAGCTGTGTCCCAAAGCTTCCATCTGTTTTTGCTGTAGGCAGTTTGCTGTTTTCATGCATAATGTCCATCTGGCTTCTTGAGGGCTTTGTATCATCAGCATGACTAGTTTTGAGGATTTTTTTTTTGTAACTGGTCTTAAAATCAATGGTCTTCTGGTTTCCACAGAGTGGAGAACGCATGCACTAAACTGGTGCAGGCTGCCTCCATGCTGAAAGCCGATCCATACTCTGTTCCTGCTCGAGATTACCTCATCGACGGCTCGCGGGGCATCCTCTCTGGGACCTCTGACCTCCTCCTGACCTTTGATGAGGCTGAGGTATTCATTCATTCATTCATTATTTTATTTGATAAATCTGTTAACCAGCAGAGGTTTGCTGAACACGGAGGTCAGATTTTGTTGCAGGAAAGACATATTGATATTAGATTAGTTATCCTCAGTTAAATTTATTCTAGCACACCTCATCAATGTAGTGACTTTATGAATTTCTCAGGATGTGGTCGTGCCCCTGACTTCAGAAACACATGTGAATTTAATAAGGGTTTATTGAGACTCTTGATGGCGGTGGAATTGATTTCTCTGCCTCTCGTGCTCTGGAGTTCTCTCAGTGCATTAATAAAGCATTGTAGCAAAATGGCGTGCACTTACATGTGCTTTGATTTATTTATTTCATCACCTGGACTGGCCTGATGTTTACAGATGATGTTGCAGAAGACTGGAAATGCATCAATATGACATCACCTCTTCTGTGCTTGGCTGGTTATAAACATAAATAAAAGCAGGGAGAAGAAATTGTGAAAAGCTGATGACTGCAGTGCAACCAGATACAAAAATGCCAAGCCAGGAATTATGATTCCCACATGAAAGTCAGCTGCACCACCAAGGGCGCCAAATATGTGCTAAACAAGGCTGCCAAAGGAAAATCTACAACCTGACCATACAGAAAGAAATTGCAAGGCACAAAATTGCAGCAATAAATATTTTTACACAGTGTTTTTATGAATATTGTGTCTCAATTTCAACTTACTTACAAGTTACTCAAGACTCAATAAATGTTTATATTTTATATGAATAAATTAATTTACAGTGAAGATTGTTGTTCATCTTCCTTTGACTAAATAGTCTGTGTTTTGACTGTAAAATACCCCATCCCAGACATGTCTCTGTCATTTCTTTTTAGTAACCAAACCTTTTATTATTCTCAAGTAATAATAATAAATAGAAACAGAAACATAGCTCTGATCAGGTAAAAGATATTTTACATCTATGTTTGTATCATCAGGTGATGAGGATAGTCTGACAGACATGCCAACATTTAAGATGAGAAATGGACAGAACATACTGTAGCTAATATACCTTGTAACGGAGTTAAAGGTTGTACCATCGATTTTCATTGAGCACAAGCTGAGCAGTGTCCTTTTAATGGACACTTGAGCATGGCAGAGGTCTGTTTCACAGGCTCTTCTGGTATAAGGACAGTATCCATTCCTGCTTTCCCCTTGGGCACTGTAATGTGTATAAAGAAGACAGAGAGGTGGATAAATATACCCCACATGCCTGTGGAACTCCCCATATTTCTTACACAAACTCTTCCTAAAGTGAACCAGGCAGGGGTATCATCTATCAGGCCCATCTTTCTCTTCCTCTCAGGGATGGGTAGTAGAATAAAAAAAGTTGCAGATCAGCTCTCTGGGAGCAGACATCAGGCGTCCCAGCGCTGTCTGCAGCGGTCAGCAGGACTGAGCCGGAGTCATCAGTCAGCGGTGCCACCATGTTTTCCAATGCAGCTCAGGCATGGCTCTGTATAGTGGAGTGGTGACTCGGGCAGTCCACATAAAGCTGGAGTGAAGCAGGACAAAGAGGCTGGAATGTCAGCAGGCAGCATTATCAGAGTGTAATTAGAGGTAATGTGAATGAGAAGGGGGGGGTGCTGTGTTTGCATAATCACTTCTCTCTGGGAATGCAACATTGATTTCAATTAGCTTTTGTTTTTATCCTGTCATTATCATAGGTCCGCAAAATAATCCGGGTGTGCAAAGGCATCCTGGAGTACCTGACAGTGGCAGAGGTGGTGGAGTCGATGGAGGACTTGATCACATACACAAAGAACCTGGGACCAGGTCAGTGCTGACACAGGAGTAGCAAGATGACTTTTGCTGAAGTCTTGACTTGACAGTATCTCAGAGATTTGCTGTCTTGGTTGACAGGGTGTATTTGCTGGAGTTAACATTTTGTTTTTGCCGCGTTAGCATTTGTATGTGTTTTGATGCAGTGGGGAAAATAACACTCAAATTCTCAATTCTATTCTAAATTCTATGTATAATCTTAATCTGAATATTAAAAATTCACCCAGCTGTCAGATACATCACAGTATTTCAGTGAGAAGTACAACACTGGAAATGCTCAAGTACAATTACCTTAAACACTTAAATTCACTACATGAGTTAATGCGCTTTTTCTTTCTTTTTTTCTTCCACCTCTGTTTGTTTGCCTGTGCCAGGGATGACAAAGATGGCAAAGATGATCGATGAGCGACAGCAGGAGCTGACACACCAGGAGCACCGTGTGATGCTCGTCAACTCCATGAACACAGTCAAAGAGCTGCTGCCCATCCTCATCTCAGGTACCCACACACTTCCTTCATGAAGAGGGAATCCTGCACAGTGCTTGTTGTTTAATCCATCTTTGATAAATACACTGGGCCAAATGATGAATCTTAGGTCAGTGGGTTTTTTTGTTGAAATGTGTATTGTGAGTTCTGTTTTGCATTTCAGGTATCAAAATCTTTGTGACGACCAAGACATCTGGCAGCCAGGGGGTGGAGGAGGCCCTGAAGAACCGGAACTTCACTTTCGAGAAGATGAGTGCCGAGATCAACGAGATCATCAGAGTGCTGCAGCTGACGTCCTGGGACGAGGATGCCTGGGCCAACAAGGTACAGTGCGCACGATAAAAGACATGCCCATGGCCATCAAAGCCACATGCACACACTGTTGTGATAATTATACACAGGGAAGAGACGGCTTTGCTCCTTGAGTGTTTTTGTGCATTCTTTGTGGGTCACAGCTGGAAGCAGTGTCTGTATGAGCAAAAATTGAATTTTGTCGGCACCCCACTGCTCTCACACACTCCCAGAATGCCTTTGGCAGGAGGCTGCAGACTGGAGAGATTATGACGTGATGTTTTTCTCATTTGATGTTTTTTTTTTCCTTTCTTAACAAGGCATGCACTTTCTTTCATCAGGATGACCTCATTTTATTTTATGTATCAAGCTTACATACAGTTAGTGATTAAAGTAGGAATGCTTTAACTTTCTCTGTGTCTATGTAGCTGGTTAATCTTTGGGCTCTTCTATGTTTCTTCTGCTCTGCACGTTCTGCTTCTTTCCTGTCCCCACACTCTCCAAATGGCTCTTTCTTGTGTCACGTTTTTCCTTTTTGTTGACACTTTTTTCTTGTTGCTCTCAGTTGGTATGTCCAGTTCAACATTTGTATTTATGTCGTTCTTCCTTTCTTTTCACTGTTTCTTTCTCCCTTCACCCCCTGTAGAAGGTAAGCCGTACCTCTCTCGCCCCTTGGTTGTGCAGCGGCATGTCTGACAGATGTGTGTGCTGTCTGCTTTGTGGTGCCATTGTGTGCTTATCAGTTGTGAGGCAGTTGTGAGGTTGAACAGCTGACTATTAATAGAGTAAGTTAGCAGTTTGAATATTTTTCAACTGCTAATGGAATGGCGTTTGTTGAACAAGTGTTACGCAGGTTGAATTTCTGAAATGTTGATCTATGCAGTATTTCTTTTCCCTCTTTTTGGATTTGATTTGCTTTATAACATGACATTGTATCTATGTGTCCTCCTCCTGTGTCATTTAAACCTCTCGATATGTCCTCAACCTGTCTGATTATTGATTGACCTGACTCTTGCAGTATTGATTTGGGTGTCATTAATGAGAATTCTCTGAGCTTTTGTCTCTCTTTACATGATGATGAGGTCCTTTCCTGATCTGTACTTTTGTTTAACAGTCATAGGAGGAGAGCACATAGAAAACCTGATATGGATGAATGGCTAATTTTTGGTTTTAATCCAACAGATAGTTTGCTCACATATTTTATTCCCATGAACACTAAACGTACTGTCTCCCTTTACATAATCCCTATTACTAATACCACAAACCACACCTTGTCTAGTTTTTGAGTAATACCACTCTGCATTTGATTATAGGGTTTGATGAATGTGTGTTTGCTTTTGATATGAGTGCAAAGATCCGATATTTATCTTTCACTTTACTTCACCGGCTTTTTCACTCAACATACATAGGTGGGTACTGACAGAACAGCAGCTGCACAAGTGTAAACTAATACACCCACACAGCTTTGGTAGCATCACTTTACACCTTTTTTTTTACTTCCTGCCCCACCCCCTCCCCCATGTTCAGCTCTGCATTCACTCAAAGTTACTCAAACAAACATGCTGTTCTCTTTCATTTTGCAAAAGGCTTATTGTGAGGGTTCAGACATAGCAGCAGAGGTTTGTTCTTATTCTGCTTAATTTGCTATTAAACGTTTGCTGAACTTTGATGAAGATTCAAGCTGCGTTATGAAGAATAGTCACTTGGGTTTTCCTGAATTTCAGTAAGCTCATTTAACCACTCATTCATCCGCTCTGGTCTCCTACTCTGCTCCACGTCCTACAGGACTCTGCTTTGTTTTACAGACTCTGACAATGAGTGGACTCATTGTCGAGTCAGCCGCTGTCGGACAGATTGTTGTATTTCCATCCACTCTGGTTGAGATACAATGGGAGAGTCATTTGGCTTTTCTAACATGACACACTCATTATCGATGGCGTAAAAGAATGACGGAAACGGCATGCGCTGCCTGGTTGTGCCTGACAGATGTTAGTGATGCTGCACATTGATTTAGCTCTGTGTTTCTTTTACTGGAATAATTAAACAGTGAGGCTTGATTAAAAGGATGACAAAAAGTTGGAGCATTTCTTGACCATGTAATTTGCTCAGGATGTCGCACACTCCAAGCTCATTTTCAATGAGTCATGTGCTTATTTCCAAATAGGAATATAATTATATGGCAACACACTTCAACCTCGTTTACAGAGAATATACTATTTTGTAGAATATAAACTGAAGGGTCTCTTATAATTGTGTCATAAGTTGTAGATAGATCATGTATACATGAAATGAAAAAGAGCATTAATCGACTCCTTTTTTTTTTGTTTTCTTTGGGTGCATTGATTCCCTTTTAAGTTATTCATTTATTCTGTCTTTCACAACCAAAGGACACAGAGGCCATGAAGAGGGCTCTGGGGCTTATCGACTCAAAGATGGCCCAGGCTAAGAACTGGCTGAGGGATCCAAACGCTCAACCAGGTAATGTCCTCTACCTTAAACTGTTCATTCTGCCTCTATGCACGTCCTCTGGTTCATAATCTAGTTGTATCTAGTGACATTATCGATGTGTTTGACTTTGTGTTGCACCGTCAGGAGATGCAGGCGAGCAGGCCATCCGCCAGATCCTTGATGAAGCTGGGAAAGTTGGTGAACTGTGTGCTGGGAAGGAGCGCAGAGATATCCTGGGCACAGCCAAGACACTGGGCCAGATGACTGACCAGGTGTCTGAGATGAGGGCCAGGTACAACTAATGTCATAGTCACAACCATGACGATTCCCCTCATATATCCCACAATCCGTGTCACTTTTGTGAATAGTCTCCTGTTCTGTTACTGTATGTTTCCATGATCACGTTTTCATTGGTTATATTTTTGATAAACACTTCCTTTATTCAGTAGTTTTCAGTTTCTTTCCTTTAAGGGTGGTTCAGTCCAAGGCAGTAAGCATATCAGAGGGGGATTACAGTGTGTAAGAGTGGAAGTGATATTCTTCTGATATGAAATCTGATCACCACCAGAGACCCAGAATCACGCTAGATTAAAAGCAGCTGTTTGGTATTAATCCATAATCTACTTTAACCCCTGGTTGAGTTACTTCTCTGAAAACTGAGATTTGCCTCTGAGCCTTGGAAATGGAGGCATTAAGTTAGGAAATGCTATACTTGCTAACAGGAGGACCATAAAGCCTAAGCTTTTGAATAAACAAAGAAGTGTGCATGTGTGGCCTGTAAAGGCACAGCAACGCTGCAGTTTATGGTCTCCATGTGTTTTACTTGTGTCCACCCCAGAGGTCAGGGCGCGTCCCCAGCCGCCATGCAGAAGGCACAGCAGGTTTCCCAGGGGCTCGACGTGCTAACTGGCAAGGTGGAAAATGCTGCTCGCAAGCTGGAGGCCATGACTAACTCCAAACAGGCCATCGCCAAAAGGATTGATGCTGCACAGGTGGGCCTTTAACCCTGTCTGCCTCACAAAACATGGATTCAAAATACAAATATTTGATGTGTTTTGTGCGTTTCCTGCCACTGCAGAATTGGCTGGCAGATCCTAACGGTGGCCCAGAGGGAGAGGAGAACATCAAGGCCCTGCTCACTGAGGCCAAAAAGATTGCAGACATGTGCGAGGACCCCAAGGAAAGAGATGACATCTTGCGCTCTATTGGAGAGATCGCTGCCATGACTGCCAAGCTGTCTGATCTGAGGAGACAGTAAGTGACTGACTGCTGGAAACATTGAATCATTTTATGCTGGTTTTGTTTTTATTGAGTCTGTGACTGACTTTGTCACTTCTTCGCTTCTCCGCTGGTGTAAATCAAATCACATCTGTTTACCACTGTTGCTGGGAAGTATTGGTGTTTGTTTTTACATATGCAGAGACATTCAGATATTAGCGCTCAGTAATTGTTGTCAACTTAGAGTCAGTGAGGTATTTTATCTCTTCCTTTTTCCCTTTAACAATTCTCCTCTCAAGGTCTTGTCTTAACATGTGCGTATGGTTCCTTCCTGTGGGAGCACAGATTTCATGCTACAATTTGACTGGAACCGTTCTCATTCCTCCTTCAAGTGGACTGGAGAATGGGTTTTTGTTCTGCACCTGAAATTGTAAAACAAGCACTACTTTTACAACATTTCAATGCGAAGTGCTCCTTATTTGGATTAAACTGGCTGAGTTAAGGCACTCTTAGTCACACTGATGACTACTTGATGATAGTTAATTGCTCTCTAATACTATTTTTACACCAAATTAGCTGCTTTTTTAAACATGTGTAACCCCAGTGAAAATAGGCAGTTGATTCCTTTCCCATTGGCTGTAGACTAGTTTTTCTTTCAGTTTTTTCTCGTGTGTCAATTTGATGTCACAAACACGCCAGGAAACATGGAACAGTTGAAACAGCATGGAGGCCAGTGAATATTTCGGCATTTACCTTTTTATATCTATGACCTCAGTCTCTTTTCCATAATCAGTGATGACTGAACTATGTCTCTGTTGCATATTGTTCCCAGACTGTAAAAACTGGAAACATGGCATTGTGCCAGAAAAGGGGTGAAGATTTGCATGTCGCCGCTGATCGGCCAATAAATACCTGTCACTATTACGGATTCATTTGACTCAGGAATGAATGCAGATTGTAGCCTTTCCCACTGAAGACAAAAGCCAGATGTTAGTGTTGGTGCTTTTATCCAATGTCAAAGGACTATATCTTAGCTGGCCATTAATAGACCTCATTTCAGCCATATCTTTATGATAAAACTCACAGACCTTTTTGCTGGATTTGCTTCCTTGTAGGGGTAAAGGTGACACTCCTGAGGCCAGAGCTTTGGCTAAACAGATTGCAACAGCTCTGCAGAACCTCCAGTCCAAGACCAACAAAGCTGTGGCAAACAGCAGGCCTGCAAAGGCAGCTGTGCATTTGGAAGGAAAGATTGAGCAGGCGCAGCGCTGGATTGACAATCCCACCATCGATGACAGCGGTGTGGGTGAGTATGACTCCCATCCTCCCCAACTTCCTCATCTCTCTATCTTTCTCTCACGCTCCTACACATTCTTTCCACTGCTCCTGTGGCTAAATTGCAGAGCAGACACTTTGTGTACATGTTGCTTTCTACTGTACTCGACATTCCACAACGCTCCACCAACACTGTAATTTGTTCCTTGGGTTTTGGCTCGTCTCCCCTCAAACCTGGACATCGTCTTCTATGTTTACAAGAGAGCTCTAGGCTGGCTGCTCTGCAAATGCTTACCTCAAAGAAACAACATGAAATGATACAGAAGAGGCCATGGGGTTCTTTTCCCTCTAGTGTTGATACAAGCACCCAGTAAAATACCAAAACAACCCGCAGTTAATGGGCAGCTATTTGCAGGAACTCTGGCATTAACAAGCTCATTTTACAGTGAAGTGGTGCTGAAACAATTAACATTTTTTCAGTTCAGTATTTAATTAAAGTCATTTATCAAGCAAAAATACAAGCATTCTATGGCTCCAGCTTCTTCAAGTATAAAAATCTTCTGTTATATCATCATAAATGTATTATTTTTGGTTGTTTGTAGTATTAAGTGTACAAAGGTATTTATGTCCCCATTTCACAAAAAGTTCCAGAAGCAGTGGATGACTTCTCACTTTAGTGCACATGTTTGTTAGTGTTGATGCACCCAGAGGTAATAACATAATGTTAATTAGCAGTTAACAAGCAGAATGTTGTGTTTTGTGAATATTTATGTGTACATATTTGTCCATGTCTGTTTAGGCCAGGCAGCCATCCGTGGGCTGGTGGCAGAGGGCCGCAGGCTGGCCAACGCTCTGCCGGGCCCCTACAGGCAGGAGATGCTGGGTAAATGCGAGCAGGTGGAACAGCTCATGGCCCAGCTGGCCGACCTGGCTGCCCGCGGCGAAGGGGACTCCCCTCAGGCACGTGCTGTGGCTCAGCAGCTCCAGGAGGCTTTGAAAGTAAGAAGGCTCACACTCATTCTCATTCAGACCTGTAACTTCACTGTGACAGATCAGAATTCATCAACAGAGATGGACAAACAGCCCCCTCTGCTGGTTATTGATGGTGGAACAAGCACAAAAATATCAAGTACAAGCAGTGTGACTAGAAAAAGAAAATACTCCACTAAAAAGCCTGCTGTTAAATTTAAGTATAAGTGAACAGGCATCAGTGGTACAATGTACTCAGTGGTAAAAAAAAGAAACAAAGGAAGTGTCACCTCTACAGTTTGTTTTCAGATCAAGTCCAAAGATTAGATGTTGCAGGCTGAGAAACTTCTCTAAAACACTGTTAATAATGTCATTCTGAAACAGGTTTTTCATGGTTCTGTTCCATGGAAACAGTTGTTGTAATCCATCAACTAGTTGAAAAAACAATCTATGAATAAATGGTCATTAGTTGCAGCCCTAATTCTATTCTAATGTCTGTTTTATCAAAGGTTAAAGAAGCCCAAAAATTCGCATTTTTTGAGCAACAACATGTAATCAACGTGTATCTGTAATCTCTATGAGTCACTCTTAGTGTGCTGACTGGTTGCAACATCTGTTTGTCCTCCTTCCAGGAGCTGAAAGGGAAGATGCAAGAGGCAATGACTCAGGAGGTGTCCGACATCTTCAGTGACACCACCACCCCCATCAAGTTACTGGCAGTGGCTGCTACCGCCCCACTGGACGCCCCCAACAGAGATGAGGTCAGTGGTACAGCCACCCTGCCTCCTCACTGTGATCTCAGCGCAGTGAGCCTCCTTCAGTGGAGTCACATTTATTGGCAGCGTGTTGTATTATTTCTAACTACCCTTTTGGATAATTGTTTTACTTGATCATGTGTAGGTCTTTGACGAAAGGGCTGCCAACTTTGAGAACCACGCCAATAAGCTTGGCACCACAGCAGAGAAGGCTGCTGCTGTCGGCACTGCCAACAAGAGCACAGTGGAGGGAATCCAGGCTGCCGTCAAGTCAACAAGAGACTTAACACCACAAGTATGTCACGGTTTAGTGTTTATATCTGTTTCCGTTTGTGTCTGCCCTCCACTCTGCATCGCGAGTCACGCAGCTTAAGTGTTTCTCGCTTCTCGAGCCAAGTCTGTCGCAGTCGTCATTGGACTGACAATTAATGGCTCGTTATGTTTGTTTTTTTTAAGGTGGTATCTGCTGCTCGTATTCTGCTGAGAAACCCTGGCAACCAAGCTGCGTATGAACATTTTGAAACCATGAAGAATCAGTGGATTGACAACGTGGAGAAAATGACAGGTGAGGTGCCCTAAAGATTCTCTGATTGCAGCTATTTCACACCCCCTGCTGTGTTTTCCTACGCTAACGTGTTATTCATATTTAGGTCTTGTGGATGAGGCCATCGACACCAAATCTCTGCTGGATGCCTCAGAGGAGGCCATCAAGAAGGACCTGGATAAGTGCCGTGTAGCCATGGCCAACCACCAGCCTCAGATGTTGGTCGCCGGCGCCACCAGCATCGCCCGCAGAGCCAACCGTATCCTCCTAGTGGCGAAGCGAGAGGTGGAAAACTCTGAGGATCCTAAGTTCAGGGAGATAGTGAAGGCTGCGTCTGATGAACTGAGCCAGACAATTTCTCCTATGGTGATGGACGCTAAGGCGGTGGCTGGAAATATCCAGGATCCAAGTAAGTTGATGTCTCTTAAAGGTTTAAAGATTCTGTTTTATGTGGAACTGATTAGTGATGAATGTGTTTTTGTCATTACCAGGTCTTCAGAAGGGCTTTCTGGACTCAGGCTATAAGATTCTTGGTGCTGTAGCTAAGGTCAGGGAGGCATTCCAGCCGCAGGAGCCAGACTTCCCACCACCTCCTCCTGAACTGGATCAGCTTAATGTAAGTCCGCAGATAAGCACAACTTTGAATTTGGCAAATCATCCAAAGCTGCTTTGGTTTAGTGTCCAAAACGACCGCCAAGCCATAATTACTTTAACTTTTCCTTTTAGCTTAACGATGAGGCAGCACCACCCAAACCTCCTCTTCCTGAGGGTGAGGTTCCTCCTCCCAGGCCTCCACCCCCAGAGGAGAAAGATGAAGAGTTCCCTGAGCAGAAGGCTGGTGATATGGTGAACGAGCCCATGATGGTGGCTGCCAGGCAGCTCCACGATGAAGCCCGCAAATGGTCCAGCAAAGTAAGCCAGCACGGCATAAACACAGTCCTGGACTTTCACTTTGAAAATTTATGCATTCAGATTGATAATGTTCCTGTTGCACCTCACAGGGAAATGACATCATTGGTGCTGCCAAACGAATGGCTTTGCTTATGGCCGAGATGTCACGTCTGGTGCGGGGAGGCAGCGGAAACAAGCGTGCTCTCATCCAGTGCGCCAAAGACATCGCCAAGGCTTCGGATGAAGTCACACGGCTGGCCAAGGAGGTGGCCAAGCAGTGTACTGACAAGCGTATCCGGACCAACCTGCTCCAGGTCAGTTCAGTCATCAGAAGGTTTTCAGTGGCTTTTCACTGCGGAACAACTATATTTGATTGACTTGGTACCATATGTTTTGATCTCCTCTTCTTTTCTGACCTCATTTCAGGTGTGCGAGCGCATTCCCACCATCAGCACTCAGCTCAAAATCCTGTCCACAGTCAAGGCCACCATGTTGGGTCGTACCAACATCAGTGAAGAGGAGTCAGAGCAGGTAAGCAGAGTTTTTCTTTTTTCTTGAGCGAGTCCTTTGATAAAGGATTATTCCAGTCTCCCTCACCTCTTGTAATTTCTTCTCCGGCAGGCGACTGAGATGTTGGTCCACAATGCTCAGAACCTGATGCAGTCTGTGAAGGAGACGGTCAGGGAGGCCGAGGCAGCTTCCATTAAGATCCGAACAGATGCAGGCTTCACCCTCCACTGGGTCAGAAAGACCCCCTGGTACCAGTAAGAGAAGGACCACTGTTCCTCTGCTTCATGCTGGCTCTATCCAGCCGTCCAGGAGGACATTGAATGGACTCATATTTACTTTATCAGAGCTACGATATTGGTGCCCTTCACCCTAATATGGGCAAGGTTTCTGTATTAGTCCCATGTCCTGTCTGTAACAGTTGCTGTTCTGGTAGAATGTAAAGAATGGGACTATCAGTGCGAGTTATGAGTTAGATTCTTACTGGGAAATTATTATTTTTTTCTAAAGTGTGTAAAAAAATTGTTTTAAAGCTTATTTTGACAAATCCCAGGAATATATATGTTTTGATTAGAGGTTGGAATTCATATAATGCAAGATAGTTTGTTTTTTTTTGGCCTCTTCTAGACACAAACCTTAAGTTAAATTTAAATAACTAGATTTTCTCCAGACATTTTTATATCTTTGTACTGATAATTTTATTATCACTATCATTCATTCGCCTTTGCTAGGATAAGCACATGAACTTGAAGAGTTGTTACAAGTACAGTATAAATTCTACGCTCAGCACACGCGAAATATATTCAGTGGTATTATGCTTGTTTACACTATTCTACATTATCACAAGTGAAAGAGAAACACTGTTCTGTTATTTTACATACTGTAATGCCATTGTAGCAATCTTTATTTTCTTACGAGTTCTGCCAAAGACATTCTGCCATGATCTTTGAAAGTTGTCTTTCTTTGGTCCGCAATACATACTTTGAGTTTTAAGGGCTAGTTTTTTTTGGTTTTTTTTAGAGAAGCTAATTAAGAAAGTAACTAAAATGTCTACCAACAGCAGGTAAAGATGACCACTTGTAAGCTTGCATTCAACTCCTTCTAGATATGTTTAATGTTTCACATGTTGCAGTGAGATTACATGTAAGAAACGGGCTCGATCTACAGTATGAGACCTAATAGCCAATAATTATTACTCTGATTTTCATTCACTCAGCAAGCTAAAAAAGCTTAGTCTTCTTTTGAGAGGTTCGTCTTGACTGCTGTTTTTTTTTTTTTCCTAAACACTGCACACAATGATCATGTCTCATGTCGTCTTGTGCACAATCATTTCTTGTGATATATGAATTGCACACTTCTAGGTAGTCAAGGGAATGGCCAGAGTTCAGAGATGAAGCACAGCGTCATCTGCAGCTGGTGATATCACATTTGTCTCAACATGTCTCGATACCCTAAACATAACTGGCCACTGTTTGTGGCAACTGTAGTTGATATTTTGAAATGTCTGAAGACGGTTGGTGTGAATGCGTCTTTTTAAGTATCTAATACCAAGTGATGTGCCTTGCGAAAGAAACTTTATTTGCAATTGATACAGTTTTCATTTCTAGATGTTTTGTATCATTTGTACAAGGTAGAAATTGTGTTGATTTCTTCGAAAAACACGTGTTGTACATGATCCTTCTATAAAGCTACATCCGCTTCATGACTTTAACTTCGAGTCAAATTGTGCTCTATGCAAACCTTGAGAAAGTTTGAAAAGATTATGCAACTTAGTTGGGTTTAAACAGGCCTGAACAACATTTTGCTGAGGCATTGTTCACAATTTTGTAATAAAGCATTTTATAGCACTTTTATGTGTTTTCTGTTTATGTTCTTCTTATTTGCTGTATCTCTTTTGGAAGGACATTGTAGCTCTTGTTATTATTAGTATTTCTCTTTTCTGTATTAGAAAACTTTTGCCAAAGAGACTCTCATGTTATCTTTTTAAAAACCTGTTCCTGTGGGTCAGCAGTTATGAGGGCGTTTTGTTATAAATCTGCCAGTAATGACTAAAATGAAACTGCTTGTGAAGATCTTCAGCAGAAGATATCAACAGACAGTTGCATATATTATACTGTGTATGTAACATAAATACTGAATGCTGTATCTCTGACTTCTCGCTGACCTCTGCTCCACCAGCTGGATCAGCCTGCAGTTATCATGTAAAGGACTCAGGTACTTTCTCTGGACATAGGCTAATTGACCCTCATTCCACAGTCTAAACTTTTCCTGAATTTGCATTAACCATGGCTGAACTAACCCACTAGGGGGGCGTTGGACAAGCATTAGCTGTTGTGCTCCCTTCTCACCTCTCCTTCTTTGCACTCTGTCACCGTCAAGTACCCATAGAGTACAGTTAACACAGCAGACTACACATGGCAGCTTCATTAAATTTCGCCTAAAGCTGAAGAAACTAATTTTCTACTAAACTGCCCTTAGGTTTGCTCTGTGTTAGTTTGTGAGAATTTAATTAATTACAGACTCAGTAATTTAGGGATATGCACCACATAAACACAATGTCAACAAACTAAATAATGGTGTTAAACCTACAATTTGACACAAGCAAATACAGACTGGCCTTAAGGTCCAGTTTTGTGCTTTAGTGGAGCATAATACTAAACAAATTAGCAGCACACAGTGAACCTGGGGCTTTTAGATGCCTGCTATGTCTGGTCAGTAATCCAGCCTTATCACTGTAAAATAAATTCTTTTTTGAAAGTAATAGTCTCATGTTTTAATTCTTAGCCGGTGAGCAAAATTGGATATTTTGAAAGCAGTGTCTTTGGAGGCAGTATGAGTGAAGCTGGGCCTGAACTGATGAGCATAATTCAAGGTGTAAAGAATTATATGTTAATATTGGGCTGACTTTTATTTAAAGGGTCAGTTCACCCAAATTACAATGAATCATTTCCTCACTTGCATGCTAAAAGTTTTGGTTGTATGTTCCAGAGTTATCCCTCACTGACACTGTTATTCTCATTTTAATTTTAATTTATTTGGGGGTGGATTTTTTTTTCCTTTTACAGGGCATTTGACATTGACAGTATGGATTCAGACAGTAAGAAGAAAGCCTCTGGCCTGAAGCAAAATGGAAACACTGCATCTTAACCACTGGTGCACCAGGACATTTCTCCTGCTCTGATTTGAATATGTGCAAATAATCTGAATTTGCATGATGCCATTTGCTGGAGTCTCTTACATGTATTTACAGGCATGCACCCTGTAACTTTTGATTAAAAAGACAGGTTGACATCATAATGACAGAGATAAGATGATGATGCTTTAGTGGTGCATTTAAACTAATTTCACCAGATGACATGCAATAAATAGAGTTTGGAGATCACAATCTTACTCCACTATGATGCATTTTAGTTTAACTTTCACATGAATGCATCAACATCCCATAAAGTATCTTCAATAAACATTAAACAGCATCATGTTTAGTGAAGTTGGAGGCAAAACAGGTGTAAGTGAAAGCACCGCGATAACTCGAGATAACTGAATGTTTCTCCTGTAAATGGGACTCAAAGGCACATTGGCTCAAGCTAATACCGACCATCCCTTTAACACCAGCGTTAATTTTCTCTCCAGGTTTGCATGTTGTGGACCAATTTCTCCTCGGTTATCTGCGGGAGAAGGAAGCCGCAGCCCCTCGCTCCTCTTCCCCCGGCGGTGAGCAGCGACTCCCGGGCTGCGCAGCGGCAAAACAACCGGTGCTGATTTTTATTTAAAAAAACATACACATCCGACGAAGAAGCAAACATGTCGACAGGGAGGAAAACAGCGTTAAGGTAATAAATCAGAGTGTATTTGTGCGGTGTGATGGGTGGTGGTGTGTGCTGTTAGCCGCTGTAGCTAGCTGTTAATTCATGCTAACTGACAGCGGGATGGATAATCAAGCGCTAACTGAACAGCTT
Source organism: Centropyge bicolor (assembly GCA_037975185.1). Lineage (NCBI taxonomy): Eukaryota > Metazoa > Chordata > Actinopteri > Pomacanthidae > Centropyge > Centropyge bicolor. Next base: position 296,071 of record JBBMOC010000065.1, on the reverse strand, counting down.
GACCCTTGAACGTTACATCGAGTCGATATACAGGTAAAACAGCTGTTAGCATTTAGCCTCGGTTTGTTAGCTCGTAACGATGCTAACGGCTAGCAGGGGAGGGAGGGTATCGTTACATCACTTTGACTGGGAGCTACATCCGACCTGTAATTATCTCTTTTAAAATAAGATAAAAGAGATTCATGTTGGTGTGAAATTAAGGTGGACAGGTTTTGTTTTTAATAGTAAAATTGATGATTTGAAAGGCGTGAGAGAAACTTTAATGTTAGCTAAGAAGTTAAACACAATGATGCTCATATTGTTTCATCATGAAGTGTAATTGTATTTTTACTATATTTTTTTAGTTTATCAAATTAAAAAAATGCCAAAAAACTTCAATTTACAACCTATAACAAACGTGCTGTAATGATATATGCAAACAAGAGCAGAACATACAAATAATTAAGGAAAAGATACAGACTAATTTAAATAATTAGTTCAGCAGTTGAAAATGTGTTTTTTAAATTAAAGTATTAGTCCACCGTTTTAATATTTTTTCTATTCCACATGACAGGTAATTTCGTTTTTGTCTTAATGAAGCACTTATTGGCATAACCTGTTCACTGTTGCCTTGTTGACATTTTGCATAATATTAAGTGAATGGTGCTGCGTTCACTTGTCTCGAGGAAAACTTTTAATCGCGTTATGTCACGATTCTGAGTTCAATGTAAAGCCAGTAAAAACAGATGAGAACGTTTTTTAAGAGACTTAAATTGCTCTTGCTAAAAGCTCAGTGTGATCCATATTATTGTAAACACAGCACAGTTAATGCAAACTGACAGCAAACAATTTGATTCTTACCCCTGAAGATTGAATTGCTACTTATTATTCAGTTATTTATAATATTACAAGTGGTGCTTTAAATGTAACTAAAAGATTTGTCTCACCAGTAAAACTAAAAAAACACATAGAGAATAGACCTTGCTATTATTCTTATTTAGATTGAATTTAATACACATTTATAGAGGAGCAAAACATCATTATTCTTTTTTTTCTGATGTTACAAAAGACTTATTTTATGTTTGTATACAGTTATAAAACTTGACAATATTTTCTATTGTAATCAGCTGACAAACTATATAAAATATTAATTGAATTATATGCAAATAAACATTTAATTTGTACGATTAACAACTTGCAGACTAGCCTAAAAAAGATAAATGTCACTATCTTTTTTTCCCCTTATCACTGCTGTTGGTGCTTACCACTGGGTCAACCTTCTTTCCCATTGGCCCCAAACGCAGCATAGAATGCTTCACAATAATTGGAACATGTGTAGCCAACCATATACCCAGAAGACACTAACGCCCGCCCACCTCCTGCACCAGCCAGTCAGTGTTGACTAAAGTGAAGCTCCAGTTCCTGTAGTCAAAAAGCACATTGCTTTACCAGAGAGCAGGAAGCTGTTGACGATTTATTCATCAGATTAAGCTGCTCACTTTTCTGACAAAATGCCAACTGCAAGGTAAGATCCAGGTGGTAAGACCCTCCAGGGTTTCCACAGGGAACTGTTCTTCTGTTATGATTGTCTTGTTTAAGATGTGCTCACAGCACTTCCAGTCTGTCAGTGGGCTGATTGAAAACACTGCAAGAAAGTGAATAATGTCAGATTTTTATTGTTTTTGCATTGTTTTACAGATGATGTGAAAGACAAACTGCTGCCCAAGAGAACAATTATTTCTCTCTTTAAACATTAAACATGTTTGTGTTTTGTGAAAGTTGGGTCACATGTTATGAAAACTGTAGACTTTGGTCTCTAAGATATCTTATTGCTGAGAAAACTCTAGATGAAGGGTCCTGGGGGCAAAATGCAATATTTAAAACAGAATACTTAAGTCTGCATTCATTAATCTGAAGTTTTTAAATTGACAAATAAGCTGCTGTGACTCATTAGCTGCACAGGTCTGTACATGTGGACAAATCAGTCGTTCAAAGAATGCTAGACCTTTATTTTGATCTTTTTAACATGCCAAAGTGTCTGCTTTCAATTTGAATAATTGCCGTCTGATCGGAGAAAATCAACTCTATTACACTATATCTCAGTTCAAGCTATGCTTTCCACAAATCATAAAAATCATTCATTAGTCTGGTATGAGCTCACATGTTTGCAATTGTACAATATTCTTATAGCATGTGTTGTGCACATGTTGACCATAGAGGGAAGGTCAGGTATCAAGAGCCCTCAGCCATCATCCCACATTGAAGTTTCATTGATTTAATCCAGCTAATCAAGAACAGATGGTTTTCTCTATCACAGTGGATTTTTTGTGTCCTCTGTTCGTGCAGAGCTGGTGAGTAGGAGTCTGCATAATACAATATGTTTTTGTCTCCCCACAGTGAAAACACACTCTTTGGGATGGGAAATCCCTTGCTTGACATTTCAGCTGTTGTGGACAAAGATTTCCTTGACAAGTAGGTCTAAACAGCTCTTTTGTTTTCATAGATTCCTTCATTTTTATATGTCTTAAAACCCACACCACTTACATATATTTTTGTATTTTTTCCTGAAGGTTTGGACTGAAGCCTAATGACCAGATCCTCGCTGAAGACAAGCACAAAGCCTTGTGAGTCAAAGCTTCTTTGCGACACCACGTGTTTCAGTAACGTAACGCAAAGTGTTAAAATTACGTGGAGCCAAATAAGGGATACACTGGTCATTCATACCCACTACTACCATCTCGACACTTAAGCTGTGCTCAAAATAGCCCGAGTTATAAATCAACCCTCTGTAACTGAGAGCCTCTCAACTAGACACGCCCACATTTTTCCCCATGCTGAATTTTTGCACTGTACCAAGATGCATATATGAATTTTCTACTGTTTTGGGCTAAACAGCATGCATTTCTTAACTACATACCATTAGAATTACATAAGATTAATGAATTGTTATAATTTGTTCAGAGAAGAGTGTTGCTGCGTGTACGCTCCTTTTCCAGACGCTCCCTCCTTCACATTGCAAGTGGATGTAACAGTAATACTATAGCTTTCCTCGAAAACGTGGTTGGATGTCTCTGAACATAGCGCTTCAGTCTTTTGCACCTGAAGGTAAACCGAGAGTGTAAACTGCAGATAGACCAGCTAAAATAGGACTAAGCCTTTAATACTGACTGATCGACACTGCCCTCTTTCCTCTGTTTGACAGAATGCAGACGGTGTTGCATTTTAGTGCAGACATAATAAATTGACTATCTGTCACTAAGATGACAGGGAGAGTTTTGAGCAATTTTCACATTCATTAGTAAATAATGCATTCTATATTTGGGATATGATATATATTATGTGTTTGACAAAGTGTTGAACTTCTCTCCATCCTTGCTTGTGAACGACAAGTCTTTCCAGGATAAACCTTGCATACACAATCATGATACTATCACCTGTTACCAGTGAACCTGTTTACCTGTGGAATGATCCAAACAGGTGTTTCTGGATCCACAACTTTCACAGTCTTTTGTTGCTCCTGTCACAACTTGTTTGAAAAATGTTGCTGCCATCAAATTCAGAATCAGCAGATATTTAAGAAAAATTAATGAAGAGGTATGATGAGATAAAACATTAAAATATATTGTGTTTGCACTGTTTTGTCAGTTTCTTCAGGCCTGTTTTTAGTTGAGAATATGTTAGAAAGGATTAGCAAATGATCCCATTCTGTTTTATTTATGTTTTACACAGGGTTTTTACGTAACGTTTTTGAAATCAGGGTCATCATATGCAGACATGGCTTGTAGCCAGAGTGCTTGCCTCCACTTGGCCTGCTCTTACAAGACTGCAATAAATTACTTTTTTTTCAGGCCTTTATTTGACCAGGGTCACTGAGCACAAATGCTCTTCTACTGGAATTCATTGCTCCACACTCAGGCACATTCACACCTCAAAGCTGCCCAGTATAACAGCCATATCTGTTGGATGTGAGATAACCACTCTTATCTGCTGCTCACTGAGCAGCTCCATGTTGGTGTTACGCACCTTGCTCAAGGGCACCTCAGCTGTGGTTATGAGGAGGGAGGGAGAAGTGCTGGTCTTTAACTTTCTGAACCTTAATTCATAGTCCTGGTCTTGGGATTGATCCCATTACAGCCCAAGGCAACCCTGGTTATTTTTACTTTCTTTGTTCCTCCAGTCAAAATTTATCCCACCACTAAGACTTTGTCAGGTCATTTGAGATTTGTAACTAGGAACCTACACGAAAACAAAAGCCAAATAATTGCACTTGCCTCGCTGATAATTGGTAGAGCGACTACATTCTGGATAAAGCAATTAGTATAGACAATATGTTTATATATGTATGAATATTTAATGCAAAAAAAGAGACTTAAAACTGCCAAATTCATCTTAATAACATAAAATATGAAAGCCAATTTTGCAAAGTTATTTCAATGAAGTTTTGTGAAAAATGTTTGATTTGGAAAATTGAAAGATTTTTTTTTTTTTCAAATATTGTATGATAGTGCATACTGGACACACTTGATGCAGATCTGGATCCAGATGCTGATCAAGCATTTGTAAATTATCTATTATTAATACGGCAAAGTTAGAGGATTATGCATTCCTGGAAGAGGTGTCTGCTCCAGTTTGATGACTCCTTAGTTTAGGAGAGTGCGTGCTGAATTTCCTGAGAAGAGATGAATTCTGTTTCAGTGTCACGAGCGTAAACTCTAAGCAAGTGCAGTAATTGAAAAATCATTAAGCACCAGAGTAAAGCGTATACAACAGGCAGATCAGTACATTAGACTGTCTGTATCTTTACAATAGGCTACCTTGTCAGGTCTTGTTACTTGACAAAGGGACACATGTGACCTTGGGCGGCAGCAGCGGCACAAAGCAGCAGCATCATCAGCAGTGTTGTTCTCCTCCAGCACAAAGGCAGCCGTGTTATCTTTAGCCCCACAGACACCGTTCCCTCCACATTCTGCACAAGGTCAGGGCAGGATTAGCATGCAGCTTTGGTGGTTTATTCCCAGCACAATGCATTTCAATGCATGTCCCCTCCAATACCACACACAACAGCATACTCTGCCCTCATATCCATCAGTTTATATCTGAATGTTTTTTTTAAATCACATAATCTATTAACTATTAACTATTAAGGATGTTGGATGAGTGAGTACAAAGTGCAAGAGAGGTCATTCACAAGGTCATCGGTCCATGGAAGAAGAACTTGACTTGTGACAAATAACGTCATTACTTAAATGGCCACAATAGACTTACAAGGCTAGTCGACTAACACCATTGTTGTGCCTCTGAATCTACAGAGTGCAACATGATTCTTTTTTTTTTTTCTTCTCCCCATCACCCTGGTGGGAGAGAGATCATTGGAAGCAGTGCACTGTGCCCATGCCTGAATTCAATTATCTAGTCACAGCAGAGCCCATATAATCCTGTTGTGGCTGAGAAATTGCCTGCTGTAGAAACCATCAACATCCCTGTTAGTACTGGCTGGGGACTTGATGTTTTTTATTTTTTTCCGGAATAGGCCTCAACTGTTTTTATTTGGCTTCAGATGTTTCACAAGTTACGATTAATTTCTCATTCAAAGTGCTTCAGTTTTCTTGAGCTGAAATAAGTAGTTGATTAATTGATTAGTTGAAATTTACCTGAACACGAAAAATGTGAAGAATTCGCTGCCTCCTGCTTCTCAAATTTGCTGCTCGTCATCATTATATATTGAACATCTTTGGATTTAAGACAATTAGTCAGACAACTATTTTGATTGTCAAGTGCCAAAACATTAACTTTTCAATGTGAGTATGTTTTAGAGATTTTAGAATGTTGGTCTGAAAAAAAAACCAAGCAATTTGAAGATGATGACTAATTGAGAAAATAGTCGTCACATTAATAGATAATTCAAACTCATTACACATAATTTGCAGCCTTACTGTTTTTTGATGTTTCATACATGAAACAAGTAATTGAAGAAATATGGGATGAAGGTTAGTGGTCTGCTCTGTTGAAAAACCCACTTCTTCCTGGGTGTCCTGGTTGACTAGTGGTGAAAGCACATACCATATAACCACAATGTCCTCAAAGTTCATTTCCGGCCCCAGATGTTAGTTGTTGCTCATTCTGCCTTTAATGTAAGTGCGTCAAATCTACAATCACAAACCAGCAACCGCATCACTCTCTGCTCCAATATCAGATGACTGCCGCCTCTCAATGCTTATATTTAATCCAGAATTTACAGTGTGGTGGTTAGTGAGTCATGTTGCACTAAACACACAGGTCTTGTACTGTAGCTGCTTTTATTTCAACAACATTTCCACTGTGGTTTTTCGAGCTGCAGTTGAAAGGTTTGTCGTCGCTTGGTTTTTGTCAGAAGATGTCTTGTGTGTTTTGAAATTTGGCTACGAGAGGAAACCAACTAACCAAAGCACTTTGTTCGACTTCCTGTCTGCCTGCAGAGACGTGCATCGTTTTACATTTCTGTGCAGGAGATGCTGTCAGATGTGACGCTGTGGGTCTTGCTCACTTTTTGTGGTCGCTGCTGCCATCGTGTGGCTTAAGTTTGGTACCGGCATAGTGGGGAATATGTAATGCCTTTTTATAACTCACAAAGATTTGTGGTACATATTGTTCTTTTCTCAGGTGATCAGACAAATTAGAAAAATACTATATTCTAATTAGAGTTGAATATTTTATACTGTTGCATTGTATTTTTGATGAGAGGCCTTTCAAATATTTATGTTAGCAGCTGCTTGATATTTCCATATTTGTCTCTATTGAATTTCTTTGCTTAGCATTGGATTGCAGTAAAGGGGGCATGTACCTTTTATATCCAGCAGGGGGCAACAGTAACCTGCTGTTTTTACCCCAAGGAGTCTCCATAGGAAACAACATGTCAACATATTGAAAACACGCCTCTTCCTGCAGGAGATTATCATGTGAGCAAATAGACATTTTATTCCAGGATAACTAGGCATTACAGGTTGTTTAGAACAGGCAGCGTTTCATAACATACCATCCACTCAAACCCTCTTGGGCTTGTTAACCATATCATATTAGAGCTAATGATTATTAGTGTGTCAAATGAGTGAGTCATTGTTACAGCGAGTGTATTGTCACCTCCGAGGGGGAGAAAAAAACATCAGCTGGCTCCTGAATATTAGTCCCGTTCAAACATTTGTTTTATGACTCCCTCTGTCCAATGATAATTAATTGTTTACTTTCTCATCTCTGGATGATGGCGTGACTCTTTTCAGAGGTTGTTTGCTCACAGCAATTAAGTTCATCAGTGCTCATCCTCCCTCCTCCCTCTCTCTCCTCCCCCCCCTCCCTCCTTTTCTCTCTTTCTCTGTGCTAAATGCAGATTAGCAGCGTCACAATCGCATCCAGAATGAGAGTAAACTCCTCATTATGCCGTGTGACCCTCTGCTGCATGAATAATTCAGGGCTGCAGCGTTAGTGGCTGGCTGTTATTAGCATTCCGGATGGCGAAGGGAAGGGAGAAAGAGAGAGAGAGTGAGAGAGAGAGGGTGGGAGGCTCATATCACTGACAGGGCTGACTCAGGGGGATCAGCCCTGGATTGAGACACACATCACACACACATCATCACACGACACAGGAGATCAGTGGAGGTGCCTCTCCACTCACGCACCCCGCTGTCTGTGTACATCTTACACACCCCTGCTGCTGCCGTGCAGCTCAATCTGCTTACTGGGAGGAAAACAACAAAGGCCCCTCTCACTGAGTACATGCTAAACACTCTGGCTCCTGGGTGTGTGTGTGTGATAGATTCTGCTCTGTAAACACACTTGACTCTACCCCCTCTTTTTTTTTTTATATTATTTTTATTTTTTTAATACATAACGATGCGAATTGTGAGTGCTAGAAACCCCCGGCGGAGCTATCCTAGTGTGTCAAGAGGAGAAACACTCCCCCCGCATGTGTATGTGTGTGTGTGTTTGTGTGTGCTCACATGCAAGCATGCGTGCAGAAGCTGCATGTGCTTGCCATGGTGCCACTTCACTGGATGCACTCATGCTTGACTGAGTGTGTAGACACATTACAACACCCCCCCCCCCCCCCCCCTTTTTTTTTTTTTTTTAACTTCCCAGCTCCCTTGTCTGTTGCTGAGGCTGAGTGCTGTACTACAGTACTTAAACTCACCTCCGTCGGCCCGCTGGGGGGTCAGAACATCCGGCTCCCCCTGCTGCTGAGGGCAAAGGTCGCGGGCCTGCATCCATCAGCCGGCCTCTGAGCCAAAAAGAGAGAGCAGAGATTAATGGCTCTCAGCTGGTAATTGAGACATCGGAAACATGTTCAGCCGTCAAACGCGCGCTGCTCTTGATGTTTTATTGATATGCATGAATGTGGCAATTTGGGCCGCTTGCATAAATCTGCTCACCAGAGCTGTACTCAACCACAAGAAATGTGGACCATTTTTGAATTGTAAAAACAAGAAAACTTTTCAAATAATTCAAACAAAGAAGCCTCACATCTCGTCCTGCTGTTGTCTCTTGATGAAGCAGGTGAACACACGGCGGTGCAGGGCGATTTCCTCTGCATTTAAAGCATACGTGCTGCATCATGAGAGATGGCTGATGCAATCATAATTAAGGCTCGTCCTCGCCGGAGCTGCAAATGTCTCCCTTTTGTTGACGGCGGCTGCCAGCAGGTGGTGCCAGAAGGAAACATCACAAGTCAAAGGGAGTGTAACAAACATAATCCACATCTCTGTGCATGTGGGCGTCCCCCCTCCTCCTCACCCCCCTCTCCCCTCCTCTCCCTCCAACTCCCCCTTTTAAAGAGCGTTTTATAATTAAAATGTGGGCGTCTCAGCCAGTACATACAGCATGTTCAGTTCAGAAAAGCATGCTCAGGGCTATTTTTAGGCATCTTTGATCCCCAGCAGCCACACAGGAAAAGCCACTGATGGCAGCAGCCCTCAAACATGTAGGCTAGTTAGTATACTATCTGTGCTGATCATTTCTCAACACCTAGCCTGTGCGGGGGTAGAGATGGGAGGCCTGACTGGTGAGCAGCAACGCTCCCCGTGTGTTTAAAGTTCACACTGGGCCATATGGTCCCCGCAGTAGGGGGTGCTGGTGGAATTATTCACACGGCGCGCTCTGAATCACCGAGATCCTGGTATCAACCTCCAAGATAAGGGGAATGTCTCAAAGGCTTTGTGCTCCGGCTTCAAATCTCAATCCTCAGGAGAACACCAGAAGCCCCATCCTTGCTTACACACTCCGTCTTCCCACTCTCTCCCTCAATGTGTCCCTCTTTCTCTCTCTTTCATGTCCTCACACACACACACACACTCTCACACTCCCTCTCCCACATCCACACAGTACAGTGTGATAAACAACGCCACCCTCTGCAGCGCGAAGCCAAAAACCTGTGACATTTTAGAGGAAATAATATGAACTCATCCTCCATGACCAGATTTTGCCCCCGCCGCCTAATCCTTGAGTGCAGCCTAATTAAGTACAAACAGCAGCACTCGGTTAATGCCAACAAATGGGCTGCTGCTGCTGCTGCTGGATCTGCCGATTATTAAAGGGATGCACGTTTGTTGTTTCTGCATCCTAATGCAATTACTCACCCATTATGACCATGTAATTGCGCAATCATTAATTGTGCATCCAGTCTATAATGCAGAAAGGCTCATCGGGACTGGCGTTCTCCGCGCCGAGGGACTTGAGGCGGGTTTTTCTCGGCTGAACGGGGATCGGACTGAGATACCTGAGCGATGGCGATATCGCAGTGCTTTTGTGCAAATCAACATTCATCCTTCACTGTAGTGTATTAGAAGATGTCAGAGGACGGGAACAAGGCCTCGCTCGCTGTTTGAATCATGACTCATTTGTGTTCAGTACTTTTATGCGCCTCATTCTTCGCCATCTATTCCCATCCTGCCCTAATGTTCCACTGATAAGAATGTCCTATTCATTCTGCGTTCTTCACCAGTTGCTACAGAGAGAGAGAGAGAGAGAGACTCTACAGGCATTGAATGAAAAGCACATCTATTTCTGAGGGGGAGCGCGAGCACGGTGGAAGATAATTATTGATTTGAAATAAGAAAAGATAAGGCTCAACCTTGAGCAGCCCGGCGATAGCGCGCAGAACAGAATAATTAATGGGCCTGTCTTGTGTCGGGACAAGCTTTCACACTGAGACGAGCGTATTGATTTTAAACAGATAAACTGCGTAACCCTTTGTGAAGGGTTTGACAAACAATTTAATTGGGGGGAAAAACAACAATATTCCTCACCCTTTCCATCTCCCTTTCATCACGTCCCCGAGCTGTTTTTCCTCCGCCTGACCTATGGAAACAATTACTGTGCATCAGGCCTTGTACTGCCTCCAGACTACCAAGGAAGGCTGGTGTAGGATGCACACGCTGATTGGGGAATCTAATCAATGGTGGAACCTGTCTCCACTCCAGATGCCTGTGTTGAAACTGGGATTACCAAAGCCTTTTAGCTGTATTGCCCCCTCTCTGCTTCTGTCAGAGAGCGAGAAAGATGGATCTGCCTGTTTAAATGTACCTGCCTGCTATAGCCGAAGCAGAGATAATTTACTGTTCCTGTACAACCCTGCTCCTTCCTAATCCCCCAAGGAGAGCAGCGAAGAAGCCCCGGCCCCTCACGCTCCTTCCCTTGCCCTCCCCTGATTAGTGATAGGGGCTGTTTGATCATGTTTCCCTGCCTGTCCTTGTGATTTGTAAGCTGTTTAAATGTGAACGAGGCAATTAAATAAGGACGAACGGAGGAGAGTGGGTGCCGCGGTGATCATTAGCGATGAATTACCCCGGTGTGCACTCAAACACTCGGGAGGACTTTCACGCCGACCACTCCCGAGGATCCAGATCCAATCTAGCCATTGATTAACAGAGACTTGTTCTTCCTGTGAAATCACTCGACGGGGATTTTAGGGCACTCATCCGGTCTTATCGAGATAGGCTAACATCAAAGGCGAATGAAGAGGGATTGGGTAAATGGGCTCGCCTTGCCCTCCATGTAAGAGACTTAGAGGAGCAAATCTTGAATTATTGCCTCATGTAAATAATCTACTTGGCTAGTTTTTTTTTTTTGGGACAGGGGGTGAGAGAGGAACTCATGAGTCACTTGGGGGCAGAGAACACTCATAGTACTTTGGAAGCTCTCATATTTCCCTTGATGGGAAACAACAGTGGGGGCTCCATCCCCAGGAATGTAAACAACACCATGTCCCTGACTTGTGTGATCTGCCCCAACAATTTGAATGTGTTAAGCCGCGGAGATGTAGAGGTATTAGTTTTTGAGGAGTACTCTCATATCCTCTGAATACAAATATTCCATTCAGTAGCCTAATTCCCCTAATTTGATTTAAGCTGAATAAATAAGTGCCTCTATTAGTCTCAAATTGGAAGGTATGAAATTGGAAAAATAGCACAGTGCCTTTAGTTAAGAGTGGTGTTTAACCAGAGTGTCAGGGGCAGTCTCTTGTAAAGCATGTGTTATATAACGTACATACATTAGTGGAATGCGCCGCATACTTGGAATTGCTCTTCCATTGAAACAACACCAGTGGGTTTTCAAAGCAGAGGTTACTGGCTAAAGACATTTTGTTCAAAACAATTTCTTCTTCTCTGCTCCCTCCCATCGCAGAGCGAGCTCAGGCTGCAGTAGATGGAAAGGGATTTTCTCTTCCTAAATGGCCAAGGGGGCCGTTTACGGTGTCACTACTATGGGATCACATGATGTTTGAGGGTGTAAAGGTCTCGAGGCAGCTGCTCCTTTTCGGATGGGATTTTCGAGGCATCCAAGAGCAGGGCCCCATGCTGTCTGCACTGAAAGGTGGAGCAAATACTTCTAGGAAGGAAAAAAAAAAAAAGCTGAAATCCTCAGAAGCTGTGTGTCTATTTGAAATGGGTTCTGGAGTCCCTCGGCTGCCTTCATGTTATAAACACCCACAGTGCTCAAATTCTTCCTTTGTCAAGGAGTCATAACAGGTGTCTCAGGAAGGATTTTTTTTCCCCCGGTTAGCATATTTTCCACTTGCATGGAAAGTTTTTTTTTTCTTTATTAGGAACATTCTGCCCTGGGTAGACCCCTTGCCTTGAGACATGATGTGCAGACTTTCTTTGAAGCAGTAAAGGTTACTTTCACACTCGCTCAAAATTCGGCCATGCCTAGTTAAACCAGGTTGTGCTGAAGTATTGAACACCTCTGGCGGACATACAGCATGTTGGTAAGCCATGATGCACTTTGCATACATATTACTCCCGTCTGCAGTGACTGTATGCAATAGACATGACATATTTCCAGGTTCAACAAGTTTTGCTCCCCCCAAACGTGCAACCTTTGACCTCCCCTGGAAATGTTTTTTTAATCCTTAAAAGGGAATGCATTGGCTTCCTGTAGCAGAGCCTTTACATAACGAGCACCCCTGGGATTACATTTTCTCAATAACCCATCATACACAGTTTATCATGGATGAATCTGGATGTGCTGGACATATGAGAGCATGTATTGAATAGTGCCACCACATTTTCCACTATTAAGCTTTTTACATTTCGGCTAATAACTCATTAACTGTTAGAAACAGAAGACATGTTTTTTTGTAGTGGGTTCCTTTTATTATGCCAGTTTGACTGATGTCGGTCAGGCCCATTTGTGCCCATACAGTTTTTCCACCATTTTGGATTTTTGCTTCTGTTAGCACATATTTCAGTCAGTCTTCGCTTATGTGTATTATATTCACTTATTGTTTGTGTGCAATTGGTTATCAAAATTTTAATGGTGTGGCCAGATGGACTGAATGGGCTGTAATTCTTCAATGCTGAATTCTAACCCCAGTGGGCACTGCAGTAACAGTATAACATGATATTTCTGTTGTCTTAATGAAAATGAGCAAACAAGTTCGTCATGAGCACATGCATGAAATACTGAAGCATGGTACCAACAGCCCCACCTAGAGGATATTAATAAAATACTGTTATATGTCTTTAAGGCATTCCTCAGGTACCACCAATTTCTTCAGACACAGTTCACCAACAATGCTGTGAAATGTGAAGGTCATTCACCTCTTGGTGGCACTACAGTACAAATCAACTTTAACTTATTATGCTAGCAAAGCTTTATCAGCACAGAATTTTATGACATTTTTACCATTGCTTGCAGTTCAGTCAGTCAAGTTGCAGAAATACAAAGCACACAAAAGAAAAAATGAGGGCATAAAAAAAATGAGATTTCATGAAATAGAAAATAAAGAATAAGATGTTAAATCCTTGAAGGTCATGATCAAGAGACCTGAATGATATTGTAGACTTGTAAAATGGGTCAGTATTGGTTTTGTTTGCATGTTTGCTCTGTTGGAGCTTGTTAAAAGAAAAGGTGGTTGACAGAAAATTAACCTGTCACCGGAGCGTAGTGTGAGAGTAATGATGTAAAACGTTGAAAGACCTTTGACATTTCCAGTGAAAGAGAAGGTGGAAAACAGAATTATCATAATCCTGATGACTGTGTAATATCCTCTAATAGTTCATAAATACGCGCTAGTTGTAGAACATCCATCATCAGACAGCCGTAGATGCAGCAACCGCATGCTTTACGAAATGCAAATATTCTAGTTTAAGGTGGAATTACACATAACACCAGTGGGAATCGTATGCTGCACCTTGAACTATTTACCATGTCATTGGATTTTCTTCCCCTGATGTAAACACACTTACAAATGGGCAGTCTTCAATTTACGGTTGAGGGGAAAAAAAAAAGCCAAGGACCGCCTAATGTGGCGTATCATCTCGACTGCAGTTAGGTCAATTTCCTTAGCAGGGTGGACACGTTTGTATAGCCAGCCCCCTGGGAGGTTGTTTGTATGAACGATGTGGAGAATACACATTATTCATGTTCTCAGCTCCCCAGATAAAGACTCCTTCTTGCAGCGTCGCCCAGCTTTGCATCACGTTACGCCTAGGCATTGAAGCTATTGATGTTTGAAATGGCGGTATGATGGGAAAATACAGAAATGATAGAACCGCCTTCAGTATTTCACTCTAGACCCAAGGGTGTTCCTGTGGTTTATGTTTGAAAACTCAGCAATTGTTTACTCCCCATTCCCCCGGTGTCATGTCTGTTTTCTCGACTCATTGTGTTTAGTCTCTTACAGCCATTCCTAAACTTTGCCGTATGGTTCATACATCAGACATTTAATCAGATGTGGTCTTCCCCTAAACAAGTTATCTGGCTATGAGGTTTTTGTACACAGGGAAATTCTATAACTTGTCTGTCCTAATTGCTCTGAAAACATCACCTATGAAATACAAAATATCTGCAATCGCTGCCGAGAAAGATGAATAGTTTCTTTTATTTCATGCATCTCTTTGAGGAAGCAGTCGAGGTTCCTCAGAAATAACTTTCTCTGCTCATCTTGCTTTAATACCATACGACTAACTACAACCATGTGTGGACAATGTTGCTCTTTTGCTTTTATCAAGCTGACATTCAGACCCTAACTGACTCTTTTCAACTCCGGCAACATTTGTGGTCGAGTTTTAACAAAATCCAGCATTTGCTCGCTGCTTTTTTTTTCTTTTCTTTTTTTTTCCCCCTGCCTCTTTTTCTTTTAGAGCAGTTTCTATAAACAGCTTGCACCTGGAATGTCACAGTTGAAGGATTCCCACAAATGTATTTCACTTTCATGTTTGTGATATTGCGGAGTTGACATTCTGCTATGTTCTTTACAGGAGCGACAGAAAATGGAAAAAAAACAAAACACATTTTGACGATTTCACCCAGTGATTCCAGCTCAAGAAATTTGAAAAGAAAAAAAAAAGCAAACCTCTAAATTGATTAGAAAAATATATCCACTATATAAAGCTATAAGACCTGAACATTATGCCTTGTCATTGATTGAAAATTAGCTAGTATTTGATTAGTTCAACCAGTTTTATATATTAACATGCTCAGGTTCTGTTGCTAAATTCATTATGTTAGCATAATGCTAGCATGCTAAAGCTTATTATTTAAGGCATGCAGACTTTAGTGTCTGGGGAGTTTGACATGACAACAGGTTGTGACTCTAAAATAGGTTTTTCAGCATGCCATGCTAGGCCTGTTCACATTACAACTGAGACTCACTGGGATTGAGTCATTGTATCCTGTGTTGGATGAGTTGAAAACATGACATGTTAAAAGTGATTAAAAATGTTGTGGGTTCACCAGAGTCATCAGGATCTATTCTCCGGAGACCATGAGTGTTTCCACCAAATTTCATGGCAGTCCATCCAATAGTTATATAGATCTTTCACTCTGACATTTTCACATCCTCTTTGTTCACAGTCGCTCCTCCTGCTACACCTGTGTAACCTCTCCTAATGGAGTTTGTATTGACTGTGACTATGGTACTTATGCCTCTCTACTGCCTCCTACACATGTTGCAGTGTAGCAAGTGGTTAGAAACCTGTAGTCTGCTCATGTTACAGGCAGTTGTGAATTCACTTTGCGATTAATATTGAACGTTGCCTTTGTGTCGACTCATCTGCTTTTCTTTATTTCAGGTTTGAAGAAATCGTCAAGAGGAATAAAGTCGAATACCATGCCGGTGGTTCGACCCAGAATTCGGTGAAAATCGCTCAGGTTAGTCTCCTCTGGCCTGTTACAGTGTGCCTGAATCTGTTTTGAATATACGGCGGTATGCTTGTAACCTTAGATTTGTCAGCCTGGCAGCCCTGGGAATAGAGAGCAGAGCTGCACAGCATGTTGACACATTACAGTTTGAGGTGTTGTGAATTCATCAGACCTGCCACGGAAAGAGAAAGGCGGGGAGGATTCATAATATTTGCAGTGTTATCTAGTTGGCCTAATTTCCTGAGACATATCAAACATCAATTAGAGAGAATTACATGTAGATGCAATTAACATGTCACAACAAATTACCTCAAACAAATGCTGATCTTCTCCCTGGCTGTTAGACAGATTCGAGGATCTAAAAGAAATTGGTGATCGTCCAAATCTAAAATGGCAATCTGAACTTGAGAAGATTATTCACTGAATCGTTTTTTTTTTTTTTTTTTGTAAGTGACTGCAGTCAGTCTGTGAATTTGACATGCAGTGATTAGCTGCTGATAAGGGTTTGGTCTGCTCACAATAAACAAAGAAGAAGCATCCAGCTGAAAAATAATTCTCTTCCAAGGAGAAATGAGTGCAGAAGCTAATTGAGAGGCTGATGTTTGTGAAAGCGCCGACTCTTTCTTGTGTGTGGGTTTTTTGTTTGTCAGTAAAGTGTGTAGAGTTCGTGTTTGTACATGTGTGTTTGTGTGCGTGTTTATGTGCGCTTGTGTGTATTTAGCACAAGACAGATACAGAGAGAGGGAAAAGAAAGCAGGCAGGCCCTCAGGCTGCCACCATCTCCATGCTTTGGAGACGGTAAGCATCCTTTAAGAAGACACGCCGAGCTGTGCAGCTCCATACAAACTCCCTTTAATTATCAAGATCAGAAGCGGTAACATAAACATCAGTCACTCACAGACATTAACTGCCAACTTGGTTTTATTCTTAAGGGAAGCAACTTCTCCTAATTTATTTAAATCTTGTGTGCTTGTTGCAGTTGGATTTTAAAAACTGGTGGGCTCACTCTTCCACTGGAGTCAATTACAACCTTGAAAATCGTAATTGCAAAATTTTCAGCAGAGCTTATTTCCTACTTTCTCGTCTTTACGCCAACCAAAAGCAAAGATTTAGCTTGGGCACCCATAGACCTTAACAAGGATTTTCATGTTTTATTTAAGAAGACACTGAAGGAAGTGCCCCAAGGTAGCGTATCAAGCCCCTTGTGAAATCTGATGGAGAGATTTTTTTATTGCTGGCCCTTGCTGGAGAAAGAGCCGTCATGGCCTCTGTGCCCTGTGAGAAGCGTTCAGTCAACTAAATTATTCTTCCTGATAATGGCATGGCAGACCCCAGTCAAATGTTATTCTACTCTGTTTATTTGGATATTTACCCCCTTCTGCGGGAAGATGTAGTCCTGATTCTGAAATGCTCAAGATAACAAGAGTGTTTTCGTCCCACACCCAGAAGTCTCAGAAACAGTTTCTGTCAATATATACCTTGAAGCGCTGACTTTTCCACATTTCACTTTCAGGTGATGGTGTTCTTTTATGAAAAATGTATAATGCATAACCGGCTCCCAGATTATCACATTGTAGCACTTGCAATATGTGAAACTTCAAACCCTGCTGTATTGTGGAAGCTGAACCTTCAAACACGAATGATATGCACTGCAGCACTGAATCCACATCAAAGGGCCCAGTGACTAAATGAGATGCTCGATCCAGGGCAGGTTTGCTCAGGAGCACCATCGCTGCTGGAGGAGAGGGAGAAGTGTTCAGAGGCTTTGCACAGGAATTGCTGCACACGCTGGGAAAACCCAGGGTGTGGGAGGATCAATGCCTTTGCCAGTAGAACTCGTACTTTCCTCCAAAACCCGACCGCTTCATCGGAGGCTGTAATAGGTTAAATACTGCCGCTTCATCCGAGTTAAGATTTCTGCACTATCAAGGAAATCCTAAACCTCGGCTTTAAGAAGATGCACAATCGATGGTAATTGGATTTAGTCAAATGAGAATTGACCAAGCTGAAGCTTAGATGGATAAGTATTGTTTCCCTCTAACCACCGTCTCTGCCCCACTCTTTGATCGAAATCATCCATTGCAGCGTTTGCTAGTCGTTGATTGGTTGCACTCAGTGTTGTCTTTAGCACCGGGACATTAATTTTTTTTTTTTTAATTTTCCATGCATTACGACTCCTGTCACTATTTAACCGTATTCAAAGCACACTCTGTGACAAACTAGAAGTCCCAAGGTAGATGTATCGACACATTTGTACTTCCTTTGCTTCGCACCAGTGCTCCTCAATAAGCCTTAGATCTTGTTTGGATCAAGTCAGTGAAGGTGGAAGCTTGTACAGTATGCAGAGCTCTCTGGCTCCGAAGCCTAAGAAAAAAAAATGCAATGATAGAAGTGGGTTGGAGGTTGTTGCCTTTGCCCAGGCTCTAACAAACACCATGCCCTGAAGGGGCATCCGACATAAAGGCTCACCTACTGGATGTTGCAGGGCTGTAAGGTAACAAAAACCAGCCCAGCGTTGCTTGCTCACATACAGCCTCACACATCAAAGGGCTTGTGCTCAGATAGGGCACGCCGGGAAACAACATCTTTTTTTTTTTTTTCAGTCATTTACAAAGTCGAACGGGAAAATAAAACTATGGCCTTTCTGAGCGTGCGATCCAGAATTTGGTACCGCCGAGCTCACATGGTGTTTATCACAGGTGACAGAACCGGTGGGGGGAGCCGGGTTGACTGGAGGGCTGTATCAAGAAGCACAGTCAATTCATTTAGACAGAACATCAAAGTCCTCCAACAGCTCCTTAGGGCCCAGAGATTGAAGTCTGAGCAGACCCAGGCTCATAGGGAGTTATTGCTGCTGCCAGGGAAGTAGATCCTACTCTGAGCGCCTCGTGTAAACCGTGCATTCTCATTATGGTCCTCACAAATCAACCACATTGACATTTTTTATTTCTCTGCACTGTAAGCACGCTTTGTACCCATTTACCAAAGGGACAAATTGTTGCGTTTAAGTGCCCGAGCTGTGAACGCGTCACAAAAAGTTATGATTGAGTATGTTCTCCTTTTTCGTTATTTAGATTTTGTGCGATGTTTGCAGTCCATATCATCAATTCACCGTGATGTCTTAATTACTGTTTGGAAAGTAAAGGCTTTTGAAAAATCTGCCGTCTCTGTTATGGTTGCGATGCCTGTTTAACATTTCCTCAGACTTGGTCAATCGTGGAAGGGGTGAATGGGGCCCAGACTTGGATGTTGGCTCTGAGCTCTTAATTGGAAACGCATGTGCACCACGCTGTTGAAAGTTGTATTTAAAAAACAGAAAAATCCCACAGCACTACTTGACTTCGAAGAAAGGTCCTCACCAGCTTATATTTTGTAGGGGAACACTTAAACTGGGTTTGATGTCTCATTGAAGGCATTGACTTATTTCTCCGGTTGAAAATATTCCATGACCTAATGTTTGGCTTTTACAGCTCGTTTTGTTAAATAAATAAAGAACAGCAACTTGCCTCCATTTGAATGGGCTAAATGAAGAAATGCCTACGTCTGGTTCCACTTAGAGAAAAGAGGACAGTTAAGGAGAAAGAGTGGAGCTTTTGTGTTCAAACTATGCGACTGAACTTTCAGGAGGATGTGCTTGTGCGCTAAAACGGGCGTTCAGATTTTTTACTGTTGCTTTCTGTTTTTACTCACATTCTTCTGACACTTTATGATTAGTGTTCACACAAATATTCTTTGTCTGTGAAGAGACTTGGAGAGCTTTCCAGACATTTGATGGCGGTTCATTCTGTAGCTGGGATCTACATAAGAGCTTTGACTTCTTTTTTTTGTTTTGGTTTTTGATCACATTGAGTGAGCTTGTAGTTGCATAGATCTCGGCGCAGCTGTGCCGAAATGAGCATGCTAATGACTGATTAAAACCTGAACCCTGGTGGGCCTTTGAGTTTCACGCCGCAGAAATCAACCCTCTCAAGTATGCGCCTGTTGTTAAAGCAAAAGCCTCTTGTTTGTTTTAAGACAGGTTAATTGCAGAACCACTGTTAGCGCCTGCTCTGAGCCGTTTTATGGCACCGGGGTCTTGCCGTTTCCTTCCCATTATGAAGCAGTGGAAGGTCACAGTCTGTTAAGCTTCTTGTGAGAGATGCATGAAACCAAATGGATTTTTGCCCCCCTTTTCATTCCCATCTCCCCTCATTCTAGACATTCCAGGTGTGCAAGTGCGCACTTGAGGGGGGCTGCCATTGTTTTCCTCAGCACAAGCAGAGGAAGCAAAGAACGCCTCATTCGCTTTGATGAGCGATGTGTTCATGCGTGGGCTTCAATGTCACCCGCCATGAGGCAGCTGTGAAGTCGCAGCTCACGTCTGTGGTGCCATTTACTCAATGATGAAGTGGGGAGATCTCTGTTGGTTCCACATCCACCTCCCCCCTTTACACACACATGTACGTGCACGCACTGTATGAGCACGTCTTCCTCCCACCTCAACTGTATTGTGACTGTGTGTCACAGCTAATACCAGCGTGCATCAAATCTCAAGCTCTGTGATCACAATGATAAAGGTTGACTGGGCGATTATGCAAGGCTTTGTCATCAGAGGGATTTGTTAACAGCCGATGGCCCCGCCACGTGGCGCCTTCTTTCTTGTGTTTCCTCGAATTTGACTTTCACACGAAAATGATTTGTTTGATTTAATTTTCCTCTCAGATGCACAAGATTTGTGTTGCCCCGGCGAGAAATGGCACAGATTGCTGTATAGGTGACATATTACCGTCCCTGTTGAAGTTAATTTGCCGTCAAATTTGCGACTTAATTTAAGCTGCCAAAGGGAAGACGTGGGGAGTAGATTGTAACTCATAAGTATGCATTGGAAAGAGTGTTGATTAACATTGAGGGCTCAAGAGACAAACGCACTCAATGTGTATCATCTGGCCTCAGAGGCTGGCAGTGGAATTGAATGTGATATCTTGCATAACGTGTCCTTGCTTTAAGTCCTTGTTTCCAGGCTCAGGAAGAAAGGCTGCACCATTGGCTTGCTTGCTTTTTTGCTTGGCTGTTGTACAGTTGCCCGGGCTCCAGGCGAGCTCTGAGTGAAATCTAAAAGGACTTGTGAAACACACAGTAGTCTACATATCTGGCAGCATTTTCATGTCAAATTACAGAATGATATTTTGCATAGGACACTTAGTTCTCCTGCCACGTCGCTGTATTCTGCAGTTAAAAGCAGACGCTTGTATGTTTGGTGCACAGGCGATGAAGAAAAAATCTGCTCGCATGGCTGTGGAATGGTCTGCAAGCCTTTCAGACTGTAAACAATGGTTCATTAAACAAACTATTGGTTGGAATCATCTGTTGACACAGGTCAAGTAACTGATGAATGAAAGGATGATTGTGCATTTTACACAACTGTTCTACATTTTCATATGATTGTGATTGAACGATGCCCCTCTCTCATATTTCCCCGCAGAATGTCTGTGGCAGTAGCATTTATTTGGCACATTCTCAGCATGCTCCCACTCTTGCGGTTGAAGTGTTGCATAGCAACTGAGAAAAACAGCTTTAAATATTTTGGTTAAAAAGGTTTTAAGAAAATAAAGAACAGCCTGCAATTACTGTTCATTTCTCCTGAGTTCATAAGTTTAAGGGGCTGTAGTATTGTGCCAAGTAATAAATGAAATACCAAATTAGGCTTTGTGTTTGCTCGGAAAAACTGAGAAACGCTATGTCTAGAATATTGCGTCCCCTCGTGCCAATTCAGTTATTCATCTATAGCTGTTTTGTTTATCGAATAAATGCTGGCAGCTGCCGGCACCTTCACTAATTCACAACTGTTTTGAAACAAAGCTCGCAGTAGTTTTCAGAGTGCAGCTCGGCTCAGTTTTCAAGCCAACTGAGTATATCTGTGACAGGATGGAAAATGTGTAGGTGAGTGCAAATTTGAAGTGATGTGCCTCAGGAAAACGGATGGGGATGGAGCGACGGGGATGGGGGCGCATGTGGAGAGAGAGAAGGCTGGATGACGCACAGCAGGTGACAGACAGACACTAATAGTAATGGCTCTTATCAGTGCTTCGCTCGCTCCCTCTTTTCACATGGGCTGTGACATCCTCCTCCTACTCCACCCCCTCCATCTAGCAGGGGGTGCTGGGAGCTCGCTGGGTTGTGCAGCCCGCTCAGACGGAAAGAGCCTGCCAAACACCGGTCCCCTCACATATAAATTGCATCATTAACATCGCCTAGATTATTCCAAGCTCTCCCACCGGGTTTATGGCAGCACCGGCTCAACTTAACTATTTGACTCACTGAAGACATTCAGGTTTCCTGAGTGAGCTGTGCTCAGATCTGTGCTGAAATGCGCCAGTTCTATTCTCTCTTAAGGTTTTAAACAAATCCAGAGGAAATCTGTCTGTGTTTTTTCACACAGTGAGGCTTATTATATAGTCTATTGTGCTTTACTGTATGGAGTTGTCATAACTTCACTTGTGTGTTGTCGTGAACCAAAGGAGGACTGATGACTGTTAGGGCTGGGCGACAGGGTAAAAGAAGTATTGAGCGACATGGCTGAAATTAAATTCACAATATTAATAATAACTGTTTTTCTGTTGTCTAAATATATCACCTTTAAAATAATCAAATCAATGTTTAATGCAACAAATAGATGTGGTTGGCTGCCTGTTACACTGCTGTGTGTTATATCAGACAAGACTCTTCACATGTATAATACACAAACTATGATATCCAATTTTGTTAAAAGATAAGTAGGAACACTCAAAACATACTCAAAAACAAATTCAGTGATAACAAATATGTTAGTTGCAGTTTTAATGAGTTTCCAGTGAAAGTGGATAAATGATATTATTCAATTACGAGCCACCTCTACTTGCTATAAACGGTCTATAAATGCCAAAAACTTTAACACCCAACTCTATTTGACCCTAAACTGCTAATTGTCCTTTCTATAAATTATGCAAGACAATGGGCGATCTGTTGCACCTCAGAAGGAGCCTCTTAAGCCCGTTTGACATCTGCAGTGGAGCTGGATGGATCTTCCTCCTCAGATCAGTTGGCAATTAACTCTGTAATTACTACCCGAGGTCAGGGTTAAGCTCCAAGTTAAAGGTTGGAGCAGCAAACATTTTTATATGATCCTCTTACTCTATTATCCTTTCTCACTGCTACAAGGTTTTACCTCATGGGGAGAATACATTACATAAAGCCCCTTGGCAATTACTCCTCAATGAATATCCTCATGGTGTATAGTCCATATGATAAATCTGGAATCCCCTCTGCCCCTGTCCAACCGCGGGCCTGGCTCTGCTTACCATGCAAGTTTCATTTTCACCTGAACAAATGGCTCCTTTAGACAAAAAGTGCCAACCTTTTACTTTTACTGGCTGCTTGGGAGGAAAAAAAATGAGAACAAGAGAAGGGAGAGCACAACCTCCTGCAGTAAAAACAGATATTCCAACAAGGAGAAAAAGGAGGGGTGGGGTCAGGGTGGTTGGTGGAGGTGGTGGGGAGTTTTTTGGAAAGGGGGGGGATGCTTAATAGTGTTGAATAAAGGAACATTTATTTTTGTGCTTCGGTCTGTAACAGCCTCAGGAAATAGCTCAGTCTCTTGATCGGGAGCAAATCCTATTAACTTACAGTGCTCTCACTCAGGGTAATGGGCTCCACCTTGAGACTTGGGAGAGCACTTTTCCCTCTGACACATTGATACCGGTGTCTGGAGGGCTTGGCGTTGGGTCGTCTAACACTCGGGCAGAGACTAATCAAGTCAAACAATCTACCGGGCTGGAGCAACACAGAGTGAGGATGTTGATATCCAGCGAGCTCATTCAACAGGCCCCTTCACACGTTCCTAACCCAATACCAAAGGATCAGTGCACAGGATCAGTTCAAGATCAGGTTATTCGAGCCCCTGAGAATTGTAAAGCGATCCCCGAGCAGCTTTTGCTTTCTCAGGAGTGATCGGAGCTGTCGGCTCTGCTATAGACTGCTAGGGCCGGGGCCAAAAGGAACTCCTGGGGTCTCCATTTATTTCTGTCCAGCAAGGGAAGGACTGTGTCTGGGAAAGTGTTTGCACTGTATATGTGTGTTTGAGAAACTCAATTTACAGTATGTGGGTAACCGCCATCCCAAAGCCAATTGCTAGAGAAAGTCCAATATCTTTTTAGTGAAAACATGGGGTACCTGTAGTTTATTATTTTCTGTCAGGAATATGATGTTTTCAAAAATGGCTGCAGTTAGTTTAAAGCTGCCACATACTGTTAGTAGCCCACTGCGAGAACCTCTGGAGAAATGAGAGCTCTCTATCAAAGCATAACTACTCCAATTAAGAGACTTCACTGCGTTTGTGGGTGGCAACCGACTTCTCCTCTCCTAAAAAGCAGCAAATTACTCGTTTCCCCACACACCCCGTGTGCTTTTGAGCACTGGCACCCGTTGAAACCCTCTAATGCCTCGTCGAAACGTGTCCTAAACATGACCGCGTTTGACGCTACGTGACACCGCTGATGGATCGCTTCAGTCCGGACCTGCTCATAAATCCACGTTCAATGGCGTGTTCTTCTCCTTTCACCATTACCCCTTGTGCCTGCTGTCATCCGGCTGTCTTATGTCTGCAGAGTTACAGTGTGCACCTGTCAGATACAATTTATGTGCAGCAATTTGTTGTGTACCATGGGAGTTGCAGTTTCTTGAACTTTCTCCTGTTTTCCTTGTGTTTGTTGCACATTAGACGTGGATGTTCCTCGTGCAGCATTTGTGGCCATGAGTGAAAATCGGATATTGGTTGATGGCAAGGTTTCAGTGCTTCAGTTTGTTTTGACTTAGTTATTAAATGATCTACAAGGTGATCCACTGCAAAACGTTTATTACCAAGTATATTGTGACAAATAAGTGAACAACATATAATGCTAGAGCTACATTACATCATGTTGTGTCAAATAACTGCAAGACCTTTTTGAAGACTCCACTGGTACTGTAACAGCACAACTAGACATGCATCAAAATCCTGGCTGGCTAGACTGGGTTTTGCAAATGACCGCTCACTGAACCACAGCTCTCCTGACAAGCTAGGCTCCTTACATGCTTACTAATAACTTATGTGAAGATTGACAGTGTTGTGTTAAAAACATAGACTAACTTATCTCAGTTAACTTGAATGCATCAATTTTGCAGAGGTGTTCATGATTCTAAACATACGTGAACTTCAGTTTGATTCTGTTCAGGAATTCAGCCAACCACAAAAAATAGCCAATCACAATTCTTCTTCCATGCACAATGAGTTTATGATTGTGCATGAAGAGGAGGGGCTATTTACAGTTTGTCTGTTGCCACTGTTTTTGTGAGACAGCGAGAGCGAGGCAAGGAGAGACTGAGCAATTAAAGATACAATTACAGATACAACTAATCTGCAAGTAAAGATTTCACCCAATAAAAATAGACAATTACGTATGTTGTGCTCAGTGTTGATATGGTGACAGGTTGCCAGAAATATATCAATGTATGGGAAAGGTTGATTTTCCCCCGGACAGCAACATTAGCAGGCTTGCAACGAGCTGTCACCAGCTTTGTTGCATACAAGAAAAGGAAATGAATGCACAGCAATTAGATATTTGTTCAGTCTTATTGTTGCACGACTGCGCCACCGCAGCTTATGCTCTCAGCCGGTATTATCGGCCCCTAAGAGGGGGAAGCATTACAAAATGACAGCCTCTCATGTCGAACAAGTCAAGCTGATTCAGTGAATATTGAAGAGTTTCCCACCACATGTTCTCCTGCATGTTAAGGGAGCAGCGTTAACCTTGTTTTGATTTGCATCTCCTTAGCAATTAAGATAATATGTCGTAATTAGAATTTTAATGTACCGCTGTGAGATTTTTGATAATTATACAGAATTCTCCGCGGTGATTTTCTCTTGCCTGCTTGTCTTCACAGATGAATTCATGGCTGATTAGATCACTGCTCTAATCAGATTTGAGTTACATTGTAAGATATCTTCCCACATGTCTCTGTCAAGCTGAGTTACTCAGTGTAACTGTGAAACAGTTAATGTGACAACACATATGTTCGATAGGGAGTTTGCAAGTTGTACTTTTACAAGCTGCAGGTTGCTTCATAACAAGCGATACAAAGCTGAGGTGGGACTTTAGTCTGCCAGACGCAAACGTATAATTAAGAATAAAGGCTGGTTAGTTGAATATAGGGTTGAGGCGATGTCTTGTGTTGTGTCTGAAGTCACTCCCTCCTTAAGTCGTGCACTGTTCTTCACATAATAAAACTGTTTGCTCTTATAGCAGTCATTTGAGATTTGGGATAAGACTGACAGGTGCAGTGTCACAGCACATCGAGCAATGTGAATGCTTTACATTTTCTTCCATTATATATTGCACAAGTTCTACTCTTAAATTTTGAACTGTAGTAGAAATATTGTGACAAGTATTAAGTGAATTGATTACAGATAATAAAGAATATGGGAATGTACCAAACATTTGCAGAAGCTTCAGAAATGAGTTATTTACTTTTCATATCATGCTAAATGCAATACTTTGTTTACTTGATTCGCCACTTTAGATGGTGCTGACACTATCAAAAGGACAAGCGTGACCTCACAAAACAGATCAACATTTGTGGAAAGTGGTGGTTAAGTGCTTATTTCTTATTTCATCACTCTGACAAGAATATAATGAATGAATTCCTGATTTAATTATCAGTGTTTTAGTAGGTCAAACTGGCATTTTACAGTTTATGTGAAGGTTGTTCCTGCTCACTCTTTACACCCCACAATGCAACACGAGGATCATACCACATGATGCATATTTCATCAGAATACGTAACCTCAATACATTAACTATGGTTGTTTGTTGTGTGTCTGCATGTGTTTTCACAGTGCTGTTTCCTAGCCGCTTGTTTTTATTCAGCATGAGACAGCAGCCAATATTCCCCTTGGCCTTTTCACTACAACAGTACAAACCAGTCAATATTGGCAGGAGAATATATCCCTGCCCCAAGTTGCCACAGTATCAATACTTGAGGACGATAACAGGGGCCAGGGTAAATGAACAGATATCTGCAAAGAAAAACTAAACCTGAGACCTCTTTGTGGTGCGAAATTGGCCACCACAAAGGAATTAATGACGGATCCTTCCAGCATAATTGTCTAATTATGCCGGGCAGATGGGGCACTGCTTTAACTAGGACACATTGTGCTACCTCTCCAGACTCTCCACAACAAAAGGCAAACCAGTGTGACAGCCTCTTCAGCAGTGAGTGGGAGGGAGAGTGAAGGAAAGAAAATGGAGAGAGAGGAGAGGAGAGGAGGGGAAAAAAACTGGGTCTGTCACCGAGCCATTCCTCCACTCGATATGTTACCACAGAAACAAATGTATGGTGTAAACACTGCGTGGATCACAGCTCCTGGGAGGTGAATCACTGCAGTGTAATGAGGTTGGTTTACATGCTGCTTCTCAGCTTCCCACCCAGACTAACTCAATACTTAAACCCTCTAATTAAAGAGAATCGGCCACTCGATAATTGATCACATCGGTTGCCTCGGCATACGCCGTCACTGTAAGGCTTCACACCACTGTTTATTAGAGCTGTCTGCCTGCTTTGTCTCCCGGGAAGGGAGAGGGGAGGGAGATGTTAGAGGGGAGGGGTAGGTAAGGATGAAACAAAGGTAAACATGTAAAGAAATTAAATCTCCGCTCTCGAAAGCTGCTGTTAAAGTAGCAGTGGGACGAGCAGTAGAGTATCACATATCAGTTTTCATCTCGAGGGTCTTCCAGGCTCTTCAGCTGTACTTGCCACTCGCCGATAAAATCGCCAGTGTTTGGAATCATTACTTCCTGCGTCAAAAAGTTATTAAAGGCGCATTAAGTAATCTATGACCTTTATTGACCTCTATCTGCAGCCAACAGGAATTACAACAACACTGAAGAGCGTCCCAGTTCCGCACGACTTCTGGAGGAAGGTTTTGAGAATACAATAGTCGGAGATGTGCTTGATTTTTGAGTGTTGCTCGTGAGCGTTATTGTTATAGGAAGCAATGCACAAAGGAGACGGAGGAGCTTTTCACAGCTGAGAAAAACGCAATCAAATTTCAGATGGCGGTGAGACAGCTACAGGGACATCTCAGACAACAAAAAGGACATATTAAAAAAGTGATTGATGTCTGTTTATGCAAGTCTTGTATTATGTCCTTGGTACAAAAGCGATGAGTAAAGCGATTTCTTCATTTACTAACTGTTCGAACAGTAGGCAATGAAAATTTGTATATTGTGCGTACTGTGTCATATTAGTATGTAGTATGGGGTGAAACATCTGGTGCAGCTTGTTTTAGGCTGTAACTAATAACAGTGTTGTTTCAAAGCAGAGTTTAGGTAGGAGAGAGCTTCATGTAATGTTTTTTTTGGCTTTGAAAAGCACGTAATAGTGATTTTTTTTCAGTCTTTCCTTACTAGTCTCTTGATGAAGAATATGTGAAAGGTGTCAACATTAAGTCTCATAAAAATACAAATTAGATCTTTAGATTATTTTCCTACATAAGAAAATATTGCCTTTGCTTATTCAAACATTGTGTAACTACAACGCAGGTGTATGCACATTTCTCCTGTTTTTCTTTGTTTTGTCCCCTCCCCCCAAGCTCCTCTAGTCAGATGATTATTATCGGCCAGTGTTGGCTTTACCACTGAGGTCCATCATTGTTTTTTTGAAGCAGGTGGACAGGAAGTGACAGAACTGACTATTGAGCATCTTCAGGACCTTTGACTTATAGATTTCCTCTGACTCCCTGTGGCTCGGGGTAATTGCTGAGTTTCAGAAATTGATTTATGGAAAGTAAATGTATCATCAAGGCTTGGATTGGGACTGGGAAAGGGGAGTGGATTGACAGTGTGGAGACAGAAGAGGCAACACGGCTGCTGGAGGAACACAACATACAGTAGCATGTATTTGTGGTAAATGGGTCTGGGAGTAAATACCCAGAGTACACCTGCAGAACTGGCAGAGGAGGTTATTACAGACAGACCTGAGCAGGTGTGTTGGAGTCGAGGAAGATGTACGACTGCAGTCAGTCTGTTGAGCTAATTTCTTCTGAAAGGTTTTTCTTGTCCTTTTGTTTGCTTGACTTTACTTTTTTTCAAATCACTACAGTTGCCGCAGACTCAACAGAGCAGTATCACGCTGCTTAACTGCACCAAACATAAAATTACCCCCATTAAGAATTAACGTTAAATATTTGCACCGAGATTTTCTGCACGCCATTATTACCTTGTCAGAAAAGGTATGGAAGTGTGTGGAAAAAATGTAAAGGCAAATAGCTATAATTAAGGCTTATTCATCAAAATGACTTTTTGAGTGGAGTCACCATTATTAGATTTGTTTTATAAGTTACATCTCATTTGTAATTATGAGCTTTACAGTGCCCTGACCTTGGCCTCAGACAAATAATTATAGTTTTCCTTGGCCTGATGTTTTTGTACAGAATGATCTGATCAGTCTGTCATGTCTGCATTGGCAGCAGCCCATTTGGCAACTCACCAAAGAGAAACATATTATTACAAAGTGGGTGTAACTTCCTTATGCCAATCACAAAGTGCTGGTTTGGCATTTCTGAATTCCTGTGGCTGGCAGCTGTTAGCGATTTCTCTCACAACCTTTTAAAGAAGCTTGCCGGGGCTTTCCCATCATTAACAATTATTTAAAAAAAAAAAAAATCTTCCCCTCGCATGCACACACACATACAGTGAGAGGCTTTACATACTTTACACTGGGACAAACCCCTGTACTTTATGTTACAAGTCAAAATGCATGAGTGCTTCATGAGCTCATTTTTGTTGGCACTGTGCATTTTCAAAAGACTCAGACGAAATATTAGAAACACTCTTAGGTGAAGTTCAGCACAACAGCCTGAAAACACCTAAATTTGACACCTCTCTGAATTCGTGTTAACTATTAAAAACCAGACAACACTTGCTCTACCAAGGCTGCATAATCCTCTAACCCGCAAAATATTGTTTTTATTTAATGCTATTTTAATAATACACGTTAAGTATGTTATTAAATGTTTTAAATTTTATGTGCGCCTGGATCAGCGGCAGTGTAGAAGGTGAGAAAATGGCAAGACTGTTCTGCCTCGAATTATTAAAGGATTCTCATTGTCAACAAATCGCATGAAAAGATTAAAACTAGCAGTGAGTTGATCCTAATAACAAGTACCATATTGATGCAGTAAATACTCTCCACAGCTTCGCATGTGTATTAATTCGCTGCAGAAAATAGTCTCCAACAAATCCACTATTTACTCCTTTTGAGTAATATTTGCTTAAAACTACAGTACCCAGCAGTTTTAGTAAATCACTGTGCCTTTAACAAATGAAACTAAATACTCGTGAGCTACTTTTAAAAATGTAGTTCTCTATTAGAAACCAATGAGCTAACGCATTATTAGTTTGTTTTTTCTTGGGATTTGCACCAAAGCCTGAGTATTTGTTCCCTGGCTCATCACCCAACTTTTAACCAAAATTGATTGAAATCTGTAAAAAATAAATAAAGATTTTGAGATATTCTGCAAACTCACACTCGTAGAAAAACATGCTGGATCAAAAACAACCTCACTGGCAGAGTTTAATAAAAAGTAGCATGTTTTTATTTGATGCCGTTGACATTTGTTGGTTTTGCTTTGTATTGGATTGAATCATATTTTTTTCCGGTTGTTATGCACTTCAACTTGCATTCCTGTCCTTCAAATATATTTTCTTGCTCTCCATCATGATCTGTTTGACAATACATTTCACCTGAGAGAGACAAACATGTCTTCCATTAGCTTGTGCCATTATTAAACTGTATACATTTTATATCCTATATTATACTAGAAAGATATAATCAATGCAATAATGGAGATTTGTTTTAAACACACAGTTGATTTATTGAAGTGTGTGACACCATAAGAACAAACACAGCTTGTTAGCCCTCTGCTCATGTGGCGTTTCTGCAGAAGCTACAAAGAGAAGTTAAGTTTATTGAACTTGGTATCCTTCTGCACTCATTGGTTTTTATTTCAAGGGTGTGAGAGAGACACAGCACTTCCCCCTGGCTCGGAGCAGATCCTCTGTGCTGTGTTATTGTAGTGGTGACCTTGGTTCTTCTCTAAAAGCCTTCTGTCAGTGCAGATTCTTACAGGCACACAGCCGTGTAGTGTTGGCTGAAAACTCATTGATTCTGCTTTGCCAAAGCCAACAGGGCAGAAGGGTGCAGGTGCTGCACTGAAATTGGTTTGCTTTTTGCTTAAAAAGTAAAGTGTGCTTCACCCAGAATGGCTCTCTCTAAACAGTCTCTGTAACCAGAATCGGCTCCCTGTGCTCCATTTTGGGGTTATGGTTTCACTGGAATTAAAAAGTCTGTTTACACTGTGCGAAACAAATATACAGTATGAATTGGATTCTGATACTAGACTGTATATATTTGGGTTATGAAAACTGCTCAGATGGTGATATGTGGCCATTCCAGTAAGTATTCAGTGTAGGATGGGAGTTAGGTGAATCAGCCTTGGCCCGGGCTCAGTTTATAAAGATTATTATGAGACTGTGATTTCAAGGAGAAAATAGACTGAATGAGATCAAATTCGTTTTTTTGGCAGAAGAATAGGCTTGTTGGCACGCAGAACAATATCTAAATAGAAATCACTTTTTCACTCCAGTTAGATTTAACTGGAGTACATTGTCCTCCTTTCTGGCTCAGAAACTTTGCTGTCTAGAAATGTGAAAGTTGCAGCCGCAGAGTTTCGGTATATTAACATTATTGGCACGCGGGGTGTTATATCTGGCAAGCAGAATCCATTTTGAGAGGGTTTGGAAATACTGTATATGTAAAGAGCATCTGTCACAGACCTTAGCCTCTTCTCTTAACCTGCAAAGCGTTAAATAGGTCAGTAATATTTCCCTTCTTTTTGCTGTAAAACGCACAGGATACAGGACCAAATCATTAGCATGGACGGGATCCAGAGCATTAATGGTAACCAGGCAGAGTCGAATGACATTGTTATTGCAGCCGTTCCCGGGAAAGTGAGGGGAGCTGAAAATTTATATTTGATTTATTGCAGGGTTTGAATTTATGTTCCAACTCTCAATAGGAAAGTAAGTGATCTTCGCCCGGCTTCTCGCAAGAGAGGGCCCCACAGCATCTGGTGCTGGAAACATCTCTGTATCAAACGGAGTTCCTTCTAGTTTCTCTTTGCGCTGCTTAACCACCAAGAATTTACACCTGTAGGGGATATAGTATTACTATGTTTATTGGAGCGGATTCAAGTCTGAGCCTTGAGAAATTATCAGACGAGTGAAATAAGCTGCTCATTGTGGGAAAAGTCGAGCAACAGGTTACCGGGCCCGCATTATTTTTGTCGCGTGCTAACTGATTACCTGCTATTTGCTACTATGTTCCTCGTGATTGCAAAGATGGAGCAAAGTCATTATTTACCTTGGTTTATTATGTACTAAATGGTATTTGATAGGTTGAGTGTCGGCTCAGTATTGCAAGCATTATGACATTGATATAAAGATCTTTAATCTGCTCTGCTCAAGTGCTGTTATTTATTAGGAGTTCTTTTTCCGGCAGCGTATACTGTAGATGAGAGCAGAAATATACAGCTCACTGTCACCGTGAGTGTGCTTTTGAATCCTTGAAACATCGTATCTTCACATTATTATCTGCTTGAAGTGATGATACGAATACCATTCTTTATGGTTTGGTAATAACTGCCTTATTTTTCATAGGGACGCGCAGCATTATTTATCACTGGCAGTGTTCATGGGGATTAATGATGCAGAACTCTGTCGGAGTTGTCTGGCATACAGCACCAGCCGAAGGAATCTGGAAGGTTATCAGAGCAATAAATCCCAAGTTTTTTTTGCCGTTGTTTGTCACGATGCACTGCAGCAGCCAGTAGTTATGACGGTTCCAGCTTGTCCCCCCCCCACCCCTCCACCCGCTCTTCTTCCTCTCCCTCGCTCTGTAAGCCGTCAGAAAAATAACACAACTTGTTTAAGCTGCCAGTTGATAAGGTGGAATTTGATCACGCAACCTCAAAGTTCAAAGCGGACAACTGTTCTTAAATCTTCTCCTTATTACGTTGATTCTCTGTCTGCTTCCAGCTGGATGATGGGGTGTAGATAAGGAGTGCACCGCACACTCTCTCCACCTCTGATGTTCGCTCTTGGCAATGAGAACACGAGCACAGTCTGTTCAGTCTTGCATTTTAACTGTTTTGTCAATTGCCGTCATCCAATTCTGTTATGTGTATAAACTGAAAATTAAATTAGGTGTGCAGACTGTTACACGAGTTCAATCTATACCCGCCCAACAGCAGTATTTCTTTCATCATGGCTTATATTCTCTGTTTAATTTATTGAATCAATTGCCCCTTTAACTTGCCAAGCAGGAGGAAGCCATCCATGCATTGTCCATGATCCGGGCAGAGAGGAAGATTCAGTCTATTAGTGCAATGATAGGGCCTTTACTGCGGCGAGCTCGCTGATTGAATGGCATCCTTCTCAAGGTCAGGCCGGAGCTAAGAGCTATTTTCTGCTTACCTGTGCAGCCAGCTGGCCACAGAATCTGCACACAAACTGCCTTTACACCGGCGAGCTTAGTAAGCGGAGAAGCTCATCACTGATATTTCCAGCTGGTAACATGAAGAGAAACCTCTTTGCCTGCAGAAAAGGACACAAAGGCATGAGTAATATGATAAGTGGGATCTTGCTACAGTGCGTAAAGACATTAGGAATGTTGTTTTTCGATCTGCGCCAAGGGCCGAATCACATCCTCCCATTGTGTCCCTGTCAAAGCAAAGCACTGTGTTAAACGTGAATCAGTTTGCGGCGAACGTGCAGACGGAGGTCAGAGGTCAAACTGGGAACACAGTTGTTTTGTCTGCTCGTTTCTGATGACTGTGAAGTGTATCATGTTGCTAGCCTGCTTTTCTCGAAAACAAGCATCTGGCTGACATAATGCAGCACGATCACCATTAACAGAATTTGTGGCGGTCTTGTTCTAAGCTGCTTATGATCAGGGACTTACTTTATATATGTCCACATTACTGTTAAACAACAGATGTGTGTAAGCGTTCCAACAATGGATATACTGGGAGATTAGGGTTAATAATGTCTGGATGGGTCGTTTTTGTCTAATATTCTTGAGGATCATTTTCGCTGATGGTAAATGATGTCACAAAAATGCAGCCATAACACTCATTAGAGCCCACTTCCTCCCAGCAGCTAATGTTTTGAAGTGAATTTTCCGCACTGTCACATTAAATTTAGCCGGGCCTGACCTGTGCTAAGCCCTCAACCGGGGCTGTCATTTGGCGTATGTTCAAAAAAAAAAACCTCTTCGGTAACACTGATCACCCGTGCTGTCACCGTATCCAGGGGGGGCGCTGCCACCTCCACGAGATCAAAGCACCGTGCAAATCCGCCATACTGCATACAGGGGAGTTGTGGTAAGAGGAAGAGGAGGGGGAGGGGGGGGGGGGGGGGGGGCAGAACTGATTCACCTGTGCAGGGGCCGAGCACAGCTGCACTCCCACCAGCTGGAGCCCATGGACCACAGATAGGATTAGAGGCTTTAGCTGCGAAGGTCCCTCATCATCTCTCCGTCTGAACCTTGTATAGCAACAACCCCCGCAAAACACAAATGCCACTTTATGATCACTTAATAACACCCCCATCTTCGCTTCATGCACACACACACATGCTCAGTAAATCAGCTCATGTGCTTTTACAGCCACCATTGTCTCTGCAGATAAATAGGACAACCCGGCAGTCTGGGAGTCCCAGCCCATGAATCTGGTGTGGAGGCATTTTCTCTAACACCCCCCACCCCACCCCCCCCCCCTCTCTCAGAAAGGTATCACTGTACGGCCCGCCATTGTGAAGCCTCTGTATCCGAACTCAGCCCCTCATGCCTGCCAGGTAAACCCGTCTGCCTCTTTGCTGCTGCGATAGGGGAGTTTGGCTCTGACTGACTGAAACAACATCACCTTGTTTATCCTGTAAATAATTCACCCCTCCCGGGCAACAGAAACAAAATCAAGGTTGTGTGTTTAACAAGGGAGGCGAGGAATGAAGAAGAGCCAAAAAGAAAAAAAAAAATCAGGTGTTTCCTTTTTAGATAAACTTGCCGCCTGGGGACAGCGACACATCCCTGATTCCTATGCAGTGCGAAGATGCTGCAGTGAGATGTGTTGGGAGGTGTGTGTTTGTGTGTGGAGGGGTTTATTTCGTGTGCTCACTGAACTTGCCCTTTGATAGTTCTCTGAAGAGGGTGCAGAGATACTGTCGGGGACATTCTTGTCGTGTTTAACATCAGAACCTATGGAGTGTGTCAACGCGTCATCGAGTTTGATGCTTATCATCGGGGGCTGCTCCTCGGAGCTGTCACCTCCCCGCCCGCCCGCCCGCCGCCCCGTCTGTGACACGCGTGTATGCGGACACGCAAGCTGGCTTCGTTTGTTTTGGTGTTTCGTGTTCCTCTAACGTCATTCCCCTGGGGTAGTGTACCAGTGTCTACTAGAGACAGACTGCTTATTTCTTTCTCACTTGTGGCATCCTCTCTGTTCTGCTCTGTCTTTTTTTTTATTCGTCGGGTTTTAAACATGGCTGAACGATGTACAGTACAGTCCATACGCATTTACACAGTGATACTTTTGTTATCAGGTTGTCTCTGTGCTCACTGCACATTTGTACATTTGTGCTTATTCTGAATTTGGCAGCAACATGTTTCAAAGTTGGGACAGGAGCAACAAAAGCCTGTGAAACTTGTGATCCAAAAACACCTGTTTGGATCATTCCACAGGTAAACAGGTTCATTGGTAACAGGTGATAGGATCATGATTGGGTATGAAAGGTTCATCCTGGAAAGACTCAGTCGTTCACAAGCGAAGATGGAGAGAGGTTCAACACTTTGTCAAACACATGGTTGTATAAGGGAGATTAATACATGGGCTCTGGAACACTTCAGAAAACTGATTGCAATCTGTATTTTATTTAATTTTACACCCAACTTTCTTGGAATCTGGGTTGTACACGCCTCCACCAGAAAAAGCATGGAGGTACAGTGTCTGTCCATGAACCTTACATGTTACATGTCGTCTCCTCTCTGCCTCCAGAAGCTGATTAAAAATGCCACGCAGTAGGCATAGATCACATGCATAATACAAATGCCATCTTAAGTGGGAATCTGCAATGAAAAGCCATCATCAAAGTTACTGGTCCTCAATTAATTATGTAATCTTGTTGTGGCGTCAAGTCAATTTGCATAACAGTAGCTGATGGGAACGCAAATTGATTTGCATTTGCACAATATTTTAATGCAGAATAACTAACTAATGAGGAAATGTATCTCCGTCTTCATCTGGTTGCGCTCGCACGAATCCCTGCATTGTTAACTCGCTATGAATGTAAACAGGGAACACCTTCGAATACACTTAATGATACATGAAATTGTATCATTACTTTCTTAATATAATTTAATTCCCATAGAAACAGAGTCGATGGGAAAAGTGGAAGCGTGGGATTGTTCAAAAAATTTGACTTGGCCTTATTGACTGGACTTCTTAGGCTCGCCTACTAGTGAGGTCGTCATTGAAATTGTTAAAGTCAAAGCCTCCCTTTAATGGGCTCTTTAGAGCTGAGACTCGGCACTTTAACCTCAGCCGTTGTAAAATTTCAATTGTAGTGCTGAAGTAGAGCCAAAACAAGAGGAAATGACTCACTGTCCAAATACTCGCAGATTATACAGTACATTTGAACGTCATTAGAGCATCAGTCAGCTTCATATTGTCCTGGAGCCAGAACCTAAAGCTGCACGACAACTGTGAAACAACCATTACAAAAGCAGACTTGAGTAGTGACACACAAGCCTCCCTGCCATGCTGTTGTGTCAGCAAGGGATGAGCCAGGAACTGATCAGAAGACAACGAGGATCTGGATATTTGAAGCTGATATTGGGCCGGATTCCCATCAGGCGACATGCTATGCCTCCCCTTTGAGTGTTGATTGCAGAGAGGAGAATGTGGTTGACTGATCTGAAAGGAAATTACTGGAGAGAGAGCTTATCCATGCCTTTGACTGATAATCAGCTCATTATCGTGTTGATCATTTACAGCTCTCCCTCTCGCCCGCTCTCTATTCTTTTAGCTGTGTCACTGAAGCAGAGCACAGAGACTTTTAATGGCTTGGCAGGGAGCCCGCTTTGGTGAGGCAGAGTTAAAACAACCATGCTAGCCCTGGCTAGTCTCCACTTTTACACAGTACAGGTCCCCACCCCACTTATCAACCCTCCCAGGGAAGAGAAAAAATTAAAGAAAAACAACAACAGCGACAACAACATATGCAACCCCGACGCGAGCAGTGCCCTAGCACCCCAACATGGCTAACTGTGCATGAAATTGAACTGATTGGAGTTATTGACCAGAAGGCTCCAGCCCCTGAGAGGACAGGGAGGAGGCGGGGGAGGAGGGGAGGGGGGAGGGAGGTGGCTTGTGTGTTACCTGATTGAGTGAAAAATCCTCGGCCGGTTGCTTTGATGCCCGGCACTTTACAGGAAAGAGTGATTTAATGGAAGCTGCCAGACCTCATCAATGTCAGCGCTCGTG
This sequence comes from Centropyge bicolor, assembly GCA_037975185.1. NCBI lineage: Eukaryota > Metazoa > Chordata > Actinopteri > Pomacanthidae > Centropyge > Centropyge bicolor. Next base: position 258,831 of record JBBMOC010000065.1, on the reverse strand, counting down.
GTGAAAGCCCTCCGCTCCGCCGTGCTTTATATAAAAGCGCTCGCCATGACAGGTCCTGATGGACAGATGTTTGCTAGTTGTTTTAACTGCACAGTAAAAAGAAACACGGATATCAGCCTCCACCTCTGGCTCTAAAAGACAGGCTGGTGGAGCGAGAGCAGGCTGTTACAGGCCACCCCGGCGTGCAGCACCCTCGCCCTCTGCTATTTTAGGCCTCTATAAATAGCCCTATTGAATTTTTGCCGGGGTTGATAAGCCTATAATTAATGTGACCATCATTAGGCACGGACATGTTCTTCTCAAGAGGACCCCGCTGGTGAGGTGAAGCGAGGAGAATGGAGACTTCTCCTCCGTCCTTGTTTTAAGGATGAACCGAGCAAGCGAGAGAGAGGGTGGAAAGTGGAGTGACGGCCAACCAGCTTCCCGGTGATGTGCAGAAGGCGCCACTTTGTTGTCGAGCTGCAGGATAACACACAGCGTCATCTATCAACTTCCCACAAAAGCCCACTGTGCAGCGTCTTCAGTAGATCTGAATTGCATTGGAATTGCATCATTAATAGAGCAGAAATGATTCCCAGCAACTCCGGGAGAATACATTGACCCCTGAGGGAGACTAGAAACAAGACAATGTTTTTACAGGAGGAATATCTAACTAGAGGTCCCATTACCACTTCATCAATATACAGCAGCAAGTGAGCGAGGAGACGGAAGAAGGGAGGGGAGCATGAAAAAAAAAAAAGCAGAAGAAGAGGGAATGTAATAGCTTATAGTGCTAATGGCAGTCTGAGCGCTCAAGTCCCAAACATTCAGCCGCCTCATCTCATCTGGGCTGCGTAATTGCCCTCCTGGAAGCTGCCACGCGAAGCGGCTGCCTCCGTAGTGAAGAGTGGCAGCTGCTGGATGTTGAGGAGCAGGCCTAGGTCAGCTCCCCGAGTGGGGCTCCTTGCAACCATGAGATGTCATAATTAATAGCTATCTGGGGCCCCCGGGGGCCAGTGTTGGGTGGGTGAGATTGTGTGGGTAATTGGAAGCCAAACAGAAAGAGACGCCAGACTTATTCTCCGGTTAACATAATGTATACTTATCAGCACTTTGCCTTTAGCGAGTACGTCTGTGCAGCATCTTACCCCCTGCTTTTCAGGGATATTTTTCTCACTTGTTTGTATTAGGTTTCCCTTCCGTATCTAAACGCACCTCGAGATCGTTCGCTGTGGTGTATCATGGGAACTTATTAATCTTTGGGGACCGGCGTTCTCCCTAGTTAAGTAAATATACATGAGCTGCTGTGCGTGATACAAGCTCGCAGCACCTTCAGAAAAATCTGTTAATTCAGCTTCCCTGTTTCTTCCCGACCTCCTCTCTCTCTCTCTAACATGCCGCCTGGGGGCAAATCTCACTCTGTCTCATCTGCTGCTTAATTTCACTGGAGCGGCCCTCAGTAATGAAGCGCCTTGATGTACATTTGCCAATTTCTGCCTCTGCCACTGCGGTATAATTGGGATGTGACTAAGCATGAATACCCAGCGCAGGGTTGGTTGACCTCTCTGCGACCCCGCGAATAGCGCTTTTGTCATAATGGAGGTATTATCTCACATAATCTGGGAATGGAGAGGGATTGTCTGCAGGGTGCCAGGGATGGAAATGAATTGATATAACTCCCCGCTCCTGTGCACCACAGAGGAGGAGAAAAAGCCCTGCAAGATACATTTTTTACATGCTCATAATGAAGATATTTTCTTCTTATCTATTGCTGCTTTGTGTTTATTGGAGTAGGAGAGCAGCTTCTGGCAAAAGCAGGGGTGGGTTTTTTAGGAAGGGAGGGAGTTTTGATGCTGTGGCACTAGAGAGGATTTCTCTGTATATGTATGTGTGTGTGTGTGTATATCAGCCCTTTCCCTGCGTGGGTGCACAGTGTACTCATGCACATGTTAGTGTGTATGTGTGTCTGTTAATGACCCTGTAAAATGACAAGCTGAGCTGGCAGTGAGAGTACAGCCGACGGTCAGAGAGAGAGGGAGAGGAGGTGGAGGAGGCAGGAGAGTTCAGATGGAGGAGGGAGTGGGGAGTGGGGGGGTATGGTTGCGAGGTCGGTGGTTCCACTGTGATTCACCGTGCTGTCATCAGAGGGACGGGGGCCCCTGAGTGGCCCTCTCTATTCCCACCTGAGAGGCCTGCAAATGGAGGGGCCGCGCTGTCATTATTTACAGCCCGCAGCTCCTAACCTTGGATTCGGAGCTCATCACGGCGGAGGGAAAATCAGATAGGACTTGACGTGTACCCGAGCCAGTGACCTTGATAAGTGTGAGGCGCCTGCAGCAAGAGGTTAGGGAAGAAGAGCTCGCTTCTGTCGGCTTTCGCTGTGGATTTGCGCGTGCGTGCTTGTACATGTTTGTGTGTGTGTTTCAGCCAGGTGGGGAGGGGTGGGGCGGGCACGGCTGAATGACTGAACCATGACTCAAGTTGACACGTGGTAGGCCTGCTCATGGACCAAGATACAGCAGGCGTATGTGGCATTATTACCATTCGTTTTGCTGGCACCAGTGGTGAAAAGATGAGTCGATCAATTGATCAGCTGATTGACAGAAAATCAGTTGACAGTTGTTTTGATAAGTGGTAAATAGTTTGACGTTTATTGGGCAAAAAGCTGGATGTAACTACTGCTAAATATGATTATTTTTCAGGGGTTATTATTATTATTAATGGGTAGTGAAAATGCCACACAACCCTCCCTGAGCAGCTGTGTTTCATAAATTAGCAGCTGACCCTTTTTTTAAAGTGACGATTTTTTTTCTTCGTTTTTTATATTTGATTATTCATTTGTTCTGAACTAGTTACCTGGAGACCTACTTACCTTGGGAAGGGGAGGGGGGGCCAAAATAACAGTGGAGAGCATCTCTGGACGGGTGATGAAAATGCATTTTTCTTCCCCCACTGAGATGCTATTTGGTCGTGTGAAATGATTAATTTCACACATATACAGGTCATCCCCAAAAGCAGCAACATCTCATTCACATGGGGCCCCCGTCAGCAACAAAACAGGAGGCTGCAATAAAATGAGCAAACAGCAGCACGTACTGTACGTCAATAAATCTTTGGAGGTTAAACCTGAGCGCTGTAGAATTTGAGCAGCACCCCCCACCCCACCCCTCCCTCATCAGGTAAAAGTCACTGAGTGCATCAGGACTGTCGAGACCAAAAAATGGCCGACGAGCAGTGCGGGGAGTGTCCTGTGGTAGCAGGTACACACTCTCTCACACACACACTGAGTCTGTGTTTGCATAAGTAGGATGGAGCCTTGAATTATGGGGTTTGTGTAAATAAGGAGATGAGACTGTTTTTAGCACACAGGGAAGAGGGAGTGCTTGGATGAGAATGGTGCCTCTATGTGGAGTGGAATTGGTCTCGGGTTGTTTACGACAGCTCGCAGCCCTCATATATCACAAGCAGTATGTTTGCTGTGAAGCTACAGTTTGTATGCCATCTGCCTTCGCTGAACTTGACCCTTCAAACAGACTTATATTTTGTAAACTGAGCTCACTGTAACTGCTGTTTTTTTTCCCTCTTTCTTAGTGGATGATCCAGGAACCCCACAAGGTGGCTACCTTCTTCGGATGCATCGGTACCGACCACTTTGGGGAGATCCTGAAGCAGAAGGCCGAAGAAGCCCACGTCGACGCGCATTATTATGAACAAAACGAGGAGCCGACCGGCACCTGTGCAGCCTGCATCACCGGGGACAATAGGTTAGCAACCCCTCACTCACCCCTGACCAAGAAATGACCCTCCAGCTCGGATTCGAAATGGTCCTTTAGGTTCATTTTTACATCTTCGGGCAGGCAGTTGACTCCTCGAGGCTGGAAGTCATAACAGGGAATCATTGCTCGGCTCACACATCAAAAGGAAAAAGAACAGCTTGAGTGTGTTTTTTCCAGGCCCCCACTCAGTCTCTGCCGCCCCAGTGGGTTGTCATCCATCTATAGGCTGACAGTAGCAATGTGTTAGAGATGGCTGGGCTATCCCGGCTCTCACCTGTCAGCCTCCTCGGCTGTAAAAGGGGGCTTTAGCGTCTCTGGCGACTCTCACGCTAGCATCATCATCAGCACGTCTGAGACAGCAGAGGTCAAAGCCCGTGCGCACTCACATGCACACACACACACATATCACTAACAGCGAGGGCTCCAGTTCATGATAGACCAGGTGTGGATCAATAACCTCCTTCTCTAAACACTCCCCTCCTCTGCAGCCCTTCATCCGCTGCTACTGGAGTTGTCAGTCAGTCAACGGCTGGACCTCGACCGCCCCGGGAGTCGGACCTGCTGAATGGTCTTAGTGGGCTTGTTTGATGTGGGCTCTGACACCTGAAAAGGTCAGGTGCCGTGCTCAGGGAGACAAGCTCTGTAATATTTCTTACAGGTGTTTAACAGACAGCTCAGGAGGCCAGAGGAAAGGTCGCCGGCAGGGGCCAGATTGGAGGGGTGATGGCTTTGAAGGATTGGGAGCCAGTATGTCACAGCCCCAGGCTTTGATTAGTGCAGGTCTTCAAAGAAAAAGAAAATCTAGCTCCCTTACTCAATCTGATGAGTTCCAGTGTGTGAAAATAGCATATGTTCAACAGTCGCATTTTAGACACTAGGAAATAATTTTATTCCCTTCTTACATGTGTAATCAAAGGTTCAATCAGTGAGTTCCCTCAGAAACCCTAGATGATTTATTTTACATCAGCTTTTCTAAAAGAGAAATTGTTATAATTTGTGACTAACTTTATTTTTGTGCTAATATTGAAAGTATTTAAACATATGAGATTCATTAAAGAATGTACTGATTATGTCAATATGAAAGCAGTTCCAGTGAGATCCAGTTAGCTATGGGATGCTCAATGGTCTTTTGTAATTAGCTTTTCCCTGAATTAAGTCTGTAAGGTAACTGTAGTGCATCCTGCCGTACCATTTAGCACCGCGAGCAAGCTCAATAAACCAAATGGTTAGTCTGATGCGTTTTTGAGAAAGAGTTCAGCTTTGGTAACTTTAATTAAATTGTCAACCGGCATCAATATCTTGGTTGGAGGTTACACAGTGTGAGAAGTTGTTGAAGTTGTCGGGAAACACAGCAGATACACATGATTAGCTCACCATGCTAACCATGGCGAGCAGTTTTTTTTTCTTGACAGATCTCTTCCTGTAGCAGCACCCTCCTGTCATATGGTCGCCGAACAGTTTTCCCCTAAGTGGCGATGATGGTTGCACTCATTTTGATGGCCGCTCATAAAGCGTCAGCGCACGAGGACTGGCTAATGAGCTATGTTAAGATAATGCCACCTGCTTCCCTTTCCAGCTCCCACCACTCACTACTCAACTCAAGTGTTCATTTAGTAATGCTTTTCTGTTGTTTTTCCACCTTTGTTAACAATAGGCACCACTTTTCCAGCTGATATGATAATATGAATAATTTGGAGGTGGCTGATTGTTGGCCTTGAAAATCCCTCTGCTTATTCCAATCTCTCCTCTTTCTGGTGTTTGAGATAACCCCGTTTTTAGAGGGGGGAAAAAAATGAATAAAGAAGATTTCACCTTGGTTCAGACAGTCTAAGAAAGCATTATCATCCTTTTATATCGTGAGAGAACAAAGGAAAGTCTGGGGCCCGAGTGTTTTTAGGGATGTTTTTGAGACAAAATTAAGATGGATGATAAGCGAGGCGAAAGATTTATGGGGTCTGTCTCGGCAGGTCCCTTGTTGCTAACCTGGCAGCGGCAAACTGCTACAAAAAGGAAAAACACCTGGACTTGGACAGCAACTGGGAGCTGGTGAAGAAAGCCAAGGTCTATTATATTGCGGTAAGTGAGACCCTCTACATTCAAAATGACTGTTCCCCAACTCTATTGCCAGAAGAGGACAAAATGTTAAGAGGCTTTATTCAGGAAATGCCTCAGCGCGCCTTCTGTATTGTCAATATATCCATTCATCCTTTGTCGAGTGAAATGAGCTATGTTACCTATTGAGACAATACAGCTCCATTCTCTCTATTTTCCCCCCGTCTTTGTGCGCGAAGCTGCAGCACAGTGTGAAATTGTTCTACATGTAATGCATTCATTCATTTCTTTTAACGTGAAGACAAGCCAACAGGTGCTGTGAAAGTGTGAAAATTGATTATTCAAGTTCATTCTGCTTTACCCCCCTCCTACACGATCTTCCCCTTACAGACAAAACACACACACACACACACAGATTGAGGAGGACAGATGTGCGCTTAGACATTCACACACACATATCCTGAGCTGCACCACTGAGGTAATGTCTTCACTTACAGCTCCTGGAGTAGGATGGCCTGCCATGCTCATGTTTCACTGTTTGGGATTATGTTTAATTCTGGCAGATCAACATTTTGTCTGATCTCGAGTCAAGATGATAGCCCTGAAATCGCACTGCATTCCACGTCTTTAAGCAGTTCATTATTGGCATAAATCAGAATTACGGCCCAGCCACCAACGCGCTCCTTGGCTCATTGTCCCCAGTGAAATCCACAATGCTCCTCCTGTTGCCCGCGAGCCCTCTAAAACACGTGTGTGCACCGTAGTCCAGTAATGACAGAGGTTTCATAATTAGCCGCCCAGTCGCAGAAACAAACACCAAAAAAAAAAAAAAAAAAAGTAAAAAGCCGTCAGTGCTTGTGCCAGAAAGCAGATCAGTCGGTCCATCCTCCAGAGTTTGTGTGGTCTCATTTTTAGCCTCTGCTTCGCATTAGCAAACACGGCACATCCTCTGCAAATTGGCAGTTGGGTTTTGCCCACATCCGACAGTCTTGCGCGCAGGGAAAAGCTTCCGTGGGATTTGAGGGGGGATAGAAGGGCCACAAATGGGTGTTTGTCAGTGCTTGGAATCTCAAACGTCGTTTCCAGCGTCCCTCCTGGGCCTCTTTGTCAAAACAGGGGGATCATTCGCTTTATTAGAGTCCCATTCGCACTTCTAAAGTACTTAGCCAGATACACTGCCACAGCTATTCCCACTTAATACTGTGTGGCGTGTCTAGACCGGTGTTCACTAAGGCCTCCTCTCTCCATTAACCTTGTCGAGAGCACTCAGATGTATTTACCCAATTTACAGCCAGATTGTACATTTTCTCCCTCTCTCTCTCTCTCTCCCCCTCTCTCACTGTACCAACCTCTGCTGTGTATTAATGTGCTTTGTTGATTTTCATTAAACGGCTGCTGGGCGGTATACGCAGTCTTGTACACTCTAATCTGTAAAATGTAATTACAGAAAAAGCGCGCGTGTGTGTGTGTATGTTAGCATGTTATTTGCTCGCACGTGCGTCTGCGTTTGCCGGAGCATGTGTGTTAAAGAGGTGATTGATGATTCCTGGCAGAGGCTCTCAAGGTGCCTGCTACTATGTGGTGTGATTGGATGAAAACAGAATTATTAGAGGGCTCTTGCAGCCAGTCTGGCTCATCCAGCAGCAGCGGCGGCGGTGGTGGCGGCGGCGGCGGCGGCGGCAGCAGCAGGGCTGGTGGCAGACGCAGAGCAGGGAGGCAGCACTGCCATTTCTCACAAAGAGAGAGAATGTTGAACTCCTGCCAAATGTTTGGTGGCAGGCTGTTGCTAGGAAATCTGGGTCCTTAGGCAAATCATTGCACAAAGACCAATAACAAAGGCGTGAGGGGGAAGAAGGAATGGCTAAACGCATTTCAGGCAGAGGATATCTCTCTCTCGCTTTTTTTTTTTTTTTTGCTGCTGAATGCCATCGCTGCTGCAGTGATGTTTACAGTTATTTCTTTCCCCGACGATTGTAAACATCAGAAATGGAGGGTGATGTATTGTGTGAAGGGGAGATGAGTGACTCTAATTGGTGGGGGTGATGTGTGCATGCTGGCCCTCTCCCCCCCCCTCCTCCTTCCCTTCGCTCCCTCTTTCCTTCCATCCCCATCCCCCTTGGCCCTCTGTGGACACCCCCCTCCTCTTCCTCCTCTCCTTTTGCTGTCCCCCCCCTCGCCTTTTCTCCAGTCTCTCAGACACACATACACTTGCTGCTAAACACACACAGCATGCACGCACACATTCTGCAGCATACCACTGGCTTGTTTTTCTTACCACTGAGCGCTTTGCCCTGTAATTTGATCTCCACTGCTTGAAGCATCCTCCATGATGCCACTTTGAATTAACCTATGGCTCCACAGCTCTCCTTAGCCCTGGCTAATAAAATAGCCTCTCCCTAACTTATGCCATTTACATTCAGGAAAACAGAGAGCGCTCGGTCCGTCTCGTGGTCGTGCGCGGAGCAAGTAGCAGAAACGAAGAAGAGGGGAGACGAACAAGACAATTGACTGTGAAAAGGCCTGTTAATGACTGGGCACAGATGGTCAGAAATAACCCAAGGATAGACGGAGGAGACACTCGCCTCTGCCAGCTGGCCTCATACACAAAACTCACCCAATGAGACACAAGCTGCAGTGCTGTTAGGTCACAAACCTGATCACAGCTGTGGACGCTGTTTCGTTTACGCCCTAAGCTAATGGCGCAATCCCCGTTAGCCTGCAAGAGTTTAGTAGCCACGCCCGAGGAAAACAGCTAGCCCACCTTTTATTTTTTTTTCCCCCAACAGCGCTGCAACTTGAAGTAGCATGCCTCACACTGTTAACACTGGCACACTGCATATAGCATTAATTGGCAGTTGTATTCTTGCCCTCACTGCAGGGGAAAGCTGAGTTCAGCTTCAGTCACCGTAGCATAATATGCAAGGAAAAAGAGGCGAAGGGGAGGGCAAAAGCAGGGGAAAAAAAAGAGCAATACTGGCACCACGAGCAGCACGTCAGCCTGCTTACACTCCAGAGTGGCACACACACACACACACATATACACACACATTGTTACTCCGCCCCACCAGCCCCTGCAATTTGCAGCCAAAAAGGCAAAGGGAGAGGTTCTCCACACACAACTAACTGACATCTCATCAGCCAGCCGAAGGGCTGATTAGCACAGAGGTGACTGCGGCTGTGTCTCTGTCCAACTCAGAGGACCACGCTGTCCTCACGCTGACCTTGAGCTTCCTCTCCCTCTGTCCTTCTTTTCTCTCTCTCTCTCGCTGCTGCTCTTTATCTCCACTCTTCCTCCCTTCCTCTGTCTCCATATCCTCCCTCCTCCCCCTCTCTCCTTTCCTGTCTTTTCTCTCTTTCCTCTCCACTCTGTACTGCACCACTCTGCACTGCCCCTGTCCTTCCACATACAGTAGCCAGGGAGGGATCACGAGGCAAAATGCAGGCAGTGGAGAGAAAGAGGGAGGGAGGGAGGAGAAGAGAAGTGGAGGGGGGAGAAAAAAAACTGGCAGGCTCCCCCTTTGTCTGCAGGCGATCAGTTACAGTCTTGGTTGCCGATGAAATTTAATCCCCACCGCATTTACATGCCAAGTTTGACTTCTGGCAAGCCTTATTAAATAGATTTGTAAATCATTTCATCTTGATTAGAATCTGTTCTCAAGGGATCAACATTTTTTCGCCTTGCTTGTGTTTTGTTATGTGCACAATCTGTGCCCACTGGTGTTAAAATTTGAAAGTCAACCCTTGGTGGTGTTATTTTTCTGAGCGAGTGAGTGTGAGCAGTAGGTTTAGGGGACAAAGAGCGATGGGTGCCAAGTCCCGTCCGTCACCGGCCAAGCCACTGTGTCAGCATGTCTCCCGTCTCTGGAGGTCATGTCGGTGGGCGAGCAACTGCTATGATGTGTCTTCTCTTTATTAGGCTGACACCACAGCGTCTTTAGCATGGAACAATGTCATTTCAAATTGTGCCTAATCAGATGGCATTTTGTAATTGCCAGCAAGCATCTTATGAATATGAATTCATAATTGTTCAATTACAAGCTGACTGCATCATATTTATTGGCTTATTTTTTTTTTTTCTCCCGCTGGCCTGGGCCAATTATAGGATTTAAATCTTGAGGCAATCAAGTGATAAGGGTGAGGCGTTTAGTGTTTGCTGTCACTATATAATTCTCTCGAATGTTAAACATGCATCTGGGAGGGCTGTATTTGTCAGAAGGCTGTGCGTGGAGGTGCACCTGCCTAATTGAGTGGTAATGAGCTGTCAGGAGTGCAGGCTTGGTGATTGGCTCTCGGCGGGGCGTCCCGTGCCAGTGGGACGTATGGGCTGGCCCGGCCCTGCTGGAGGATCAGCCAGCTCCGCAGCCCTGCAGGCCTGAGTGGGCGGAGCGTGGCAAATTAGGGTGGAGAGGCCAAACGACGCTGGCTGCGGAGACATCCTGTGGCTTTCACTCGTCTGTGGGATTTATTTAGGTTGTTTACAATTATCCATACTCCTGATTTGGTTTTACTTCTTCGTGTCAGAAGTGGAAGATTTCAAATGTTCCGCTTTAGCGAAAGTGGAAATACTGCACTGTAAACATACGCCATTAAAACTGAAAGTTCTGCATGTAGCTTTTTCTTAAAGCTGCTACAAGGATGGTTATGAAACAGTCTCAATTTAATACTGATGCCTCTATGTGACCTACATAAGCAACTGAGACCATCAGCGAGGAGACTGGCTATTTCTGTAGTTATACTTAAGGCCTGTCACTGGGACTGATTCCCCCAGAAATCAAACGAAACGATTTAGACCCAAAGAACGAATGTTTACATCTTCTCCGGCAAAGTTTTGCAGTGAGTTGTCTGTTAGTCAGTTAAAAGGAAGCAGGAGGAGATTTTTCTTTAGGGAATTTTTTGACCTTGACCTTATATTTTGTGATTAAAGAGAATAAAGAGGACAAAGAACAAAGACGGGGACAAGTGAAGAGAACTGCAGGATTTGAAAGAATTCAAAACCTATCTTGAATTGGCCCCCTTCCTCCTAGACAGGTATGTAATATGTCTATGAAATCCACTGCATGACGTGGTTTTACATCATATATAAAAGGCCAACATGTGTCCAATTATTTCTGTGTTTATTGCATCTATATTGCGCTCAAAAATACCAACAATGGAACGATAAAGTGTTGTCCAAGGCACATAAATTGCACTTCGCTAATAGTACCACAATGCAATGCAATCACATTTTATTGCTAGGAAATGATGAAAAGGTTGTATAACTCAATAGCTGGCGAGATGATACAAATGGCGATATCCAAAATGTCAGTGTACTGCTCACTATAAAGTCAGCAATTGATTATATAGTGAGTATTGGACGAGGGAAGGAAGGAATTTCAGACACAGTTCAGGAAACAAATTGGTGCAGTTTGTGTTGTTTTCAGTCAATTCATTCAGTGTCCCACATGTCTTTAATGCTACCATTGGAAGGCACCAAACTCAGACATGTTGGAATCCTGCACATATTAGCTTTAAGTTTAGAATATCTTCAGGACAATGAAGAGCATCAAATATGAAAGTACTCATCATGCAGATTAATGCTTTTCACAGTGTTATGTTGTAATAAAGGCATTATATTATTGGATTATTATTTTCGATAATATTTAATTTGTACTGGCCGACTGGCTGTTGGTACTCAATAATGATTCCTCATTTTTTTACAAGATAATCATATATCTACAAATCCACATTTACATATCTACAAAGTACCAGTAATAGCTGTCAGTTAAATGTCAAAAGTACAATATTCCCTTTAGAGTGAAGTGCAGTACAAGCATGAATATTTGTTTGATTAAGTGCAATATAAACATAGTAAGCTTTGCAGAGGCATCCATGTTTTGAAATTGCTGCGGAGAAGGTTTACAGGATGTCAGGGTTCACATCGATTTGTTGTTATGGAAGAGACGTTCTCATCACACTGAATGGCATCTATTTCGGTTCAGATTTGTATATTTGTGTCTTTTTATTTCTATTTATTTTTGTTAGAAATGTGTGTGGAAATACTTAAAAGTTGGCAGGGCTCTGCTGGTTTTATTTTGGGAGTCTGTATTTCCAGCATCCTAATTTGAACAACAACAGGGGGAAAAAAATGCTTTAATCCACTGTATCTTGAGTAATTGCCTCTTGGGGGGGCAACACTTTTGGACTATGGCAGGCTTCCAGGCTGTAGTCCATATTACTCTGCCAGCATGCAGTGACTTTCTCCTTGTACACCCATGTTACCTTGTGAAAACAGTTTTTCTTCTTCAGCAGGGAAAACACCATGTCCTTTCACCCCGGATTACTGTGTGCATCTGCTCCACCGGCAACAAGTCTGTTTTCCTCTGCCTCGCTGTAAAAGGGATGAAATAGTTCAGACTTAATGATATTTCTACTTTCCATCACCTTGTCCCTTCGCTCCCTCTGCATCAAAGCACCCGGCATGTGTGTGTGTGTGTGTGTGTGTGTGTATGTGTGTGTGTGCCTTTTTTTTTATTCATGAGACCAAGTTGTAAAATGTAGAATAATGTCTCAGTCCTACACTGGGATGTTGTGGCCATTTGTGCAAGTTCCACGGCTTAATTGAATAGACTGAGTAATTATTTGTCAAGTAATGCTGAGCAGAAAATAAATAGCCACTTTGCGGCCGTGAATTGTGCCTGATGGCCATGTGTTGATACTCTCACCAGGGAGAGTAAAAACCTGCTCTACTGGCTAAGTATCTGATTAAGATTCACATGATGAAACCACAGACGCTTTAGGATAGTGTGTCTCCTGGGCAAAGATGGTGAGTAGAGTTAAGTGTCTGACGCTGTTATATTATCACGCTGGAGCATAAAGCCTCGACTGAATAAATATTGCTGGAATATTCTGCTCAACCACAAACCGTCCGCGGCACTCGGGTCAGCTTGACAGTTCCTGAAAGCGGCCTACAAAGAATCACCACAGATGTGCATCTCTGTGCAGCAGATGCTGGACACTGTTCTCTGAGAATTGTTTCCTTCTGCACGGTTTCATTTTTCCCTTTTATGTCGTTGTAATTTGTTTATGGTCTGTAATAAGCCTGTGCATATCTTCCTTCTGCCAGTTTGGCCTGAATCCATTGTAAACTGCCAGTAATTTTTTTTTCCTCTCCCTTTTTAAAGGAGACTAATGACTTCTGAGGATAAAATGATATTTTGTGAGGATTTGATATTTCATTAATTTAAGTTATGATCCTCAAGATTGTCATTATATCATACCTCAGTTTTGACAGTATTTATGGCTGCAATTTTTTTTCTCCAGGAACCATTCAATGGATTTGCGTTTTGTTATTCCCTCTGTATTTAGTTGTTTCCATTGTTACTAAATTTGACAAGAATTTGACAAAAAAAACAACAATTAAATTTTCCTTTCGATCTCATCTTACTATCTCCTTTAGCAGAGCAGAGTTTGCTCAACCTTTTTTCTTACTACCCAAATATACAACTTTGTTTGCTTGATAATCATTCATGATCCTATATTGATTCAAATGCCTACACATGCACAACATATTCATTGTGTGTGTGAATGCATTGGATGTGTTCTGGAAGATGAAAGCTTGGCGCATGGCATTTCGCAACATTCGATCATAAGTTCAGTGTTACTATGTCGGCCATCTTCTTTACTCTTCATCATTACCTAACGGAACTTGTTATGTCAGTCTGAGGTTTTATTGGGCTGCGATGATGTATGAGTTTCTCTGTCTGTTGAATGAAAACCAAAGTGTGAAAACGATAAGTTGTGGTTTTATGGGTCGTTTTATGCTGAATTATTTGTTGGCCGCGAGCAGCGACTTCTTGGGAGTCTCTCTCACCGAGACAATGACTAAGTGTACGCATGTTGCAATTAATTATTATTTTTTATTAGCAATTAATATCTGGATTGTTTTTCAGTTGTCGAGCCTGTCTTCAATCGTCAGCATTTCCCAAAGTTAGTTACTAGTGATTTTAAAGCATTTGTTTTGTCTTTAGTTTCCAATTATGTAAGAAATAGAAAAACAACAAACCTCAAATTTGAACGGCTGCAACCAGGGAGTGTGCAGGATATTTGCTTGACAAATAGTGAAAAAATGGTTTTGGTTATGATTAACCGACAAATCGACAGATGTAGCTCCGCTGCAACAGACACCTGATGTCTGCCTGGGTCTCACTAAGCATGTCCAGGGTTAGCACATGCAGCAGGGGAAGTGTTTATTTTTCATACATGGTCCCACTCAGACATAGGCTAGTACTCTGACCTTATCTATTGTTTCTCAAGTGTATATTGTAAGCAGCTTTGGAGGCTTTATAGAGACTTAGCCAGCAGGGCTGCCGTTGCTCTGGTGGAACATTTGGACCTCTGGCAAGTGTCAGATTTTCAGCAGCACATTAAATCTCTTAACCCAGTTCTCTCTCTTTTTTTTCCCCTCCCCTTCCTCTCTCGTTGTCTCTCTCTTCCTCTTCCCCTCCTCCCTCACCATGCTAACAAGCTGGCTGTGATTTATTTTTCATGTGTGGCGTTGTTAGCCGCCGCCATTTTTTTTTTTTTTTTTATTATATTTTCCCTGGCATCTAAAGTCTTGTGCCAGTGGTTAGCCCGGTGCCCAGGCCCTGAGGGGGCAGAGTGAAAACGCAGCCAGAGCAGCTGCACACCCACCCCGACCGGGCGAAGTCCTCCAGTCGCGCTGTGATCGGGAGGCCAGAGCCACTTTGATTAGCATGTCCGTCGTTATTGGCCAGCTTGAATGTCATGCACCGCGAGCCCAGTCGTCTAATGCTTCGGCTGGCCAACGGGGCCGCTCCCTGCAATTACTGATAGGGCTGCTTGTTCCAGTGTGGAGGGCAGGCCAGGGAGAGTGCCAGAGTGCCAAATCATTGTCCTCGGTAAATAAAAAGCAGACATCTTCCTTTTTGATGTTCTATATTTGCGTGCCTTATTTTCAGATGCTGTGGCGCAATCACATTTGAAAGCATTTTGCGCTCCCAACATAACAAGGGGGAACCAATCAAAACAATAACTGTGGTTCCTTTTGACAAAGCCCTTGGCTCACAATTGTCAGAAGATGTAAGCTGACTCATCCACACAAGAAGGGCATGTATCCCTGGGAGCGAGGGGCGAAAAGCTATGATGAATCTTCCCCTCTGTGCTCTCCTCTCTCCACTGAGCCTGCATGGATTAATTACATGACTAGTAGCTAGTTTAGTCCCATTATTTATTTTTTCTAATGAATAATTTTACTCTCCCTCTCTGCCTAGATTTTATTCTGCTCAGGACTTTTTCAGCTTCACCCCGTGGAAATAAGAATGCATTGATTATTTTCCATCTAGCAAATATCCCACCAACTGAGGAATAACATGCCTTTCCCCTAATTGGTTTGTTTATCTTGAGCAACAGACTCTGGGTTTGTTTGGACTCTGGCTGGCATCCACACACACTGCACCGCTCCTCAGCATGATTACTCACCTTGGGAGGAGGCTGCTGGAGCAAGGTTGATGTTCCCCGCATAGACATCAGGCTGTCATTCTCCCCGCTTATGTGACATCATTTGCCAAGACAGATTTGTTACAGGAAAAATAAATTCAGGCCTAAAAAGGGATTGATTTAAGGACAGGCTGCGAGTGGAAAAAGGCGACAGGAGGGATGGGGGCTCCCAGACACATTTCACCACTGAGAGGGCTCGGGCCGGATCCAAACAAGCTGCCAACAGAAGATGGATTCTGGCTTCATGTATAATTGATAAACTGTATGTTCTAGGTGTCAGCTTTAAAGAGGGAGCTAGGACTATATCAGGAAGCTATTTTTCCTCTCTGAGGCGAGCATCATTTTTATTTTGTCCTCCCCCGTTCTCTGGCTTATCTTCTCAGTTCAGAAAGCCCCGTTGAAAATTATCGTTTTCTTTGAAGACGACGTTGGGGAAGTGCAGCTTTAAAAGCACATCCTGTTCCTGCGCCTATTAGGAGTGCTAGTCCAGGGCAGATAGCCATCTGCAAAGTTGACTGTACATCCTGAGTTATCAGGATTAGCCATCTCACTCTTGACACCTAGCACATTAATATTAGCTATGGGAGACTCTATCCTGCTGAAAGCAGCATAAAAGGATTAATGCAGCGCTTATCCTTTTGGAAATAATGCCCTTTATTGAGCGGATTTGACACTGTAAAGGCTAATGATGACACTGAATGGAGCCAGAATAAGTAATGGTGCATCATCCCGTGTCATGCAGCCAGAATAGTCGCTATTTGCATTCCGGCGGCTCAAACTGTATTGATTTTGCTGAAGGCGTTGGGTTGTTTTTCCTCTGCAGCAGTAAGAATGTGTTACTCAATCATGAACGTCCTGTACCTAACGACAGTCCTCTCCCTGTAGGCCCAATGACATGCTTCGTTCATCGTCATACTGTATGCTTCGATCTCACCTCTGAGCACTCTGAGCTGCGGCAATTACTGTACATGAAACACAATATGCCAGCATGTCACTCTCCTTGTCTGTCACGCCGAGACTGTGGGATTAATGTGGCTTTGCCCACTCACTCTAATAGTGATAAATTTGTATCCTGCCAGTCAGATCTATGAGTGTTAGCAGAACAGTTTGTACCACAACGCTTTGACTATTTCAGTGGAACAGAGGAGGGTGGAATACCAACGTTGTACCCTATCATTTCCCTTTGACACAATATAATAGCTGTGAAAAGCAGCTTTCTATGGGTCTTTTTTTGTACAGGACTTCAAGTACAAAAGTGGCCTGATTCATATTATTTTTTTAATCTCGCCCATGTACACTTGACTCTGAATATTGCTGCATGTAAACAGGAAATGCGCCTGCATGGGGTAACCGAATTCCTGCCACACTGACAATTTAAATCAAGCTAAAATGATCGTAATTCAGTGGGAGAGAGTCTCCTTGAACCCCTAACATGATTTGATTATAAAGAGGTTAAACAACTGTAATAATAAATCTGTCAAATTTTTAATAAGATGTGCCATTCTGTATCGGGCATTATAGCACTGAGGGGCAGGCAAGTGGCCATCAGGGCCACCTGAGAACATTCGCTCTGTTCAATTGCTGCTTCCCTGAGGTGTTTTTTTTTTAGCTGACAAGATAGTAACCTTATCAATCACAGCTGCTTTCCACTCTCTCCCAAGGACTTGTGTTGATATGTTCTAAGTGCTCTCTCCTTTGGCGGTTTTAATGGGTGTATTGCATGCTCATTTGAGCGATACCTCCCTGTTTCTTAATGAGCTGATAAAGCCCCAATTATGGAGGCAAATCCCGATTTCTGATTTGCATTACCGACTCTTGTTTCACCACACGCGGCGGAAATGTACATGATTGAGGTGCTGAGATGTTGGCCTGCCTTCCTAGAGACCTCCCTGGTGTGTGTGTTTGTGTGTGTTGATGTGCATGTGTAGGGACACAGGAGATGGACAGATTAGATTAGATACAGTAGATGCTGCACGGCCCCGGCCGTTTGTGCGTAGAATGTGATTTAGTTGTGGTGTTTGAGACGGGCTATGGGGCTGCTCCGGGCTCTGTGATGGGTGAGGGGACAGACTGACAGTGACAGTGGGGTGGTAATGGCTCTGAATGAGGAGGAATGGCCCCTGTAAGGCCCCTCTCCAAGTGGCAGAGCAGCCCTGTCCAAATACACTGCAAAATGAATTCTTCTCTACACCTGTGTGGGTTTTTTTTTTTTTCCTCCACAGAACTAGAAATCGAGGCTATTTATAGCTTCACCAATCTGAGGAGAAATGGTGAAAGAAATGGAAAATGCTACCCTTAAAGAAATCCAGCCTTCACTTTTATTAAGTATCAGCAGCTGCAGTAACGCCACAGCCCATCAGATGTTGAGACATCAATGGAAATAAAAAGATGAGAGATGTTGTATCACATTTGCAGTTTTTTGAACAGGACCCCAGTCCGATAGCCAAGAGGGAGACGCGGGGCCGATCAAAGTCGACCTCTGGATGTGTGATCAGAGATGCGGACATATCACTATGAGCGCAATTGCATATAAAAATCCCAGGTTTGTTTTCATACAGCCACATATTTGCCTCCCTTGCCCTCCATGCCCCTTTTCGTCTGTGAAACTGAAACATCTTGTCTAGAACTTTGGCTGGGGAGCTCTGCAGTTCATGAAAAATGCATCCACTCCGCTCTTTTTCTAACTCTTTGCCTCTGATACCCTTGTCATATCATATCCATGTCATGTCAGTGTGTGTATTAATTATGTAGCAGGCGCAGTTGAGGAGACAATATTGATGCATCTCAACGAGACATCCTATGTATATTACTCACTCGTCGTGGGGAAATATAAACAAGACTTAATTAAGGATGAGAAGACGCTTTAATGTTTAGCCTTGTGAGTAAATAATTCTTAGCCAGTGTTTACAGGAAGCGTTTCTTTCTTTCTGCCTGCTTCTCCCCGGGGCTATATTTTATTCTCAGTCTCGCACTCTGTTCAACCGCCGCGGTCACTTTTTCCGGTTCAACTGAGGTGTTCGACCCGGTCATCCCGCCTGGGTTCAGCCTCTCTTTTAGTCTGCCGATCTCGCCATGGCTCAGCGTGTTGTCGGCGAACGGCACCCAGTAGCACCTTTTCGGAGGCGTCCCAAATTGCAAAGGTAATTTATTTCTTTGCGAGCAAAATTATGCGTGAGTAAGAGGTCACATTGTAATATAAAATTGCTCAGCAGTTGCGCACATGCCAGATCCTGTTTGGGATTTGCGTTTCTGTTTATGAGTCCTCGCTGTGCTGTAATCTTATGGAACTGTGACAGCGCTTGAATATATCCCCCTCACCAAATGAACATCAGGAGGCAACACAGTTCTGGATGGTTCCTCTTGAAATACAGCTGTTTCCCTCCGGTCCTCGTCCTCCGTCTGTAACAAATGGTCTCTCAGGATTAAAACCACTACAAACACTTCAGAGATATTAATCTTCTTTCAGGACCTCATTCAAAAGTTGCATTTAAAAGGCAGGGGAAAAAAAGATTTTGCACACTTGTTATGTTTAATGCCAAGACGGATATCTGTGTTGCTCGCAGTGATAGACTACATCATGCCATGAAAGCATTCTTTAAGTTGGTAACCCTATTGTTGCCAACGACTGAGTCAACATTGATCCTGCATGCTTTGTAATGCTAGAATGATTGTTTTACAGCGTGGTGATTGCAGCGGTTTGGCAGCAATAATTGGAAGTTCAAAGCGTCGATCCACGAGTGTAGCCTGGGGATAGGTTTCTGGAGAAGCTGACACTTCAGACGTATTATGAAGCCATCACGTCTAATTTGCACAGGCCTCTTTTGTAATTTACCCCCAATTCAGAGGAACAGTCTCCTGCTCTGCAGCACAATGCACACTCTGCTTGCATTGTTCATGCTCATTGGAAGAGACACTGAGTGAATGAGTCTTGGAGCTCAAATAATGCGCAGCACTGTTCCTGTCATATTTGTTGCTGTGTAATGGCTCCTGATTTGTAGTTTCCTGCAGCGCCTTTTCGGTTTGGTGCAGAGCAGACAGTGCTGCACGGTACACAGCGACTGTTTTCTGTGCATCCAGTCCAAGCAACTTGTTTACAACTTGCTGTTGAAGCAACTGCTCGACAGATAAAGGACCTCAAAACATCGTATAGTCTTTGAGAGGGGGAGGAAACCTCTTCAGAGGAAGGAGTGGGGTTTTCCACATGCTGCCCAGACATTCTCACACATATTGAGTTTGTCTGTGTGCATCTTTGAAGATGCAAATGTGTCAACCACATGTAACCAACCACCCAGCGAGAAGCTGAGATGCTCAACTGCCTTTCTCACGGCTCTTAAATGGCTGCCAGTGATCTTCAGCAGCTCTGCGTGTCTGTGAAGCCTGCAGTTCCTTTTTAACGGACAGATTAGTTTTTGTGGGATATTGAATAATTTGTGCACATTTATCACTGAGCAAAAACGTCAGTTTAACCACATTAAGAGGCGGAAGAAAGTTTGCTTGTAAAGATTTATGACTTCTCATGTAGCAAAGTGTCAGAGCACATAGTATGTGTACATGCCTGTACATGTAGTGTGTTTGCAGCATGATGATATAGAGGCCTTTAATTGGCCGTCAATGCAAACTGTAAGTTACAAGAGTCAGTAAATGGAATTATAAGTTCAACTTCTTAGATCTATTTTGCATGACAGTACAGACAGAATACCTTTTACTTTGTACATGCAGTCGCTCCTTAATCAAGCGAATATTTGTACCTCAAACTTGCCAGCCGGCTTTGACGCCTGGTGTAAGAAAAAAAAAGACAGAACATCATAGCTTGGCACATCCTGACAGAGGAGACATTCGTAAATTATTAATTCTTTCCCTTGCACTGTCACCTATCATTGCACTATCCTTCTGCTCCTGCGTTTTGAAATGCAAGAGTAGTAGTCCTGCAGTGTGGCAAGTCATGTTACCGGCTCTCATTTCAATATCTGAAGTGAAAGGTCGGGATGATATATTCTGTCCTGCCGTGGTGACAGTGACTTACATGCTACCAGTTCAAGATGGTACACTTTTACGAGGCCCACCCAGCCTGTCGAGCAAACTGATAATGAATCAATCAGTGTGAAACATTTATGGGTGCCCCCCCCCCTCCTTGCGTGAGGCCAATTAGAGCATCCTCGGTGGCCCCTGCTGTCTGAGTCAGGGAAGCCCCTTGCATTGTCATATCAATATTCCTCTGTTGATCTCCAGCTGAGGCGAGTCCGGCTGCTCTTTCCACACATGCTAATTTGCATTCGCCAGCATGTGTGGGAGATGGCATGCTGGCTGCTTCTCCTCCTTGTTCCCAAACCTACTGTTGCCTCCCTCTCTCTGTCTTTTTCTAGTTTTTCTTCTTTTTTTTTTCTTCTTTCTTTTTTTTCGAGAGGGAAAGGTTTCTTGATTCCTGGCATGCCAGAGAAGGGTCCTCTGAGGATTACATTGGCTAAGCCCTTATCACTCCAGGAAATTCACTGCCTGCTTAAAAAAGTGGTAGGAGTAGAAAATCAAGGGGAAGTGTTATTCTTTTTAAGTTTCTCCCTATTCCCATGGAAAGTTATTACGGGTTTGAAGAAAAGTCCTTTTTTTGGCACTCAAGTTTTCTCGCAACTGCATTTCATATTTCACCCTTCTTTTTTTTCTTTCTTTTTTTTTTTTTTTCCAAGCGGCTGGTGGAATTTTAGAAGTGGAAAATGTGAAGGCAGGTGCTTGAGAGAGAGGGAGAGAGGGGAGGCTTAGGGAGGGCTGTGCTCACTGGGAAGCGATGTTAAACATCCAGGGGAAATGTTTGTTATTCTAATGGGATACCACCATGGTAACAGCTTTTAGAGACTCCCAAGGCTTTGTGTGGAGTATATGCACGCTTTCATCAATCTCGCCTAATTTCTTTGGGGATTAGCAAATATAATCAGTCCTTTCTCCAAGTCGTCACCTGCTTATCGACATGAATATTATGGTGAAATTTAGCAGAACACAGCCCTGTTGGATGTGGAGAAAGCAATACACGGGCCATTAATATAAATCACAAATTGAAGTGAGTCAGTAAATGGATTCAAAAGTCATTAGTATTCCTTTTGTGCTGAATGACATCCCAGACAGAATAGCTTACATTTTGCACATACTTGCATGCTTTTTTTTTTTTTTTTCAAATCCTTGCTACCGAGACCAAAGCACTTTTGCTCGTATTACATCTCCAAGTTCAACATGTTTCAGACAGAGGTAATGAATTATGTTATTTTCAGATTTAATACCTTTACAGGGGTTTTAAAGGCAGTGGAGTGAACTCATTTACAAGACTTGGTAACAAAAAAAAAAAGGAAACCCAGCCTGATGAGGAGCCTGCGTGTTTAAAAGGCTCCAATAACTCGTAAGCCCCTCTCAGTTTTATACCTTTTTCTCTCCCCCTGCAGATTTCCTTAAGTGGCTTATGTGAATTGCAATTGCCACATTGAAGCCGGCAGTATACAGAATACATTTCTTCCCGGCCGTGACCAGCTAACAGCGCGTTGAACTTGTGCGTGTGGTGATGGAGAGGTTTCACACACAGCATTGCAGCGCCGTGGGAGTATAGCCTGACCTAAAGCTAAGCCCCCAGCCGGAACAGCCTTCCATCAAACTCTCACAACACTGCTCTCTTATCTACTGGCATTTCTGTCTGATACAAATAGCCAAGATGTGATATAGTTGGCTACATGTCATATCTGGCATTGTACTATGCTCTATCTACTCCCCCCTCTGTGAAATATAATGCTTTTAACTCACCAGCTTTTTGCCTTGGCTATTTTTTCCATCTGTAGCAGAGACAGAGACCAGTGTGTTTGCTCGTCTTGGCCAAAGGCCAAAGGCTCTTTCTGATATAATCCCCACCATCGATCAGACTTTGTTTACTCTAACATGGTTTCTCTCCCCTCCAGCAATTAGAAGGCAACCTTCCACCTTCTTCTCCACAGACCAGCTTTATACGTTTATTTTTCCCTTAAGTGGTAATTTTTCATGTTGTGGCTAAGCTCTAAGAAGTGTGGGTGTATATTAAGTAATGGATAGTCTTCAACCAGACTGACATGTTGGATACCAAATTTTTGTTAATGGTTCTTTGTCTTTGAAGAGAAGAATTCTCCAGTCTAATCAGTGTAGTGTATCATTCTGGGATGATTCACACATTTCCTATGTAGCACACCACATCCTGTGTGGTTCATTTAGGCTGCTCCACTTAGAAATCTCAAGCACTTTGAAATTTTAGAAAAATGGATGTGGCTGTAGGAGCTGAGGATGACTCTCCTGTCTGTCTGAGAGGCTCTCGTTGTAATAAATCAGGCGGGAGAGTGACTGGTCTTCACTGTGGTCTTGGCTAAAGAGGTTTATAATCCACACACAGAGGAGAACATTTGTGATTACAAACAGAGTTATGACCACTTTAAGCTCTTAGTTTAGTGCTGAAATACTTACCTGGACTCGATGGGTTGAATTAGAAGTTGATTTGGGTGTGTTTTCGGAAAGGAACAAGTCAGATAGATGTTGAAGTTCATCAGTTACACAAAGCTCTTGTTGTTAAAATGTAAATGAAACCTTTTTTTGCTATGGATTCTGGGTAAATTAAGTGAAAAGAACACTTTCCTTTTATTTTAGTGACTCTAAGTGTAAGTGTATACAATTTATATAATATATAATTGCACAAAAAATACTATCTATAGCATGAACACAACTTTGCATATGTGTAAATTACTATTACACTGAACTATACCTGTATTGAGTATATGAGTATTGTGGGTTTATTATGTAGAGCCTTTTTTTTGTCCATCGATTTTCACGAGCATTTTCAATTCTTGCACACAAAAAAAATCCCAAATGGAAAAAGATGAACTATTGTAAGAAAGTTTTTAACTTTTGCCGAAGTGGAAAAGTTGATAAATAAAGATAAAAGCAAAATGTGTGCGAGAGGGAGCAATGGGAATGGACGAGGCATGTGACTTATGCGCATTAATTCACATTTACTTTTGCTGATTTTTTTGAAATTCTTTTGAAATTTCGATGGAAACTTGACCCGAGACTTTTTAAACTAAGAGACATGGCCAAGCAAGAAACCACTTGAAGCAACTGTAGTCATTCCAGCAGAAGGCAAACAAAGAAGTCAAGAGTTACGAAGGCACATCATTATGGAAATTTGATAGCAAGTGTAAGAAAAACAGACAAAACAAAAAAAACTGATCTGGAGGGGAAAAAAACTTGATGGCAGTAACTAGTATTAATGCTACAGTTGACATGAGCGACATTACTGCTCAACAAGGGTCACTCATTTTTAATGTAGAGGCATTGTGTCTTCTAGGTCTGAGTCAATCTTGAGGAGGGTAGCTTCTTTTTTAATTCAGTCAGTTGTAATTTTGATCGTCTGTCTTGTATTAAACTAGTCCAGGAATAAAATAAGACTGGTTTAATCCTGTAGATAAGCATCGCATATCTTTTTGAAACCAGTCCCTGACGTGTTAGTCGTCTGTCCTACAGAAGCAATATTAACCACATTGTGGGCTGATAAGTCAGAATTATCAAAGGCAAGCGGCAACTAATGTCTCTGAACAATTTTGATTTAACATCTAGCACATTGCTTCACCCTGTTACTTGTGCTTTTGGCAGACAACCCTGACGCCTACCAGCAGCATCTGAATTTTGTGATTTTTTAGGTTTTGTTTGATGCTTAAGAAAGACTCATTTTCTGGCTGTGATTATAGCCATCTCAGTCTGAGATGCTATTCTCAAGTGGGAGAAGCTCTTAGTACACTACACTACTAATATGTGAGTGCTTTGAGGGAGGAAAATGTCTGTTTAGCCCAGCGGAGAGCAATACGTTTGAGAGTAACTCACAGACAGAATATGGAACGTTGGCCAACTTTTAATGGTATTGCCATTCATTCACTTTTAAATAGTTGAAAGTTCCTTCAGTGTCTTTTTGTCGCAGACGTTTTTTTCCCTTTTGATCACTCTGATTTTGAAGCCCTGCCGAAGTATTTCAGCTCTGATTAGCTGTGCACAGGTAGGGAAGGAGTCCTCGCTCAGGAGTGAATCATAAAGGTAATTTCAAGTTTTAGCAGAAAACTGACCCCCATCTATTAACAATCAAAATACCACAGCAACAAGTCTTTATACAACATATTCTTGCACTGATGAGACTAGTCAACTTTCTTTTCAACGCTCTGTTTCTGCTCTCCCTCTTTGTATGTTTACATCGTCTGTGTTCACTAAATGTATTTCTCCCTCTTGGCCTGAATAAGAACAAAGGCAATCAGAGTCGACATCATCACAGCGCCAGGAAGATAAAAAAACGAGGAGCGAATAAACAAGCTCAAAAGTTTCCTCGCCTTGACGCTATTTCTTACCAGTTGTCGTTTTATATAGCTGTGTCATTTTGTGCATAATTCCACGGTGCATTGGCTTGGCTTGATTTGATTTAGGACCTCCACTTTCAAGGAAATTGGGCTTAGGGTATGAAAGTTCACACTTCTTGCCTCCAGGCAATTGATTTTTCTGAGCTTGATTTTAGTGCTGTAGCAGGACCAGTAGTGAGTGTTAGCACCATGTTGTGTCATCGAGGTCCAGAGATCCTCAAACCTCAGTGTGAACTCGCTGTGATTTTATAATTTTAAAGTTAGCAGGTGCAAAGTTAAAAGTTAGCAGGTGCAAAGTTAAAGGCATGTGTGTCGTCGAATGTGTTGATTTAGCTCTAACACGGCTGATCCATCAGTTGGCAGAAAATAAATGTCATTTATCAAGGTAAAATGCCAAACGTTCACCGTTCTCAGCTTCCCCAGTGTGAAAATGTTCTGCTTCTCTCTGTTTTGTATGATTTTGATTTTGAATGATTCAGACTAAACACGTGCACATGAAAAGATGTCAAGAATTTTTCAGGCCATTTTGTGTCTTTCTATAGACTTTCTACAGGCTAAACAATTGACCATCGACTAATTAAGTGATAATGAAAATAATAGTAGCAGTAGTTTGAATAAAGATCATAGAGTCTGTAACGGCATGATATTTAGATATTTATTAATATGGAGCTACTTTAAATACAAAAAATGAAGACTAGAGTTTTAGTTATTTGATGTGATTGCCAAGTTGTATTCTTCATTTATTGTTTAGGAAAATCTCATTGAGATTGAAAACTGCTTTTTGTTTTGGTCAATGTAAATCAACACAAACATAACACAAAGTATAGCAAGAATTAAATGGTCACACCACTGTTTTTTACTCATAAAGATCATTTTACTAGTAGTGTGGAATACTACTCAGTCTGTGAAAACAGTTTAATGTCCTCTGTGGTTCTGGAGAAGCTTATAAAAGGTTGAGAAAGTAACCCCTGATGTCATCAGGATTTTTCCTCAGCTTGGGTTTGGAGCCCATGTTGGCATGCTGGGGGCGTGGAGTTTGGCAGGGTTTAATGAAAAGACATGTTGCACTATGGAAAGTGTAGGATATGGGATTTTTGGAGCTTGACCCATGCTTCTTGGCCTAAATCACTGGAGTATCCCTTTTAGTGTGAAGCCATAAATTCCCAATAAGAATCATATAAACCATCAAACCATCAAGTATTCATACATGTGTCGTGCAAAAAATGTGATTTTTCTGTTCCACCCAAGAATCGAAATCTAATTTGGCGATTAGGGAAAAATCTGTCGATAGCTGTTTGTGTTTTCATCTGGGTGCCATCGTATTACAGTTTCAATTAGATGATTTTTTTAAACAGGCATGAATAATTAAAAGTTCTTTTTTTTGCCACGTGTTCTCCTGTTTTGCTGGTGCTGAGCGCGCACAGTCAGAAGTTATTATTAGACTGAATTTAAGCGGCCCTGTGTCCTCGGCTCTGAGCAGTGGGCACCGAGCTCCTGCATTGAGTTTGACAGCCTTCACACAATATTGTGCAAGGGCGCTCCCTTAGCTTCTCATGCTGGTTAAATGTAATATGGCAGATGGATAGTATTTGCAGGGAGAGCGGGGGTCTCACCCTCCCTCTCACTCTTTTTTTTTTTCGCCGTCTCTTGCCAGTACCTCAGACATTTCAAGGGGGAGAAATATGTATCAAATTAACTCTTAGCAACAGGGCCTCCGAGCTCCCTGCCCTTGTCTTTTCAGCAATCAGAGCTTTGTTATTTTAGTCTTTCAACCAAAACCAAACTGGATTCAATGGCTTCGGCAATTACCTGTAATTTTCCAACCTGGTGCGCTAGCTTTCACCGGAGCGACTGCGAACAGTGAAAGATTGTCTCCTCGGTTCCTCATTTCAGTGTTCAAGTTAAGTGCGCTAATTCATTTACATCCACAGAGTGGCACATTTGGAAATGTTCACTTCCCAGCAACAGGAATGTATGCAGAGATTTGGTTTCTGTCTGCGCACAACCTCCGAGTCACTGAAACTAGAAACCCCTCTGCAGTGTCGACACCCCAACGCTGAACCTCTGCTTTATACATCTGACCCATATATTAATACGTCCGTTCGAGCCAGTTGAGGAGAGACAACTCTGAAGGCCCGACATCTGTTTTCACATTGCAGACTTTTATACCATTTTTCCATCGACCCCCACAAACTCCCCTTTCCGTCCCCCCATCCTGTTCTCGAATCGTGTAAGAAACTACAGAGCTCAACTTGACTCCAGAAGTGTATATGTGTGTGTGTTTGTGTGAGTCTGAGTGATGTTTCCCCTTCAGAGGTACTGAAGGAGAGAGAACTGCTCGCACTAAAATGCTAATTAAGTGCAGTGTGGCAGACAAGGACACTTGAGAGTGTATGCATTAGCAAATTTTAACTCCCTGCAAACCAAACAGTTTGTTCTGGGCTAATCTCCCAATAATGGAGGCAAGAACAACAGTAGGAACCGGAGAGAGTGGAAAATATAGACTAGCTTTAGAACATGAAGAAAGAGAGCGAGAGAAGCATGGTTTTCTTTTTCATTACCAAGATAACACGGTTTTAGGAGAAGAAAGCATCTCCTCTGGCATCGCTTTTTCTGTTTCATCTCCTCACAGAGGTAACATATGGTATCTGTAAGGGAGAGTCAGTTTGTGCTATGCGGTGAATTATTTTGTGGATTAGTATTGGCATTTAAATGCTCTTGGCTTTAAATCTTGTCTGTTTTAGATCTTAAGTACATTCCTTGGCATCCCGCTCTCCCGCTCAGGCTGGCCTCTTCCCCCGGCCAACACATTTTTGAAACTGTAGAGCTTAACAGGAGAGCAAAAGGCAGCCATTTGAAAAGACCCTGAAGCTGATCTCGAATTACTTTTAGTGAGATACCACTCAAATCAAACCAATTCTTCCCATGTTGTGATGCCAACAATCCCTTAACCTCAAGTCGGGGTTAAAAACCTTCTTTTTTTTTCTCCTCATCTATTACTTTACACAGTGGAGGCGTCTGAGGTTAATGTAATTACGGTCTCTGATGGTTGTACAAATTGCAGGCTGGTAGTGTGACACACGCTCCCCTCAAGTGTTCTGTGGTTGGCTCTAATGTTGTGTTTCATCCGTGCTCATTAAGACGACCTTGCCCAGGTATGTTTAGCCATCGCCACGACCTTCTAGCTGCTTCTCTGCATTTCATGTACGCCACAAGAGACCTTCGCGACATCGGGGAAAAGTATCCACCGGCTTGAAAATCGGGTAATATTTAAACCAGAGAAAATGTTTTAGAAATAAATACTGCAGCAGTTAGTAAGTGATGTCTCTGCCCAGTTGTTAAATCCAGCGTTTGTGGCACATTTATGTTGCCCTGGAGATCCCGGCTGACATGATAGCCCCCTTTCCTCATCTCCGAGCGGCCTTTAAAAGCACAGCCCTCCCTTCTGTTTCCAGTACAGTTGGCCACCCTCCAGCTGCCTCAGAAGAAGTGGATGAATTCCTAGATGTCTGATAAGCTTCACCAGAACATGATTCTTAATGGAAGAAAGAAGAAGGAGAAGAAGAGGCAGATGCTATCGGCGCGGCTGAATTGCCTTGCAGTCAGATCAAACATCCTAAAAGTGCAGGGAATGCTGAATCATGTCGCAGGGTTGTTACACATTTATCTTCTCTGTTGGTTTAATTGAACTTGTTTCTAAATGAAACCAACTGGCCGCTTCGAAGCAAACAAAACATCATTAGCATTGTGAGAATCCCAGTTGCTTTGTAGCTTTTTCCCCAGTCATTTTCCTTTGAAATGAAAAGCCTTAAATGAGCTCTTTTCATCCTTATAATTTTTTCTCCCTCCACTCAAGGCACTTTGTGACACCATTAATCACTTACCTCCGTTTGTTTGTCCTCTTTCTTTCTCCTGTTTATCGAGCCAGAGACTGACACACATTCCCCCACCCCTCTTCATGTGCGAAGGTCTTGTTTGTCCCTGTGTGTTTGTGTGTAAAACAGCAGGACCTTCAGGATTGGGGAGTAAAATATATCTCGCAACACTAGCGTAGCGTACCAGAGGTGTCTTGATGGCGATGGAGTCATACTGAGCTAATGAAGCTCCAAACCTCAGCTATCGATCCACCTCGCAATGGTGCTTTACAGAGATAACTGAGGAGGAGAGCAGTGTGTGGCCTCATGTGCGCTCTGATCTGTGTGACATCTAATTCTGTGTAATGAACCCTGTGCACCAGAGAGCATGATGGGGGGCTGTCTATGGTAATGACAGGGATAGCATGGCCTGGGCGGCTTTTGAAAAGCTTTGAAACACTGCCGGTTAGCTCACAGGGCTTTCTCGACGACCAGGAATTTGTCACTAGAACCAAACACCTCTATAAAATAACTCAAAGTGAAGTAACTGTACAAAATTGTTACATGCATTTGGATATACAGCAGCAGCACCTATTTTCGGGATGTCGTCATTTCTGTCCAAAATCGGAAATCGATTGAAATAATCTGTGATCCTTGCACTTTTTTTTTCTCCACCCCGCCTACTTGCGCACATCCTAAGAAAAAGAAACCACACATCAGACATGACAAAGCATAACTTACCAGCTAACTTGCCAAACAGAAGCCTTGTCTCTGGAGTCTGCGTCAGGATGAAAAATTATGCAGTGGATTTGTGTATTTTCCAGTTCCAGTTTCTCTAGGAGTTGATGGTCTGATTCTGCCAACCTGACTGACTACTTACTGAACGGTACTGTGAGTACCTGGTGTAATAATATTTGAGTCAAACCTTTAAATGACAGTTGAAGCGATAATCCCTTGATCTCTACAAATCTACACTTGTTTATCAGTGGCATAGCTATCAGTGCTGAAAAAAATATTTAAATCAAAAATTAAACTCGTAAGTCAAATCAAATTGTGGCTTTTGAGAATTGTTACCTATTTCATACTTGTCCGTCTTAGAAGAAGGATAATTCCTTTGTTGCTCTTCCTGAGGTTTCCATTATTTTTATTGTGAAAGAAGTTCTTGTATCATAGCTTTTCCTTACCACAATCGAGAGTCTACACATTCAGTCACATCCCTCCATTGAAACTCATCCAAAATAATGGCAAGACATTGAAATAAAAATTGAGCAGTCAGATCACAAACTGTAAGCAGTGTATCAGAGCATAATGTGGTTTGGAGGCTAGTAGTGTGGCAATGCACTGAACAGGGTGAAGGCACACAGCTAGAATAATGCCTCTATTTTCAAGCACAGTGCATAAAGTGTTTCTGTTGGCCAACAGAGGCCAAGAGTTGAACAAAGGTTAACTACAACCCATGAGTCTGCTGGAGCTGGCCGCAGCAAAACAGGGAACACATCCACGAATTCGGCAGTCGTACTGACTTTCCAAAGAAGATGTTCACTGAGTTTGTTGCGTGTGTGACTGCAACATTAGGCTGTATTCAGACTGAAAACAGCACTGTGTTAAGGAAATACAAAGGGGCTGTGCTGGAGGTGAGAAGATGAAATATGATCCAGGAACATCTATAACTCTGGGGTTTGTGATACTCTGAGAAAGGATTTTACAACTGTGGAAGATTATCACAGCTGACAATCAATGTCCTCCGCAGCCTTGTTGTGCTTATGCAATGCTTTCATTGAAATGAATGAGGAGCTGTAATAGTCTAATATGAGTCTACACACAGTTGTAAACATGCACTAACTTTTTTGACCACTTGTGGGCAGCGCAACAAGCTGTAATTGCAGCACTAACGTATTTTCGCAGTATGAAGTTGTCGTCTGTCCTTAGATGCTCCAGTCAGATAGTTAAAAAACTATTTGCACATGCAGCAATGATGGAACAACATTATTATCTATCCAAGTTGTGTTTCTGGCCACCTGGTAAATGCAAGCCCAACATGCACATTCCTTTTTAGTTTTCATTTGGTCTCCTCATGTCCTCATCTAACCCTGAGGGAAATATCTGGCTCTTTAGTTGCTAAATGCTCCACTATGTTCGCCAGCTAGTTGCTAACCGTGTCTGTCTGCTGTTTGGTGCTGGGCAGGTAGTGCACACTGGGATTATCAGAGCTTTCTCACTGAAAACAGCTGCCTCCTCCGTCTGGAAAGAACTCAGTCAGACCGAGCCAAAACAGTACAATTATGCGCTATAAAAGTTAAACAATGAGATGAAAGACGCTGAAAAGCTACATAGAGCTGAGGGGAACTGAAGAGTTGGGTGATAATTCTCTGTTGGTTCACTACGAATGACCCCTTTCATATTATACATAGTCATTTCACCCAGTTTTAATATAAAATATTTATAAGAGTAGCTTTGAGGATACAGTGTCTTTAGACTGTAAAACCCTGTGAGAGAAACTTATGATTTCAGGCTGTATAAATAAACTTGACTAAGATCAGGGGATTTGATGAAATTTAGTACGATTGCAGAGGCCATAATTACTCTTTTCACTGAAGTGGTGATGGTTTAAATTCTCTCCCTCATTCCTGAGTAATAGGAAGTGTCAAACAAAACCTTCATGACACAGTACTTTGAACACTCCCCCTTATCCCTGCAGAATTAAAATAGACCTGGAAAGAAAAAAAAAAAAAAAAAAGCTTTTCCTTTTCCATGACCACCTCTGCTGCTGGTGGTGGTGCAAATGAAAATGCCCTTCCCAAAATAGATCATTTTTACCCTTCAGATGTCCACTTTTATTTTAAGCCCGGTGACACCATGCCATCCATCACAGCCAGCGTTTCAGATGTGAGCAGCCCCGGGGAAAACACTGATACAATGCAGGGAAAGTGTGATAGCGTGCTGCTGCTGTGTAGTTTGGACCTCTATGGTTAGGCTACCACTAATTTCATCTCAGAGTAGCATTTAGACATTTTCTTTGTGTGAGTAAAGTGGAAGTCATTCCTCTTTTTCGGGTAAACATTGAAAATGGATGCCCTGCCTTTCCAACTCTTCCCTCAAATTACCACTTGACATGGCCAAACATCGCTCCGCATTATTGTCTGCCAGGAAAATACATTTCTGAATGCTTTATTGAATGTTTTGGCTGGGTGGAAATTGTACGAAGTGTACCCAGTGCTTTGATCATCTTGACCTGGAAATGCGATAGTCACCCCACTTCACAAGGCTCTCTGACACCTGGGAAACTGGATCTGGTATTCTTGATACATGATCTGCACCGCAGCACTGAAGACTTAACTTCTCCTGTTTCGTAGTCGGCAGAGACTACTGATGGGAACTGGAATTTCACATGGCTCAGACTGAGGCTTTTCTTTTTCTCCCACAAGCTATTGGAGTCACAACATTTGGAGCCTGGTGGAAAAAATGGCCTGTATGATTTTTATGAACGAGATTCCTGCAGCATTACTTTGACTTCAGACAGAGAGAAGCACAAAAAGGCTTTTATTTGTAGATTGGATTTTTATTTTTGTGCATCAAAGCCGATGAAGGATGTTTGACAGATGTTGTGAAGCTACATATAAGCGTGCACACAGAAGGACAGATAGACTTCAGATCCTTTGAGCCGTCAATTTTGATGTTTGTTATGGTTGTAGTTTAGCATCTCTGATATGGATTCCGGTTAATTTCCAAGATGTCCTGTGTTTTTTTAGAGGTGGGCCTGACATCTCAGATTAAGACACTTTATTGAAGTAATGATTAAAGCTGTTGGGAAAAACTGCAGAAACACTATTCACACAGAAAAGTCCATATATTTAATTGCTCAGTGTGTTATTTTTGAACTAAATTGATCACAAGACAAGATGCGTCAAGAATTTTCCTAAAAGTACTTGTAAATTGTAGAATAATCAAAGTACTTATATTCACTTGCACTAATCATATTGTAGCTGCTATAACACAACAATTTGGTTTGGAATAGATAAAGTATATCTATGTATAGAAACCAAATTTGTACTTAGATTGAATTTAAAAGATTATTGTGTTGTTTTATGGTGTATGTTTTTGTCTGCCTTGGTTTATTTTAGCATTTTGAAACCACTGTAACATCCCTCAGATTGGAAACTGTGTGTTTTTCAGATCTGTAAATGCATTACATCAAATCTAATTGGACTTGAGTGCTCAAATTACAATTAAGCGTTGGAGAATTGTTTTAGCATTGCATAGATATAATTCATTCAGAAGTCACTTTATGCATCGCAGTCCTGAGCAATGTAATGTTATGGCACTGGCAGTGGTAGTAAGGGTTAGAAGTAAATTACACAGAGCCAGCGTATGATTAGAGAAGCTGTGGCATGGCTTTTAAAGTTCACCGCCCCTCAGGATATTTGATCGAGCCGCCGGCCTTTGATCACTGTTAACATTACGGTAACCATGACAGTTTATTTTCAACTACCAAAAAAAAGACCATTTGTGTCAGAAAACAATCTCCCCTTCCTCTGACACGTTGGCACGCCGCAAAAGAAAAATGTCAGGGTCAGTGATGGGCCATTAGCCCAGAGTGAGTTCCTTTTGTGCTCCAAGATCCATTTAAAACACCTTTTTAGTCTTCAACACATGGTATCGTGACACAGCAACCGCAGGCGCTGACCTGGGCCTTAACTTTAAGACATTTCCAAAAAAAAAACCACAGGACATACAACACCACGGAGGAACGAGAATGTCTGCCCAGAGAGTGAATGACACCACGAATGTGTAATAAAGAATTCACCTGCTTAGCGCGGCTGTATTGTAATGCCTTGTACATTTGATTGACTACACAGTCACCCTCTATTCATGGGTATTATACCCTTTTCTTTTTCATGGAGGTGGCTCCTCGGTCGCTGCAAATGTCATAGCGCTTTAATGAGAACTGCACCGTAGCCTACAATGGAAGCTTTTCAGCCAGATTAAATGTATCACTGTGCTGAAACTTTCCTTTCCGCTCTCCCCCCTTTGCCCCTATTGTGACACAGTGGTTTTACAGAGCAGCTTGTTGCTGAAAAACAAGGTTAAGAAGATCAGTATCAAAGGAGGAGTGTTTTTGTGTGGCTTGCAGGAGAGTCTC
This sequence comes from Centropyge bicolor, assembly GCA_037975185.1. NCBI lineage: Eukaryota > Metazoa > Chordata > Actinopteri > Pomacanthidae > Centropyge > Centropyge bicolor. Next base: position 225,143 of record JBBMOC010000065.1, on the reverse strand, counting down.
GCTTCAGGTTTCCACCTGAAACACAAAGGTGTTTTCTTACCTGATTTGTATTCATTCACACAATGAGTGGACCTGCCTCTCTTGTTTCCAAGTAAGGAGAGTCCAGACGAGACTTTTGTTCGCCCTATCATCGGATACGTGCATGTTGCTTCCTCCAGTACGAGCCTTGGAGCCCAGCCACGGGCTTTGTCCTGGATGGATTTTTTCCTGCCCTTTTTCCTCTTCTTTGTTGCTCTGTGTATGTTCTAAGAAACCATTTCAGATAAATGTTTCAGCACTGCCGCTGTTTTTTTTTCTCTTTTGGCTCCTGTGTTATTTCAATAATACCAAGCCCTGTCACCCTAAAATTGCCTCGTCAGAATCCAGAACCCACTGATTTGCATTTCAAAGTGTTTCAGTCCATAGGAGCCTCCGGTTCAGTCCATTCTGGCACATGCTGTGCTGTCAAAACACAAGTAATGCCTGTACAGTGGTAACGTACAGATTAATCTGTTTGGTTCAGTTGAGGTCAGTCAAACTGTCGAAAGCATGATGTGAGTAAATATCTCTGTTGTTTCCAGGGGTTTTTCCTGACTGTGTCCCCGGAGTCGATTTTGAAGGTGGCGAAGCACTCTTCAGATAACAACAAAATCTTCTGCATGAACCTCTCAGCACCTTTCATCAGCCAGTTCTTTAAAGAGCCCTTGATGAAGGTCATGCCTTACGTCGACATCTTGTTTGGCAACGAGACGGTAAGTGAAACAACACGTGTGTTCAGGCCTCTTCGGGCTACACAATCCTTTTTCTAACACGTTGTTCTGAAACAAAAAAACAAGTGATTCGTGCTGATCTGATCACATACTAAATACTTCCAGTATAGTAAGGCACAGAAGCAAAATTAATTCTCTTCCAAATTCCTTCATCCGTGTCAAATGAATCAGTTAAGCCATGCCCATTTCTGCCATTAAGTGATTTTAGCGCATAATGAATTTGAACATAACAAATGAGAATGTAATGACATTTTTAGCCATGGTAGCATCGTGACACTAGGGGTGGCAATGTCAGTTGGTCAGTCAGTCTGTCGGTAGGTCGGTGGGTCTGTTCACCACTTTGATCCAGACTGAAATATCTCCACAGCTATTGGATAGTTTGCCATGATTTTTTACAGACATTCATGGTCCTCCGAGGATGAATCCCAATGATTTTGGTGATCTATTGACTTTTCCTGTAGTCATCATGCGCTTGAAATTTTTGTTTTTGACTGAAATGTCCTGAGAGATAAAACTTTGGTGATTCTTTTACTTTTCATCCAGTGCTGTAATCAGGTCAAAGTTCACATTTTAAATTTTGTTCATGTTGTTCCATTCAGCCTCATCTTTAGTAAATTATCAACAACCAATTATCATTCCAACAACTTAAATGGTGAACATGGTGAATATTATACTTGCTAGACGTGTTAGCATCATCACAGTTTATCCTTGAACAAGTCGTAATATGCACAGTCACGATTTAAGTTTTCTCTCAAAAAAAAAAAAATCAAGGCTGCCATCTGCCAATCAGCATTTAATGTGTGTGTGTGATGCAAGATTTAGAACTAGATTCAGATCATAATACACAAAGTTTAAAGGACTGAGCTGTGTTGGCGGAGGTACACGTTCTCTGAGTGCCTTATAGTTTAACACTATATCCTCTCACCTTGTTTAAAGCATCAATCAAAATGCCATGTCCGCTGTTTCATTCCACTCATTGCTCTCATTTCTCCTCAGTATCCATTTAACTTCTCACTTATCACTGCCCCATAAAGAGATGAATAAGAATTAGCCCGGTAATCATTCATCTCAATCGCGTCACCATTTCATGCCGGTTGATCCATTGATTTTTCTCAGCTCTGTGGAAGCGAGTAGCCGGTTGGAGGTCAAGCTGTGGTCACAGACCATGGTGCTGCTGGGAAGTATCCTCTAACAGGCCAGCTGAGCTTGACTCGGAGGCACCGCCTGGACAAACTGCACCTTCGGGGGGGGAGGAGGGGAGTGGATAATCACTGGACTGAACTGGCCTCCCCACTGCTAAAGCTACTAAACAGAGCCCTGTCTTCGGGTTAGAGATGGGGTCCACAGACCAAGACAGAGCTGGAAGAAACTGCTCAGCATTTGAGGATTTATTGCTGTTGCTGACTTCAGCATTTTCCTCTTTTCTCTCCTCTCCCAACATAAGACCTCCTTTTTACATATGCACCTCTCTCTCACTCCCTAATTGCTGTGAGGAACGATTCTGTCTCCTAAACCACGGTGTACATTTTGCAAGCGTTATGTATTTTTGGGGGTGGGTGGTACTGTAACTGTTTGCTTAAGAAGTTTGCTCACACCTCCAGTCATTACAGTTTAATGACTCTGGATAATTGCAATGCATGTTTGTTGAAGGAGATTATCTTTCGGAGTCTCTGTCAGGGCTTGCTCTCCGGAATTGAACCCCAGCTAAGACCGCCAGTATAAGAGATTCAGTGGGAAACAGAGCAGATATTCACTGCTCAGCTGCCTCAAGCAGTGAGGTCTTCCAGGGTCTATACAGGACTAATGTCTGTCCAGAGTGTTTTGACTCCTTTTGGCCTTCCTCTGTGTTGGCTGCTGGGAGGAGGGAGCGGGGAATGACTGCTCATACAGTCGAGCCCTAGACCTCCCATTGTGCGCAAGCCAGACAAGGTTGGCGGTCATGCAGTGGTGCATGGTGAGTGACAGGCAACAGGGCTGCCTCGTCCACGCTCGCCCATCCGGCCCTCCCGGCCGTCCTCTCGCCCCAGCTTCCACCCCCCCAAAGTGATGGATCAGCCTCAGCCGGCGATGCTTTCATAACAAGTCAGTGACAGTCAGGATCATGCAGACTGACTCCTATAGCCTCGCAGAATGTGCCATAAGGGAGGGCTAATGTGTCTGCCTGTCTCTGCCTTCCTCTCCCACACTTACTGAGTCACGATACAGAGCCGCGCACACATGGGGAAATATGTTTCAAAGCAGCTGTAAGATCTCGCGTTTTGAAAGCGACTAATAATTTTGGGCAAGATTGAAGTTTCTGAGAATCGAGTGCTGCATTATTTGTCATGACTGGGATCTTATTTCAGTCAGATCACAATTCCCTTTTAATCGTTTGAAACAGTCGTGCAACACCGCAGACTCCAAAAAACGTCAATAGCCTCTGTTTCTTCTCTTGTTTTTGCCTGCTTCTGATGTTGAAATGTGTCTGTGTTTCTGACTGAGTCTACCCTTGGTAATTCTGCTGTAACTCGATCCTGCTGGTACTTGTTTGAAACCTGGCATCAGCAGGCCCTCCCTGGCCTATCGGCAGCCTCGTACTTATATAACAGTCTCCCATCCATCCTGTAATTACTGCCTTTTTGGGGCATAGTGTAGTGTCTGTTCCTTAACTGGTGGGGGGGTGGACAGGCGAGCGACGCCGTTCCTGCGTTCCCAGGGCCTCTGAGATGGTGCCGACGGAGGCACATAGACATCAAACGCTACTTCACTTAATTGGCAAACATGTCGTGTGATAACCTGGGAACAGCGCAGGCCTAATTGAGTCCTCCTGTGCTGTCCTCCTCTGACTACCTGACATGGAACCCAGGGCATTACATTTCCCTCCATTTAATGGCTGCAGTTAATTAGGCCCGAATGAGGGAATCATTACCGCTGGAAAAACCACATGCCAGTGGATTCGCCGATAAAATTAGCCACAATTTGCTTTTGCTATTTGAGCATAAGAGATAAACCACACAATGGGGGGAAAGGATTGGACCATTACTGGCGGATTTGTATTGTGGAATTTTAGACATATCATAGACAAATGGAACGATTAATCAAGACTGAATTAATCACCCTGACTGATGTTTTTTTTTTTTTTTTTTTTTTTTTTTTTAAAGCTATGATTCATGGCTTTCTCAATTTAGATCATTTATGTGCTTGGGCTCTTTTTGTGGAAATGGTTTAAAAATGTGCTTCCTTAATAAAACGGTACAGCAGATGAGGAGCTTAGTTTCTTTGCCCCACAGTCAATACGCAACAACCTCCTCGCTCCTCTGTCATTAACATTATATACCACCCCCATACGAGCTCTTCATGCCTTCCATTGCTGTCCAATGCGTTCTGCAGCTCCACACTCAGAGGGAGCTTATTTTTATGGGTCCCAGCCCCGTCTTCCAAATGAGAGACAGCCATTGTAATTGAATACTCAATAGGTGAGCCATTTAACAAAAGTGGAAATGGCATTCGGCTATGTATTAATGTGCTTTGCTGAGGCAAAAGGAGCCATCATCATTTCAATGTTCAAGCTGTTTTAAAAGAGCATTTAGCCTGCCATCTCTCCAGGCCATGAGAGCAAAATGACACGGATTTCTTCCTCCTCTGTACTTTGTGCGAATGTTCCTCGCCTAATATTTTGTATGGTTATCTGGCTTATTTTCCCATCCATCCCTCAGCGCCTCTGCCTGATCTAGGTGGAGGGATACAAACAGCTCTACAGAAGGTTACTGTCGTGAAAAGCCCCTCAGGCGTTTTGGCTCTCAGCCCTATTTTTCTCCATCTGCATGCAGTGTGTGTGGGGTGGTGGGGGCTCTAATGATTTTTCCAGGACAGGCAGAAGTGGGTGTACAAGTATATATAGGTATGTGTGTCTGTGTGTTTGTGTGGATGGAAAGAAAAAAAAAAGGCAGGCGGAGGAGATACATGGGCAATATGGCGTCATTTCTTAACATCTCTCCAGATTCGTCATTTGGCTTTGTTTGTTTGATAGGCTGCTTGGAAGCGTTATCTCCGTGGCAAGGCCCGTGGCTGTTTATCGCCTCTGTGACGTATGCGGGACCGTGAAAGTACGTGCTCTCTGCTGTCAGTATGTGTGGATGATGGCAGGTTCACTAAAGGCCCCTTAGGGTATGAGGGGTGTTCTTGCACAGAGGAGAAAAAAAAAACGAATAGGAGAAAGAATTTCCCCTTGACAGCTCACCCACAGTGGACTGGAGATGTACTTCTCAACGGTAGCTTGGGGAAAATATCCCGTCTCACTGTCTAAAACAAAGAGATGTGAGAGCCAGATTAGCGTATTACCGAAACAGCTTTCCTTTTAGGCTCTTCTTCTCTCTCCCTCCTGTCAGAGCTGTCTGCAGAGAACGGCGAAGAACATGAGACATTAACCTCCATGTGTTTATTCACAAGGCCCCACAGGCCAACTGGGAGGATGAACACAGAACCATCTCTAAAGCTAGCGGAGCGGAACAATCACAATGTGTCATTGGAGGAAAAGACATGAAGTATTAGCTGCTGCTCTCCTTTGTGTCTTTCACAGCTGAATTTTAATTGAATGTGCTATTTCTGTGATGAGTCACATGCCTTCCGTTCAGCGCCAGAGTGCATTGACCTTCAGTGTGACGTACAGTCAGTGAGTTGTATGATGAGTCATAGCGCACATTAGCTGTGATGATTTGATAAATACAAAAGCTGTCTTTTTAAATATATAGATATATATTTGTTTTATTTATTTTTAGTTCTTGCTGAATTGTTTTAAAAGACTGAAAATGAGACAACATTGTTGTAAACATTGTTTAGCTTTAAAGCGAGGTTATGCAAATGCTGCTGATTTCCAGGATTGTCTTGAGGTGGTTGCTTTTACCTCACGGTCCAATTTTTCCATTTCACATCACACATTTACCTCATGGACCCACTTAACACATTTATTTTCCATTCATCAGTGGCACCAATCAGTGGGTGAAAACCCTTCTTATCAACATGTTCAACTTTCATTTTATGTCACAAACTACAAACTAATTACTACTACTATGACTATGACCAACTTTAAAAAACACTAAAAGCATTGCATTAGCATTTACAACTAATTTTGGGTATTCAGCTTATTGAGACAGAGTGGAGGAAATGCTTGGCTGGGGGTAGTCACATGACATCTAAAAAATGTCTTCTCATTAATAATCATTACAAAAGAAGAAGAAGAAATAGTTTTGCTAACAGTCCAAAAAGAAAATTTGTAATGTCCAATAAAATATACTTCCAGTGAGCAGCTTTCCTTGAAGTGAACAGGCCACCTTGGTACATGGTCTATTCAACCATGGGACCCGTAGGGAACAGCTAATAAGTCATCTAGTGAAGTTTTTTTTTTTTCATGATAAAACAAATAGTAGATAATAGTAAAAGCAGTAAAGTCATCTAACTGACTCAAGATCTACCAAAAGTTTAGTTAACAAAAACACCATCTTCCACTATCACATTTTTTCCTATATCTACAAATGTGTGACTTCATACGTAATAAAACATTTCAATTTCCACAAATGCCACAGGAATCCATTCCAGATGAGATTCTAGAAATAAAACCCCTGAATAAAGGAGCTACCTCTACAATAAATGACATACTCTCAGCCATTAACTGCCCTTCACTTGATATAATTAAGTCTCATTGGGAAAATGACTTAGAAGTTGAACTCTCAGAGGATGATTGGAAGAGAATGAGTCCACACTTTTGCTCTCGACATGTAAGTCACAGTTTAAACTGGTACATTGCCTCAACTTTTTAAAAAGGAAGACCATCTATGATTTGTCCTGATTTAGATTCGAATTGAAACAGATGTAATTTACACATCGATCTCCTTACTAACACTTTCTGGACTTGTTCCAGACAGTGCCCTTATTGGACCTCTTATTTTTGAGACCATTTGAAATCCTCCTCTCTAACATAAGTTTTTGGTGTTGCCCAAAATGACTTTTGCTTCACTAGTAGCTCGACGCCTAATTCTGTTGAAACTGAAGCGAGGCTCACCGCCATCACACATTCAGTGGATTAGACATCTTATGCAGTTTCTCCACCTAGAAAAAAGTATTAAGTATACTCTCAGAGGCTTAACTGGAATAAAACTAAAACTGTGCTCCCTCCCATAGCATACTGTAAGGGTCTAGGTCTCCTCCTTTAGTTGGTCTCCTGTTGAACTGTACAAGCTTCATGAAGCCTGGACTCATCATTTGGGTGCATGTTTTATTGTTTTGTATTGAGTATTTATGTATTTATATTTATATGTATTTTTCTTTTTTTGTTGTCTAATGTATGTACTTAACTTTCCTTGTCTTGTTTTCTTTTATTATGATCTTTCTTTTTTCTTTTGTTGAAATAGCACCATTTGTGCACAACTTATATATTTAAAATCTATATATAGTTTTTTTAATGAAGTTATTTTCCACATATACAATTTACAATGAAGAGTCAAGTAGCAAAAATGTATTTTTCTTTTTTTCTTTTTAAAAGAGGAAGATTGTGTTACTTATTTCATAAGTTACAGCCTCACCTGAAAGGTTCAAAAAACCCCAAAAAACAGTTGGGAGCCAGTTTACTAGATCAGATGAAGTGTCACTACAACATACTGCACAGCCACAATGAACCCATCAGCCTTTTCCTGTGTGCATACTGGCAGCGAGGGGACTCAGTACAGAAGAAGAATGAGCTCTCCAACATTCCTCTGTTTTTCCTGGCCTGTCTGTTTGCGAGTCATGGTACTTTGGGAGCCAGCATGGCTCCACCAGAGGAGTCCGACTAACCACTGTAATTGTGCCGTGCCGAAGCCGCCTTCCCCAACCCTGGGATTGAACCATGAAATATTCGAAAATGCCGGGGTTAAGAGAGGGGGGTCTTTGGCAGTGCAACGTGAAATGTGAGACCATAGAGCATCTTTAACAAGGAGGCGGATAGAAAGCCTGCCAGTCGGGCAGCCAGGGCACATGGTGGAGTCCTCTGAAGGAGAATAATTATGGATGTAAGAGGAGATATTGCGCTGGGAGCAGATCAATAGTGCCCACGTTCTGCTGGCGCTGAGGCCAGTGTATTTCTGTCACAGCAGGAGAGAGTGCAGGATATCAGCTTGTTGCTGGAGGGACTCACAGAAGTTTGAACACCGGTGGGCTTCCCAGATAGCCTTACAACCCTCATGCCTGTCCTCCCTCCCCAAATCACTGCTGCTTGGAGTTTGGCTGCCTGCTCTCCCCCCATCTCCAATCCTCTTATCCACACAGAGTTGGCGGGAGGACTGGCCTTTGTCTACTCATGATTGTATTCCCACAGTCCAGGCTATACAGTCATGTTTTCCAGTGTCATTTGGAGGACTCCCCTATTCTCCTCATGGTTTTCGAAAATTCTGGATAAGACAGGGACATAGAAAAGAAAAAAGAAAAGACATAATCAACAAGCATAATCTACCCACCCATAATAGAAAATTTGCCCCATGCCATGGATAATGAAACCTATGGGTTCATTTTGCTCGGCTGAATCTGCCTGTTGCTCTCGCTTGAACTGAATGAAATGATTGTTTTTCTAATTTATTGTGAGGTATTTTTTTCCCCCTCGCGTTTCCTTCTACAAGAGCCATGTGGTTCTTTCACTCTCCCTGCAACCATCACGTTAGCTGCGTGCACAAATGTGAAATGATTTAGCCCCCTCGTTGACGGGCCCCTGCCCTCCATGCAGCCTTTCATCTGGCAAATGGCCATCTTATGCCACATCAACAGATAACACGCCGGACATCATCTCAATTTTTGTATGGCCAATTTATTCAGACAAAGCTCTCATGTCCCTTCTGCGCACAAATGGTTTGAATTATTCTGAGAGCTTTTTTTTTTTCTTCCCCTCCCTGGGTTTTCATTGTCTGAGGCATGCAAGTCCCTCCAGAGCAGATCTTTGTTTCTCATTAGGGGGTAAATAGAGCAGGCCAAATGCTCATATGTTTATTATACACAGGAGGACATGGTCACTGTTCTCGACAGTTCACGGCAGAAAAAAGCTGTTTGCTTTCTTGACCTTTGTTTGCAGCGACTGCAAAAGTCTGTTGAATTCGCCAGTTAATAAGCTGCAGGAAACTGATAGACTGCCATGAAGTTGTTTTCAACCTGGTGAAATGTTTTTTTATAGCACACTTTTCAACAAAGACCAAGTAAAAGAATTAAAGACTGAAAGTGAAAAATAAATGCATAATCATAATGACCATCAATATTAACTGGTTAATAGTTGAAGTTTTTTGACAGAAGCAATGAACAACAACGGAAAACTTGGTTTCGAATTTTACATAACATTTGGGACGAAACAAACAGTCGAAGTCAAAGTTAGGAAAAACTGCTTTACAAACAAATTAGTTAAAACTCAAAAAGTAACTCGATCTGGTTCATCCGGGCCGTGTGGGTGTGTTTTGATCAGATTTGACTCACTTACTCACTGACTCACAACATAAGCAAACAACTCAAAAGTAGATTCTGATACTGTTCCTTTCTGATTGGTGCATGGAAAATGTGGCGTCACCTTTTTCTTTCCACTCAGAGAAAGGAGCCCAGGCAAAACACAAATACATAAATCTTTTATGTGAAACAAGCAGTAAGACCTTCAACAGCAGGTTTTAACTTGTGGGCATTTAAAGAACAATTTCCTAACTTGCTTTTGTACCCAAACACATTTTTTTCTGTCAATAAATTTTTCAGATTAATTGATATTTTGACCATGAAAATGTGCCCCAAAGAGATTGCTATTCAGTTGCTTTCATATGCGTGACCAAGAAAACCATAATCCTCTAACTGTGGAAGTCCTGGATCCTGAAAATTTTAATCAGGCGTACCTTGACCAAGCAAACTTCCAGGCAATCAATAGAAGTTAGTGAAGCAAAAGTAGCTTCACTTAAGAACAAAATGAGTTCTGAGTGTTAGCAGCTCGTGTTTTCCTAAGTGATTCAGGTAAATCTTAGGGACCTTAATTGCGTTTGCTTGATCACTTTTTGACTCCAGTGCAGACTCAAACTATCAAGAGAGGTGAGATCAGGACTATAGCATCCATCAAATAAACATAACCAGTTTATGTTGAAAAGCAATCAAAAGTTTCTCATCTTTGAAATCAGCAGGACGTTGAAGTGTTGTGAGAGCTGTAGTAGTTAAAACCTTCTGCATTAGCTCTGCTTGTTGAACAGACTCATTCATCCAGCATTTTTCCTTCATCCAGTGTCGTTCCCTCAGAGATAGCCAGTCTCCGGCAGTCTGACGTTGTGCACTGACCCCATGTTAAAGCCCAGAGGTGAGATGTGTGATAGAGGCCCTCGGTGCTGATAAGGCCATCGGGCTGATAACTGACTCCCCCCAGTACAAAGCTGCTGCCGCCGCTGCCCCGGCTTCCATTAGCCCCACCGGACCGGCTGAATGCCTGCCTGTTCCCTCCTGCTCTATCTGAGGTTACATCCTCTGTTCTGAGCCCCTTATGCAAACCCTGCCTTCCCATGCTGAGATCGCTATCGGGCCAAGATATTTATGTACTGCACATGTTTCCGATTGTTTAACCTTTGGACCTGCGCTGTAGGTGCTGCAGCCGTCCCTGTGGGCTTGCTAAGAGACCTCTCTCCTGGCCCTGTAGGCACGCTGAGATGGATGGGAGCAGAGGCTGTTGTTAGAGGTGTGTAATGGACTGGCAGGCGAGGGCACTGTTGAAATTGGTCACATGAAAGCTCAGGTCAACCCTGCACTTGCTTTCAAGTTTGGACAAATCTCATCCAAATGGGTCTAAAGGGAAATGTTCAACCATATTATTTTGGTTTCTTTTCCCTTGATTCTGGTTCAATACTATCTAATATTTGGCACAGTTTAACTCTACTAATACTGAGGAATTTGCACATTGCTGTATAATAAAATGTTATAGCTATTAATATAATCACATCAAATCCCTGTAGTGTGTGACATCAGATAGTTGTAATCAGTTATCAGTTTCGTGCAGCAAAGGCCAAAATGAACAAGTAGTAAATTTCTGTTTAGTTTGGTTGTTGGACTTGGATGTCCCGACCAAGTTTTTTTGGCTCCAATCCCAAAGCGAGTTCTTTAATATTGGACATCTGTTGAAAGTGAGTCTCTTCCAATACTTTCATTTACTCAAATGATGATTAAATATACTTGACAAATTGAAGTAACAGCTGTGGACTGTTTTTAATCTGACACACCTTATTTTTCATGAGGTACTTATTCCAAACACTGATGCTTCAATTTTTTGATATGACTTTAAAGAAAGACTATCTGGGGGAATGTGACTCCTGAAAACGATGCCTCTTCCCTCACGCATGATCTTTTTGCTCGAGTACAAACACCAACTGCAGAGAGCACACAACCCAGACAATAGACGAGCATAATTCTGGCCTGCCACCATCACCAAATTAACATCGATTTGTGACAGCTGATATGATTTGTTGTCATAATTTTAACTAGTGAAAACGCCGGTCTAACTCAAAAGTGAAAAGGTGGCAAATGTTTTGTACAATGTTTAGCCAATATGTGCATTTTACAGAATCGGACCTGAGACCGAGACTGTAAAGCCTAATCCATTTGCTGTCAAAAGCTCTTCATTGAAAACCACAAATTAAGTTTTTGTTCAACACAATTAGACACTTCGCAAAATATTACAGGAAAACACACAGATGCAGTTTTCATAATGCAGAGCTGTAAGTGTGAATTGTGCATCCATATGTAGGAAACCGTATACAAAAATATTGATTTAATTTTAATAGGTACTGAATCAGTTTCAGATCAACAGATACTCAGTTTTAATGGATTTGGATTGGGGGCAGAAAAACATGATGGAGATGTCTCTGTTTCTAAGCAGAAGTGACACTGCAGTTTATAGCAGTGCATTATATAATGAACATATCCTGAGGCGAGCAGAGAGGTTTGACAGAAGTTGAAAATTAATACCATCTTATGCACTGCAGAAGGTAATGCAAATGTAAATGCTCTATCTCACAACAATACACCATCTGGTGAACACTGGACCAAGTTGTGTAAAGTAGAGGGGGGAAATAATGGAGTTATTTTTAAAAACTCTCAATTTCTAGCAGGTGTGTATTTTTTTCCACAACTTTGCTTCAAGACATTAGAAAATCGCTGATAAGAAGACAAATTTAAAGTAATGCATTTGGGAGTTAGACGAAGCCCTAGTTTGGAATCCGGCTAAACTGTCTGTGCATAGCAGATGTAAATCTGCCAGTAACAGAAAAAAAAAACAGACTTGAATGTTGAACTTTTACGATCGCACCCGAGTGTAGGAAAATAACTACAGTGGGTAGAGATGAAACATGCCACTTAATGGCTCGGTAAAAATGAAAATGCCATCAGTTGTTGTTGAGTAAATTCCCAGAGGCAGTAAAAGTGACTCCTGCCTCTCTGGAGTGTGTTGCTTGGCGTGTGTGTTTACCCTCATGTTTGTGGCATGTCATGCTTGAGCAGGATTGCTGCATTCTCCTGGGAGCTGCAGGAGGGCTCAGCACAGGTGATTTATTCCTCCTAATCTGTCCTGCACAGTAGCAGGCGGTCGCCTCCCCCACCCCACCCAGCATGAGTGAGGTTCTATCAGCGAGCGTGATCATATTATCAGCCCACATATCTTTGAGGTGGCAGCTTCCTGTTCGGCAGCACCTGGTCTCGTGCTGGGGGCTGACGTCCTGACATCCAGGAGGAGTCATGTTTGTGACCCAGAGGCCAAGTCAAGGGCGCGAACAATCCCCGCTGATGCCGTCGCCTTGATTAGTTATTCATTCTCCGCCCCCACCCACCGCCCTGTAATGTATGCTGTAGTAATCTGGCTGGAAACGCTTGAGTTGAATGCCAGATGTTGTTTTTACTGGGCATTTATGGAAGCTGTCTGACTCGCCTCAGTGATGTCTTACGTTTACACGCCGAGAATGAGGAAAATATGTCCTATGCCATTGTTCTATATATCTGTGAGCAGTGATAATTGGCTGAATTATTTGAGATGTCATGACCCAGTCACGCTCAGTTTAGTTTAAAAGGCTTCTACAGTAAGTGATTTGTCACTTCAATTGATCTGTCCAGACCTGATAATTTGTTCTCCTCTAGTTTGCACAGTTTGACGACTAAGCCAGTTAGGCGTATTTTCCAACCCCAATAATATTGTTTTTCAAGTTAATTCTCCAATTGTGGGAGTCAGTTCTCTGTTAAATGGTTGTAGGCTTAAAACCCTCATGTCTTTGAAGTGAGCTCTTATTGAAATGCCCAGAAAGGAAGAAGAAAACAAGGGTGCTGTTGTAAATAACTTGTCAGGGCTATACCTTCCTCAGTATCTCTTCCCCCCTCTCACACAATGTCAAATACAATTCAATTTCTGCTTCAGCATCAGCTTAGGCTAACACGGTCAAGCAAATGCCTATTTTCTGAATGGCCCGGGGGAGTTACGCTTTTCAGCTTATCAACTTTTATTAACCTTAGCACCGAGGTTTGCTCTTTGATTTAGATTCTTTGGGAAACACTGAAATTGGATTTTTTTTTCCTTGACTCTCACTCCTGCTGTGACATATGCTCAACAACTTGTTACACGGAGGATAAAAAAAAAGAAAAACTAAATGCTTGCTGTGGTTTGTTGCTTGGAATATTTTATGACGAGAGCCAATAACCTTTGTAGTTTTATTAATTTATTCGTCTACCTTGGTGCTTTAAAAGCAAACATGCTTTAAATGTTATGCTCAGAAGAAAATGTCTGTTGAGATGCCGAGTAGGAAAGTGGACTTTATGGATTTTGTTAATGGTTTTCTTTTGATGATGAAGCTATGAATTATCAGTGTTCCTCAATATGGCAGTATGAGGTTATATGTTGTTATTTTATGTCAGTTGGTTGTGAATATTTAAAGCAGCTGTAATCAATATTTTATATTAACAATGGAGCACATGACTACTTGTATGTAAAAGGGGTCACTGACAGTGAAGAACCCACAGAAAATTATCACCTGACTCTTTGGTTCTCCTCAGCTCAACAGAGCTTTAGAGCTTTAGACCTTTTTAGCTCACTATTTTGGTTTTCTGACCCAAAACTTTACTGCTTTGCTTCACTCTCACGGCTCTCATAGTGTCATTTTCCTGCTCATTGCCAAATAGCAGACAATTAGTTAGCGACCAGCTGGTGATTAGAGTGGAGTGCAGTTTATTCTTATGAGTTGGTAGAGACCAAAAGCAGAGCTCAAAGGAGAGCGAATAAATATTCCAGGTACCTTTGCTGGGCAGACAGAAACAAGGCTAATGAATGCTAATGTTGCTGTCTATCTCAGAAGTGCTCCAACTGCAAGTGCCTTCTCGTAGTCTATGAGAAAATGACGAAGGTTTGTACTTCCAGAACCCTGAATGACCACTTTGTTCCTCTATTAGATGAATGCAGACTGAGCAATTTAGCTTCATTAAAAGGAAGAAAATAAAGTCCCTAAACCGTGGATAGCTTCACAGATAATGCCCACATACTGTGGCTGCACAGAGCGTTTCTAAACCGGGCCTGCTCGGCTCCTGTCACATACAGTGTCAAGGAAAACAAAGTGTGAAAACTGCCCTTTGCATGAAGTGTATATTTCCTCTTTCATTTTGCTTGGCATGATATTGTAGACTCCCGCCCCCTGACTGGGCTGTGGATTATTAGCTTAAGCTCTCTAAAAATATCCCTTTGACTGTTTAAGCCTCTGACAGCAGCAACATCTCACACATTCTGATAGCTTTATACTAACTATGGCTGCAGAGGGCTCATGCACTCAGCCCGCCTTGTTATCTTTTACCTTGTTTGCCCGAGGAGGGAGAAGGAGGAGAACTCGCGAGCCCCCCGAAAAAAAAAAATCTGCAACAGTCCTCCTCTCCTTCGGAATCAGGCTCGGAGCGGATCATCAAAGGCGAGCGTGCAATCACAGCAATCTCCGAACAAACGAGATGCTTTTTTGAGCACGAGAGGATTTTGCCCAGATGTCACTCGAAGTACTTGTCATTGTTGCGACAGCTGTAGAAGCACATGGACTGTCATTTGAAAAGCGTCTACCGCAACATACCAAAACAGCCCCGTCAAATGTGAAACATACACATCCTGAAACATAGGATTTTTGAATATTAATGCTGCAAGCCCCTTAAGAAATTCTCACTTTTATTGCCTATCATTTCACTTTTATTGGCTTGCCTGTGTCGTCCCAGTAATTGCATATTTACCACCATACAGTATTTATCATACCAATATATTAGGTTTAGCTGAGCTTATAGTACCAAATATGTTTGATGTTGGCATTCATAAGAGCTCATAGAAATTAATAAATTCCTGAAAGGGATTACACTGTACACATGTGGCTCGTAGACATCGCTTCAATTATCTTTTCTTCTAACACCCACACTCTCTCGAAAGGCTTTTCTCACAAATATTATAGCTGCTAACTAGAGAGAGACGGAGGGTGAGATGGAGGCATGTGCCGCTCAACAGCACCATTGTTATTCCAGCCTTCATTCATGTGTCTCTTTTAAATGCTTTGAGATGAAATATCACTGTTTTGACAAGACGTTCTCCAAGCTGCTCGTGTCCCTGCGAGATGCCTCATGCTGATCGGTGATGGAACGTTCCTGAGGAGAAAAGTCAATATGTGGTTGTAAATAAATGAAAACAAATGTGAGACCTAAGCCCTCGATAGATTGAAAAGGCGAAGGGAGGAGAACAGAAAAGACTACTCACCTTTACTCATTATAAAACTGCTTCTTGGTTACAGAAGCTAATTGACTAGCCTCTCAACCTCTGTGTGAGTTGAAGATGTGTGTGTGTGTGAGGAGGGGGTGATGAATTGACATATTGCTGGCGCTGTGATGTTGATCCAAGGCAGAGAGCCATGAGGCTTTCCTCCAGGGACCAGTAACCTTATTGTTCCATGTCATCTCCTCCCCTTCTGCTCGAGGACCAGGTTGTCAACCTCTCCCCAAGGTCACGCCAACACCAGCCCCCCTTCTGCAGATAATTGGATTATTTAGAATCATAGCATCAACTTATTGCCCCGTCTGGGGTCAAAAGTGAATTTAGTGCACGAGGTTGTCTGTCATGATTTGTGGCATCGTTCCGAACTGACGAGCAACAGCTTTTGTCACAGTTAAAGGACCGCGCCTGTGGTTTTGCTTGTTTTGACCTTTTTACTACAAGTCACAAATTGGACATCAGAGCCAGCCGTATTGTAAACCATGCTGGTGTGTTTGTAGATATACATTGCTTTCTATTGCTTTTTGAACAATGTGAGAAACCAATTAGCAGAACCTGAAATTTGTCACAACACTGGTGTGTTGGGTACATGTCTACATTTTTGCTGAACATATTCAAATGCATGATGTATACTTTTGTTGTTTTTTTTAAATGCCTATTTTTCCAACCGTACCAGGCATCCATTGATTTCCTTTTATATGATATAAAGAACAGTTCAGGGACATGCCCCAAGTTTTCTGTTCTAGCCCAGACAAACCATGTATAACTCAGATTTGTAGGCAGTGTAGTGTAGGTATTTCATGTATTTTTCCTTTCCTGGCAGCCGGTGGTTTCCATTCATTTTCATACAATACGAAAATCAAATGGAAAACTCTTGAAACTTGAAAGTCATGAGTTGTGTCATCTGGTAAATCCGGTAAATGAAACTGTAATGCCGTTTAATTGCAGATGGATTTGAGAAGTTGGCATTGCTTTACCACACAAAGCAATAAAGCAACGCTGCCAGAAATGGAAATTATGCAGAATTGTACCTTGTAATTCAGACTTGATGTTCACTGTGATAAGTCTCAAGAGTCTGCGAATCCATGTTTAATATTGTACTACAGGTATGTGAATTAATAGAAAGCAATGGCAGCCTGAAACTGCAGTAAAAATACATCCAAAAATGATAATAAAGCTATACAGCATGAATTGGATAACTCAAGTTTCAAGTTTGCCATGCAGTTCTCACACCATACGTTAATGAATCGAAACCAACAGCTGCCTGAAGACGGGAGAGAAAAAAAAAGACTTAAAATTTTAAACAACAGCATATATTTGAAACACTTGAGCATCACTGTAACATGATTTGTACTTAAGGAGCAAAAACTAATAGACCTTTAATGTGCACCTGTTAGGAGACTAAAGGAACTTATGGTGGGTGTTGAATGCCTTCAGTGTTGGGGATTCCCACATACCAGCACATAATCGTGGTTTCAGTGGCGGTTTCATGGCTGCAGGCGGACGTGGTGTTATCTCATGCCGCCCGTGGTAAGATGAGATGAAGTGGGGCAATAGATTAAATGGGTGGGCTGCATGCCTATTAAATCAGGAGCTGGCAGGGCAACACTAACTCAGGTTACTTCTTCTCGAGTGACATGGCCGCACATGTGAGGAGCGGAGGCAAGCGAGATGTCTTTACTTCACGTCTGGAGTGTGACATTCGGCTCTGTTTGCGACTCTGTAATTAACTGCTCATTTCTGTGTGTGTGTGTGTCTGTGTGTGTGTGTGTGTATGTGTGTGTGCGTGCATGTGTTTCCATTTCTAGGAGGCGGCCACATTTGCCAAAGAGCTGGGCTTTGAGGTGAGTTGACCAGCGATTGCACACTAAACAGATCCTAAAGGTTTATTTTTGCTGATAATGAAGTTCTTTTTGGACAGTGATTGATGTGCTATTATACTCTCCAGGCCTTGCAGCAGTTGCTATGGAAACCTGGCAGTCGTCATGGTTTCTTTGTTCAGCCAGCTCTCTGTTATGACGCACTCTGCTAGGTCTGCACCCAACATCGCCTACAGATGTTATTTATTGAATTTTGAAAAGCCTCTTGGGAAGCTGAGAAGTTGGGCATGGTTTCAAGCCTTTCTCTGCAGGCTTGGTGCTCATCAGGTTGCCTGGTTAAAAAGCCTCCTCATTATCTTCATTGCACTCAGGGATGATACTGTATGTCTTCCCTTCACTGCTTTAGCATTACACCACACTGAAACACACTAGTCTTTTAATAACCAAATTACAGCCACCTGTGGTTTTAGATTATGGGAATGAAAATTACAGTGCTTGTTGCCCCATAGAATGTACCCTATGTGTTTTAAAGTGCTGCCTCTTCAGTGTAAAATGAATGTTCCCTTGGTCTAAATTTTGCTTGTGTTTTGCATATTCCTCGCGCTGCTTTTTAAATGCGAATTCAAAAAAAACCCCACAAATAGCCGGTGTATGTGAGTTTTTCAAATGGGCTCAGGTATTTTAAGTGCCTTCTCTCTTTCAAAGGTAGAGCTGCCTTGAATATGGCTCTGCACTGTGTGAATAATTGTCATCCAGAATCACTAACGGTGTGATCAACGTGACTGGAATAGAAATGCAATCCTGATGGCAGTGACAGGTTTAAGAGAGGAGAAGGGATGAAGGCAGGAAGAAGGGGGGGGGGTGAGTGTGGTAGTGATGGAGGGGAACTCAGATGAAAAAAAACACAAAGGGCAAAGTGTAGACTCTCCTAGTAGTTACAATTCTTTGACATTTTCCATGTCAACCTGATTTGCCAGAACACTCTGCGAAATTGCATTGGATGAATGTGATTTCTCAGATAACATCAGTGGTGTGTACTGTACTCACTGCATTTCTAGATAGTTCACAGTTGCCTTTTTTCCCCTTGTCACTTTTAGATGACAATTTTACTTGCCCCCATACTGTAGTTGTACACTGGCAAGTCTTCAAAAATATCAATATATATGCAGTCACCACGAGAACATTGTTTAAAGCACAAAATAGCTGTCGTAATTTGTCATTAACACATACGCCATTGTAATATGAGTACAGCGAGAATAATCAGTGTAATTGGTTTATTCTGAATATTTTTCCATCACTAATATACTCACTAATCACTAAGAATCATATCGCAAATTTGACAAAAGTTGAGTCTTAAAGCAGTCATCTAAAGTTTTCCGACATATCCCACGACTTTCAACAACAGTATATTATGTATATTATGATATATATGTATATTGTGTGTCAATAGAAAAAGCTATCATTTCATATTATGCTCTATTGTTTATTTTGTTGTGACGCAAATCACACTCTTTATGGCAATATTTTTCAACATTTGGACGATGCTTTTTGGCATGAAAATTAGCATAAAGGCAACTCAAACAGACATAGAGGAGAGTGTATATGAGCGGGGGGTAATTTCACACAGGAGAAGAAATCTATCCAACCACAAAACAAACAAGCAGTCCGTAATTAAATCAGTAGCTACTTTAGTCACATGGATGTGGTTTTCTGACATCTGATATTGAATTGACCAAAAATGTGCGATATTGTGATATGTATCGATAACTGAATATGATATTACAATATATCGTGATATGAGATTTATGGTCATATCACATATGACAAATGAGCAAATTCCATCCTCTTAGGAAGGTCACGAGACAAGGCTGAAAGAATTTTTTGTCAAATCAATTCAATGAACTTTGAACTTTATTTAGTATGTTTCCTATCAAACAAACGTGGACAAACTAGAGTAACTCTTAATAAACAATCATTAACTTTTTCAACAGACTTTTGTCAAATAACACAATTAAATCTTATCATCAATGATTATATTACTGCTATTCTAGCATTGACTCTTAAGACCAGTGAAGTTAATTCACATTCAGTTAAAGTCAATGTCAGTGGTCAGTGTGGCACTTTTATGGGATACTATAATTGGGTATGTTTATAGTTGCCACCCTGTTGTCAACATGTGACCCCACACCACTGCATGATGCACTTTTAATGTATTCTGAAACATTGTTATCATCACATAATGGATGACTAACAAAAATGACAGCAGCACTTCTTCAGTGTAAATACAAGATAAAAAGCTTGTCCTCTCCAAAACGGCAATCAGCCGATCTGAACGCAGTCGCCTGATTGTGATCTGTTTCCCTTAAATGCTCAAAGAACTATCTGCATCGCGGCTCTAATTGAATCTCTCCCTGGCTGTGTTTCTCAAACAGCCTGCAGTGGAGATGATCACTTTCTCAGTGGCTTCAACACAAAAACACAATTTAGCACCATTGTAAAGCCTTTATATTTCACGGTTTGTTGATTTATGGCTGATCAATTGCCGCACCATTGTAAATATTGCCATTTGTCAGCAGTGAACTAAATTGACCATATCATTTCTCAATTCATTTGCTGAGCACTCACGTTGTTTTTCTGCATTCTTCTGCCGTAGGGATTTGTCAGGTAAGTTTCTCTCCCAGGTGGAAAAGGAGGAATTGCTCTGTGTGTGTGATTTTGTGTGTTTAGATGTGTGTGTGTAGCCTGCCCTACTCAACAGCCATGATGCTTACCCTACCACCTCTGGCCCTTAGAACCTTTTAGCTCCTAAACCTGAGTCGAGCGCCTTTTTTTTTATGTCAGCGAACATAAAACCGAAGGGTGACAATGTGCCGAAGCCTTGTGCGGTTTTTGCATTCAGTGTCTGGAGGAGTGCTTGTGGTTACATCCAGTCACAGTGACAAATTGCCTTTTTTTTTCCGCCATCGCCTGCTAACAGCCTCTGTATTAACCTCACCATTAGCACTTACTTAGAGTGTTACACCCATTTTTCCTCGGCCCAGGGTCTCCCCGGACCTCTCAGGGCTGATTAAAGGACATTTGGGAAGCATTTAGAGGTGTAAAAGCTCATTGGTTTGAGTGAGCCAGTGTGGCTGGTGGTATTGGAGCCTATCTCTCTGATTACTCCCATAACCACAGTATTTGCTCGCCCTGAAGGTGCTCGAGTGTTAGCTTTGATACAGATGCTAGAGGCGTCTACGACCCTTAATGCTAGCTCCTCAGTGAGCAGTATTACGGAAAAGCGGAGTCCACCCCACTGCGAGACGGCGATAAAGACATTCCACCTGCTCATAGTACATCATGATGAGTTAATAATAAAGTAGCACTGACAGGTGTGGGTTTTTTTATCCCTCTCATGATCAAAGGCAAGCACTCCGGAGAGTTCTGTCGTCTCCAGGCGAGAATATCCATTCTGTGCAGATGCTGAGGAGAGATGGCCTGTTTCAGGAAGAGAATGATACAGTACACGCACCACCTATCCCTTCAGCTCGCAGAAGTAGCTTTATCTGACAACAGCATATCTTCACACGCTTATTTTCATCTCACTTAGGGAATATGACATTCTAATATTTTACAGCTCTCCTGTAACTGCATGGAAACATCATCGAGCGCTCCTATTGATCTTTCTCGAAGCGGTTTCATAGCCCATCTGGTTTCATTATCACTTGATCCGTCTGCCAGGATTGGAAAAATCTGACCTCACTCAGTCGCACTTGTGATCTTTGATTAACTCCTCAGAAATTGCTCCTCATGATGCATTCATTCAGCCTAACACACTCACCCAGCGGTCTGGTATTTTTACAGACAGATGACATTGCGGAGATTGCAAAGAAGACCCAAAACCTCCCCAAGGACAACCCGAAGAGGCAGCGAGTGGTGGTCTTCACCCAGGGCAAGGACGACACTGTTGCCACTGTTGGTAGGCCATTTTTGTTTCCCGCTTCCTCTCTGCTTATCTACACATATTTCCACTTAAGTACCACTCGAAGCCATCCCAACTTTGGCCCCGTTTGGACATCTTTACCCTTCACTTAAACCTCATATCTCAAAACTGCTGAACGCAGCCTTAAATAGATGGTAGATCGCTGACTGAAGAGAGCTGAACGCTATCAGTAATTTCTTTGAAGTTAACCTGCAATATTGACACCAGATGTTTTAAAAAAAATAAAAAAAGAATGCTTGCACTACATTCTGTCATTTCAGAGCATAAAAGAAGTGTGGGGTATGCAGAGAGCAGGCATTGATTTGTGAAGTACTTCTAACTTTGTCTTGGACAGACTCCAGGCCAGTCCTCAGCAATTTTTAATGCTTCAACTCTTACATCCTGCCCTTTTTTTTTTGCCTGCAAAATGCTGGCAGAGTGACCTTGTATAGAGGGCTGACAATGTTGGTCCACAAATCAATCCATTTTTCTTTGATTTGGGGAAAATTTGTTAGTGGGACATTAAACGGCGGTGTCATTGTAACCGAGCGAGGGGTTGCACGTTCAAGCGGTGTGGGCAGAGACAATAGTTTCCGATTACTGCTGAGAGCCTTTGCCTTTGTTTAGAGCCACAGGGTGTCTCTCCTCGTTGCCCTTGCAGCTCAGACTAGTCGTGCACGGGAAGAGATGGCCTCAGGTAAAGACTCCGACATATCACTCATCACTGGGGACTGCAGAGAGGCACAGCTACAGCAGGACTGTTAGCACTGCAGGACGCTACCTTCACATGTGTCCACTGTCCTCAATTTCACACTGCTGGCAGGAGTATTTATGAGCTGCAGCCAAAGTGTGTCACCGGTGGCATTATTAAACAATCAATAAGAAAGCGTGTGTTTTCTATAGTGATTTGTGTTTTAATCGTCTGTGCTGCCATTATGGCCACGACTCTCGAGAGACTATCTTGGTGTAATAAAGGATAAACGTGGCTGTAATCAATGTTTTTATATTAACAATGGACAAAGTAACCGTGCAATGTGAAAGGACAAGTTCGTAGAGATGTAAGCAGAACATTATAGAACACCCGACCCTGCAGTTCTCCTCCACTCTTCAAAGGTTTTTAGCCTCTTTTTGTTCATTCTTTTGGTTTGGTAATGTTACTGTTTTGGTTCACTCACACAAGCGTTTACAGCTTGGAGTAATTTAGCAGCTAAATAACCTCCCTCAGGAGTTGGTGGAGAACAAAAACAGAGCTAAAAGGAGAGTGAATATTGGACTTTAAGTTAATGCTAATGTTGCTTTTGTAAATGCTGGATGTGTGGAAGGCAACCTCACTATGGTATATTCTCTCTGATTACTTATAAAGCTACATCATATAGTTATATCACACTGTTACTAAGAATATTTATATGTTTATATATATGAAAAAATCGGACTAATGTTGGGTGCACTGAATTGTGTTCCACTCATGAGGGCGACACACCGGCCACATTCATTTTCAAAGTAGAATTCCTGGAAGTACCTTTCCTTTCATGAGAATTTGAAAAGAAATCTTTAAGCAGAAGCCCGACAGTTAAAAAGAAAAAGAATCCATCCATTGTGCTGGAGGTGATGGATAATTCCTGCCTCCTTCTCTCATTGCTTCTGCATGAAGACAGAGCCGCGCGCCGCTGTGAACTTTATATAAAATACATGATGAATGCAGGCGGGATGAAAGACAATGTGTTTCAGATGTCATCTACAAAGGCAAACATGATAAATGTCATTGACTGTGCTATCATTGCAGTGGAGCAGTTACAGTAGTCGGTGCAGCACGATCGGTGTGTATGTGTGTGTATGTGTGTGAACATCGCTATTCATGCCAGCCAAATAAATGTCAATGTAAAAAGAGAATTAAAGATTTTCATTTCCCAGAGGCGGCGCTCTAATAAACTTGATCTCTCATTTTGTTTGCAATTTGTCCTCCTGTCAGGATTTGATCATTTGCCAGCCTCTGCATGTCATGTTAAACCATTTTATAGTGATTAAGGATGGGAGAATGCCTTCCCCCGTGGTATAATTCTCCAAAAAAAGATGTCAATTTGTTATTGTTCTTTTTTTTTTTCTCCCCCCCCGCCCTTCATTTGGAGCCTTTCATCACACCACCGCTTCAAACGTGCCTTTTAAGAGCTGGGAGCAGGGGGAATGGCCCTTTATTTAGCTGCCACTGACACTGCTGAACTACACCGGGCTTTTGCTTATACACCCATTAAAGCAGTAATTAAGATCATTGTGCCCTGAACCTTAACGGTGAGGAGATCTGATAAACGATCATTCAGCGGGGGTTGCCGCTCTAATCGCTGATAAGGACTTGATAAAGCCTGACTCGGCTCCTCGCGGAGTTTTAGGGCTCTCGAGGGGGCCGAGCAGGCAGATTTCGACTTTGAAAAAAAAAAAAAAAATAGCCTGATCTATACATGTTAATCACATGAGGTAGACTGAGGAATGAATACAAAGCAAACAGGCTCTTTCTGTTTTTTTTTTTTAAAGCAGTTTTATTTGTCATTCTCTCCACATTTACAGTAGATTAAACGTTGCAGAATTATTGAAAGATCTACTCGAGTAGTCTGTTCAAAAAGCAGGATGTTTATGGTCCATACTTCATGAGAGACTAAATCAATTAACATTCTGCTCTATGAGAAAGACCGCCTCTCTTTTCCCTTGGCATCTCACATTGAAGTGTTTTCTTTCATGTCTCCCTGAAAGGATATTGGTTGGCGATGATCTTTTGCCTGTGGTTACAGTAATTACAGGCATATGTATTTTTTTTTTCCTAACTCAATTGTGAACAAAGATGCTGGTTATGATAGGGAAACAGATTGAATGTCAACTTGCTCCTAACCTGTCGCGTTTGCCAAGAAAGCGGTAACGTTGTTTTCCTCTCCGAGGCTCAGAGTTTGGCTGAAAAGCAAAAGGAATCGTTCCAGGAGAAAAAGTATTCTCGGGGAAGGTTCTCACATAAAGATGATGTACTTAAACTCCAGTGTGTCCTTTAGCTTGTGCCTTTTAGCTGAATATTCATGTCTAATTCCCAGTCACTTAGCAGCTGAGGATTTAAAGTGATGTATTAATTGTTTTACTCGTGTAGATGATACGGTGTGACAGGATCAAAGTTAATTTTAATGACCTGCCAACTATTTGATCTACCTGCTTTCCGTCAAAGCAACAATAGTGAGCGCTGGAACACAATCAAATGAAGCGTGTAATAATTTCAGAGTCAGAACAACTCTCCATATGCTCATTTTCCAATAAAGCCGAGGTCGTCTTATTTGCATGTACAGTCGGCTTTTTTTTTTTTTTTTTTTTTTTGAACAGGAGAGCGTTTTCTCAGTCAGTGTTGTGCTGTGAATTGGCATTGTTAAAAAGAATAGCCAATAATAAAGGCCTAATTGATACTCATTTCAAAGAGACGCCTGTTGAAAGAATTTCTTAAGTTTAATCACCACCATTCAAGAGTTGTAATGAGGGAATTATGAGGAGCGAATTAACAAAAGCACACAATTATAGCTTACTCGAAGGAAGTATTTGAGTTCCTTCAAATTTTTTTTCTCACAGTTTTTTTTCTCCTCTCTCTCTCAGTTGCAGGTTACCTGTCAAAGCACAGCCATACTACACTCCCACGTATTCACCACCAATCTGCTGCTTCACTCATTTTGTCAAAACCAAACTTGAGGAACGAGAACGTGTTAGTGTTAAAGTACAGTTAAAAAAGTACAGCAGAGTTTTATTGATTGAAAATAATGTTGCCGATCTCATTACGGTGAAATGAGTTCGGCAAAGTGATGTTTTCAGACGGACTACAAGCCAGTAACAACAGACTCAGAGTTTTTTTGGCAGCAGTTTCTTCTTTTTCCTTCCCTTTTTTTGCCGTTTTTTGCCAATTGGAATCTTTGTTACAGACGACTGGGGAATTGTTGGACTGAAACCTGAGTTAACATGTCAGTCAAATTTAATAATTTGCATCAATGAGGTTATGTGAACCTTCCCCCAGCAGCAGAGTACAAACCTTGGCCATGATGGTACAAGGAAGAGAAATATTGGATGTGTGTTGTGCCACGCTTTTAGAAACAGTGCTCCAAAAAGTTCTGTATGCCATCAACAACATCACACCACCCGCTGTCAACTGATCAGCTAGAAATGTCAAAGAATATGTCTCTTCAATTTCACATATTCATATTTGCATGTTTTACAAATAGAACATCTCCATATTGTCACATTCAAAAAAGACCAACATATAAAGGTACAAGCTCAAGTGCTTCAATGTACCTGTTGAGCTTTGAGTGATGGGATTTGTAGCCAAAATCTATGTCTTCCATTTTGATGCTAATGCTAACATGCTCACAATGATAATGCTAACACGTCAAGCAGATCGATAGCATGCTAGCATTTGCTAAATAACACTAAACCCACAGGAAAGTTAAGGCTGTTGAGAATGTAATTAGATTTGCAAGTATTGATTCCTGAACCAAAGTAAGAGTTTGAACTGATGATGGCGCTAGAGCGTCACCAACGCTATTGTAATTCACCATCCGGAAACCATGAATACAATGGCGCTCCATCCAGTGGTTGAAGTATTGCAGTCTGGAACAAAGCGTTGGACAAACTGACCTTGATATCGTGGTTTCAAATGATGATTATTTAATACAGAAAACAGAGGCGACTGCTTAAAGTGACCCAAAAAATACTAGTTTGGTTAAAATGACGAGCTTTTGTGGAAAAAATATGAACATTGGAAAAGGTGGCGATTTCCTGGAAGAACCGGTTGAGTGGAATAAAAGGAGAAAACAAACATAAAAATCAGGCAAAGAGCTAATAAGACACAACAAAAGTCATCCGATTCTCATTGAATTTAAAGAATTTTAATATCCTTAGATCTTAAAAGATTCAAGTTTATTCGTTGAATTCTGACACTGTTTTCACAAAGATGAGCATCATTATAGGTTACCTGCTTGCAAATTTTTAACAAGACCTGACACCGACACTGGAGAGAGTAACCATTTCTTAACAACCATAAACATATTTACACAGTTATTTCTATTTGATTTCCGTGGTCTGATGAACAGATGAATCTGCGCTGAACAAGTGCAACAGCTTCGGGATTGCAAAGCATAATCGTCAAGTGCATCGCATGAGCACGACCACATCTAACGACTGGAGTTTCTGAACTGTGGAATAACTGACAAACTGTAATTTATTGTTAGCACATTTTCCATCGCGGTTAATCGTTTCCAAGAGGGAGGAGGATTCTTCATCTGTGGCATTAATTAAGCAAAGTCGTTATGCTGCTAATTAGCTCATCCTTAAAGGATTCTTAGTCTTATTGTAATTTATAATCAAAGTGACAATCACCTGCTTTCCTTTACAGAGAAAATGTGTCATTATGAAAACACAACCTGCGTCTTTATCTGATACACCAAACCTTTAATACAGTCACTTTCTGCTCTGTCAGATGTCATTTTCAACCACAACTTGACGGAGTCTCTCTCACAGTTGGCGTATTACAGTCATTTCCTTGACATCATGTGTTGAACATATGCTCGGCTGCAGGTTGTGTATCTCTTGCCCTGTAGGACGAGGACAGAAATGTATTCCAAAATTAATAAGGTGGGGTGTCTCATCCACAGCACAGATATTTCTGTGAGCCGTTGTTAGATTAGCAGGGAGCCTCATTAAACAACTTTTTTGTAGTCTTTTTTTCCCCTCATGTTCTTCTTAAACTCCAGCCTTTTTTTCTCAATAAGAGGTCTGTCAGCCTCCTCGTGTTCCTTTTATCCACATGTCAGTCTTTTGTCTCCTGCACCTTTTTGAAGGTTCATGTCGGCACCAGAGCCCTCGGATTGTTTGAAGATTGTGTGTGTGGTTTAGATTGTTCTGACATAAGTTGCTGATTTAATGTCACTCTACACCTCCAGACTTTGTCATCTGGTAGGTTTTGTTTCTTTTTTTTTTCTCCCCCCTCCTTTAAACTGGAAGTCCCTTTGAAGTGCATATGCTACTGATAATTGAAGCAATATAATCCGGCGAAGATAATAAAGAGATCTTCATTTAATGGATTCCATTTTGAACTGAAACGACTCACAGTAACTGTTCTTGCATTGTTTTTAGTTTATCTGAGCATTCACCTAAAGCGTTAGAAATTAGTTTTTGCATTTAATCATCCTCGCTTCTGGAAAATATATTCTAACCACTCAAACCACAAACCACGCGGCATTTGTCCCGTAGTTTAACATCTAATTTATTTAGTCATTTGAGCTGAAACAATAGTTAAATAATCCATTTGCCAGTCAACAGAAAAGAACAATTTTCATAATCAGACAATCAGTCTTTTGTTATTTATCATGCAAAAATGCCAAACATTCACTGATTACTGCTTCTCTAATGCTTGGATTTACTGCTTTTCTGTTTTAAATCTTTGTGAGTTAAACAACAAAACAAACAAACGTGATTATTCACTTTTTTGACAGTTGGTAGGCTTTGTAAGCTTTATCCAAAAATCATCAATCCATTGATTAACACAACTTGCTACGCTAAGACGACGCTAACATGTTTAGCGGGTAAAATGTTTATCATATATGAATGAATAATCTACTAGACACTATGGTCTCTATCAAATATCATGGCGATCAAATAGTTGTTGAGACACTGAAAACCACAAACCTCATAGTGGCACTTGAGGAAAAGCCAGGGCATCACCAAAGTCATGAGCATTCAACCACTGGGGTCCAAGAATATTTGTACAAACTTCTAGTAGTTGTTCTATGTTGAGCTGTTAACGTGGCTAATACAAAATGATCATTAGTAGCCTTATGAAACAAAATTAATACAAAGGCATTTTTGCACCACTATATAATTTCAGATTCTTTCAGCTTCTCAAACTTGAAGAAGTGTTCAGTTTAGTTTTGGTGACCATAATGATGCTAAGTGAAGTTTCTTGTCCTATAAAGGCAAAATTTTGTACTTCAACATCCTTGACGATTCGTTTGAGTTCCTTAAATGTAACTCAACACTAATGATGTAGTTCAGATTAACTGTAAATCATCATCTTCTATTTTACATGTCAGTAATCAGCAAAAAAAACTCTCCCATGCTGACACGCTAAATTGAATCTTCAATTCTAACGAAGCCTCACTGTGTGAAATGAACAATGAATTTTAAAATTATGTCACAGTCAAAGAAGTAATGAGCCAAACACTTGTTGCTGTTTAATGACCAGCCCTCCTGTGTCTTGACCGCAGGTGAGAGGGTGACCATGTTCCCCGTTTTGGACATCGACCAGAACGTTATTATGGACACTAACGGAGCTGGAGACGCCTTCGTGGGAGGTACAGCATGAGAATCACCTTCCACACAGCTTGATTTCTGTGTACATTCCCAATTAACCTTTGATACCGGCCGACTATGTAGCGTAGTAATGTTCCCAGATTATATGAGCGTGACATTTAGCCTGCTGTTTTTACTCTGTATGAGCTTATCATAGCACCACATAAAACAGTCATCACTTGGGTCCTGTTGGGGATGAAACAGCATTGTCCCTTATTCCAGAAACCATTAGTACCTAGCTCACAGTAATGCTAACTGCTCCCAAAACTATTTTGGAGGTGACAGATGTTTACAAGTTTGACCTCTGCTTTACTGTCTACCCAGGATTCCTCTCTGCATTGGTCCAAGAGCATGCGTTGGAGGAGTGTATCCGGGCCGGACACTACGCCGCCAACGTCATCATCAGGCGGGTCGGATGCACCTTCCCAGAGAAGCCAGATTTTCACTGATGCACCCAAGCGCTGCATATTTGTCTTTTCCACAAGATACTTGTATATGTATGCTTCAGGATTTATGTACATTTTTTCTATTTACATTAACTGACTGCATGGGACTAAGTGCTGCAGCTTGAATATGTTATCAAGCTCCAATGAGCAACTCAGATGTTTTAATACAATTAAATGTACTAGTATCAAATGTTGGAATGATATGGTCATGTTTAAAGCAGCTTTTTTTTTTTCAGAGTATGAAAAACGGAACACCTGTAGGTCTAAAAGGTGGGAAGAGGTGTGAAAAAAAACACCATGTGTAGAAACTTTTCCATTATCGATCCATATGTTCTGTATGTCTCAAACACTCAGGATCTCTCCAACAGAGCTAAACTCTCATTCTGTGTCTCAGCATCGTCTCCTCGTTGTTCTGAAGCTTTGCTGGAAGTCGTGTATTTAGTGATTCATTTGCACAGCAACGATAGTTTGGATCACACTGAAGAAATTGATCCGTGTTGGAGAAGTGCATTATCCTGCAGGATAGGTTTGAAAAGTTTCTATGGACTCAACAAAAAGTGGCTGTGAAAAGTTTATTGTTTGCTATTTCATAAAGGGCTGCAGCTGTAGTCAGCTTGGAGTTACAATCGATTCTGATAGTGACCCAGAGTCATGGCCAAAAAAACGTATTTAAATGTCCACAGAAACTTCTCAAACCATTCCTGCTTCACAATCCACTTTTATTCGCCGTTGATCCTCCTGCTGACTGTTTTCCAAACAATTATCGCTTTGCCAATAAATTGCTAATTACACTACTTCCATTGGAGCCTCTGAGCTGTGAGCTGGCAGTAGTGTGACACAGAAGTGGTGTATTTAGAGTGTAAACTATGAGTGCCATCCTTCACGAAGCAGCAAGCTACAAACTTTTTTTAGAGCCTTTTTCAAGCCTGCAGGGGATGAGAGTTGAGATACTTACATACTATAATACAATTGGATTCAAAAAAGTTTGGACGCTGTGTAAAACATAAAAAACAGAATGTGATAACTTGCTTATTCTATCTGACATATACGCAATTAAAAACAATGCAAAGACAATATATTTAATGTTTCACCTCATTGATTTTTGTAAATATCCGCTGATTCTGAATTTAATGGCAACAACATGTTTCAAACAAGTTGGAGCAACAAATGACTGTGAAAGTTATGGACTGATCCAAAAACACCTGTTTGGATCTTTGCACAGGTAAACAGGTTCATTGGTAACAGGTGATAGGATCATGATTGGGTATGAAAGGTTCGTCCTGGAAAGACTCAGTCATTCACATGCGAGGATGGAGAGAGAGGTTCAACACTTTGTGAACACGAGTGTATAAACGAGATTGATACATGGGCTCAGGAAGACTTTTTCAAATTATTGCATCCTGTTTTCATTTGTGGTTTACACAGAGTCCGAACTTTTATGAAAACAGAATTTTATGTAGTACATTTTCAGCTGAGTGTTCCTTTAATGTTCAGCTGTTATGTTGCAGAATTTATTGTTGGGGTGCCATTATGGGTGGCTTCAAAAGTGACAGTTGTAACAGGTCAAAACTGGAAAGAATGTTTTTTTGTTAATACACAAATAAAACAATATCAAACTCATCCTACTAAGATACTCGTCTAACAAAGCCAAGTCATTTTTGACATTTAAGATTTGTTTTACCAGCAATAAATTCTTAAAAAAAAAAAAAAAAAAAAAAATGTAACACACTGGCTCCCTCATGCTAATCACTTTTGGACAGCTCAACACCCTCCATTATGGAGAGGGCTGGGGGGGCGGCGGGGGACCAGGACCAGCCTGGTGTCCTGGCTCCGCTCAGTCACTCACACTCATGCCTGTTGGGTCCTAACTGGACTCTCGGGGTCTGGAGCTGCACCGCATGGCTACAAGAGATCATTTTTCTCCGTTAAGGGATTAGTGGCTGCTCTTCTTGGCGATCATTAGAGAGACCTGAAAATTAGGCTGATCCTTCGTACCCAGCTGTGCTGTCGCTGGGGGTTGGAGACAAGGATCAGAGGGAGGCCCCTCCCCTGCTACCCCCCCCTCCTCCCACTGACTGTGGGCCAGCAGAAGTGTTGGGCAGTGTCTCAAGTGTTTTGTGGAAAACAATTCAACACTCATCTGTTCTACAAAGAAGTGTGATTGAGAATAACATTTTTTTTGTTCCTCTAGAACAACCTGTTACATCATATTTTCTTTTATTTTCTCTGAGCATTTCAGAAGGAATCCATTTTTTTTTACACTCCCTGCGCAAGAGCTCTGTTTTCTGTAATGAGGCATAGTTTATGCATTTATGCTAATCGGGGGCGTCTAGGTGAAAACATTCTCCAGCCAAAATGTTATTAACAACTTTGAGACACTTTTTTTTCATCAGCATTTTTTAAGGTTTCACACAGATGCGCTTTGAAAAGGACCACATTTCTGATTGGGCAAGATCACACTCCATGGCAGCTGGTTCATTTGCCTCTCAAGATGACAGATGGCAAAACACAAACACAAAAAGAGGGAGCCATGATCAAGTAATGAGAATGCCTGCCACAATAAGGAAACTACTAAATGTACTTTTCTCACTTTTCCTCGTAAACTTTTGCTTTGCTGAATGAACGCAAGAGGTGGAAAAACAAACATAAAATCTGTGCATTTAATTTACTTTTTGCAATACTATGCTATCTGTTTTGTAATCTAGTGAGCCCAAGGCATTTGGGAAATGTTTAATGTCAGTTTTATTGTGCAGCAGCAATCTGCAAAATCTCTTCTCATTTACTGTTTTGAGTTAAATATGCTGTTAACAACTTTGAAGCAGGGAGAGGAAAAACTTGACTTTGTGATATTTGCCTACAAAAGTGAGTTCACGACCAGAATCTAGTTTTGTGAATGCAGGCAAAGGAGTAACTGGGGCCCTGGCCAGTGTTTTGCCCCGCAGATGGGCAGCAGTGTTTGTGAACACCAGTGTGGCAGTTGGCAGGGATTGAGGAGGGGGATGGGCAGATTGCAATGGCACATGCTCCAATTCAAATTATCCCTGGACCCATGCAGCAGTGGAGGACCTGCTGGGGCCCAGGGTGGCATTCATTATAACCAGACACAGGCAGGTTTGGTCAGCGCCTCCATCATGACACCAGTCCTACATGCATCAGATCAGAACCCCTGTTATTCACGTTTCACCTGCTTTGACAACAAATTCACAACAGCACCTCAATGAAATAACATTTTATTTGTACATATTTATCACAAATTATCAGCAAGCAGACTGAAATAAATGTCAAGGACTGAACGAGACACTGATACTAACACGAAATGCGGCAAAGGCATGCAGGTAAATAGAAAGCATGAAGGAGGTCATCAAGGTAATAAGAGGAGCATGTGATGAAGATGCAGCATAATGACAAAATGACGAGACTATTAACACCTGAATTAAATGCAAATTGCACATGCAAAAATGCCTTTTTACAAGGGTTAAATGTTTTGATTGGAGCTCTCTTTAAAGCTGCCTGTACAGTACAGCATGTGTTTATAATCTGATGGGAAGTCACCAATTATCTCTCTAATTACATCTGTATTACTGCATGAAAAATGAGCTTTCTGGCATTTCTAATGCTGCTACAGAGGGGGAGCGCAAATCTAAAGACTTGACAATTTAATGATCTACATTATTGCTAACAACTATTGCTCTTCCTTAGGCATGGTGAAGTTAATTAGCAGATTAGTTAGTGCACAATATCCCACACTGCCTTGGGAAGTAGGAAGATTTTTTTTTTAAAGAATACATTTTAAAATAATGATGTGTATCAAAATCAATGCAATGAAAGTTTAAAAAAATAAAGCCTATAGGGGATAAATGTTATGACATGAAAAGTGTAATCGAGAAAAAAAATGTGCAGAAAGTGTAAAAAAAAAAATGTTTCTCCCAGATCATCACTGGATGTTGATAGAAGAGAGGAGGGGGGGTAAGAAAAAAAAGTGAAATTGACAATATCATTGTAGGAGCGCACTAAAAGGGGCGACGGTCCGCTCCACTACACTGAAGTAGGGATGTCTACAGTGGAAGAAGAAGAAGGGGGAGGGTACCACTTTGTCACAGGCTGCTATGTAGATTAACCTTTCAATTAGTTGTTATCAGGTCCCTCTCTCCATGTCTCGGCGCAGGCTTTCCAGCAGCCTCCGTTTTAAAGGATCAAATCCCAGGAAATCGCTCGGATATGTCGCTGCACATTCATCCATCGACGGTGATGAAGAGGAGTATCCGAAAACTTGAAGAGGTAAAAAAAAAAAAAAAACTACCACAAATATTTACAATAGCTCGTGCCCTCTTTTTCTTTCATACTTATATCTTGCATGAAACTTGGATCATGTGTGTTTAATCGGAGCTGGTTTTTATAGGTTTGTTTGTGCAAAAAAAAGGCTGTGCAAAAAAAAAAATCCAAAGAGGATAAAATGTGGTAAGCTGAGAAATGGGGTGAAGAAACTAGCGATGCATAATTGAGAAGCACTGATGAAGGATCTACTTTCTCCCAGCAGTCGTGTTAACTTGTATTCCCTCCTGATCATGTCTTTTTCCTCACTGTTTCCCCTCGTTGGAGATATTTGATAGTTAATAATGATAAAGAGGTCATGCCATCCTTTGCACAGAGCAACATTATAATTTCTCGCAAACGTGCAAGAAAACCTACTTTTCTTTGCAGCGTCGTTTATTTGCTCATCGCGTGCAATTTTGGTGTAGTTTTTAAATGTTAAATATCAGGAGAATCGCGGCTCCTCTCGGGGAAAATAATGAAAAAAGGGAGGAAGATAAAAGAGGTGGGAAGGCGATAGAGCTTAAGACACGTTTAGCCTGCAGGAGTCTTGAATGTGCAACCTGGGATTGGTGTTTAAAAAACGTGTTCCACTTTAAATCGGCGATCGAGCCTTTGCAGGGTTTTTATGCAAATAAATGATAGATTTAACAAACAGCCAATTAAAGTCTAAAATGTTCCAAATCACTTTCAAGTGTAACCAACTGTTTCAAGGAGGAATCTCAGTAAAGGTGGCCCGGTGTTAAGCGTCTCGCAAATGAGGTTAAACATTCATCTAATTTAATTGTTACCCAGCCACTTTTATGTATTTTGCGTGTTTATAACTTAATAATATCCCGTCGCCGCCGTTGGAGCCGTAAGTTGAGATATTATGAGTGTTGGAGGTAAATGATATCAATTCATCACCGAAGGCACCTTAAGAGGCGGGTCAATTGAGCGAAGTGACAGATCACACAGCCAGTGCCGTGAGCGCATACATAAAGATTGACATGTGCTTTATCAAACCAGAAATCGGATCTCGCTCTTAACAGCCAATATTGAAGTTGCGAGGGAGGGCACATTAGCGTAGGTGAGGTTTAATGAGACTCCATTGGATTGTAATCAGCGTCATGTCGGATTCATGTAAACTACAACATTGTAACAAAATGGCGACTGTTTAGGTGACATCAGTAATGTTGGCAACACTGTCATTTATCTGCTCAACTCAGCGGGACACAACTCTCCGGTTTGTTCCTCAGTTGTTACCGGTTTTGTTCTGTCGTGAAACGGCTTCGGTGGTTTATTCGCAGACGTGCCTCGAACAGGAAGTGAGCATCGATTATAGATCTGTCATTAGCGCTGATCAGTTTGTCGTCGAGCTGTCAAAAGTCGCCTGCGGACAACTAACGGTTAAACTTTACTATCATCTCTTTTAAAAACTGTATTTTATATCTTACGGTGGCATTTTTGGAAATAACACGCAGCAAAAAATAAATGTTAACTTGTAACTTGAGGTTTTCTTTAATGTCGACAAGGAGCCGAAAATATTTATCTGTCGTTTGCTACTTCACCAGAACTCGCTGGAAGTTTCTAGCTAACGTTAGCTGACATGTTGTGAAAACTTTTACCAAATAGTCTCTGTTTAAAATGGACATGTGGGTTTTTTTCTCCTGTGTGGATTATGGTGTCAGACTGTGGATTAAGTCACTTGAATTTCTTTAGCAACCATGACAGCTCCTGCATCTGTTTTTATCCATCTGTTTCTCATGTTTTAACACATCTTAAAAATTCCTTTAGCTTAGCCATAACATCAGACATGCTATAAGCCTGGTTATAGATTGTGAATAAGAGGAAATGGCTTGCAGTTGCAGCAGAAGTTGTAATAACAAAATGAGCTTGACCCTTTTGCTTTTTTTCTTCTTTAGATTTGATCTGGGATTTAATCCATAAAGCT
Source organism: Centropyge bicolor (assembly GCA_037975185.1). NCBI lineage: Eukaryota > Metazoa > Chordata > Actinopteri > Pomacanthidae > Centropyge > Centropyge bicolor. The sequence continues at coordinate 189,803 of JBBMOC010000065.1, read as the reverse complement.
CCAGGTCAGCTGGTCACTACCATTGTGGAATTTACTCGTGCCAACTTTTTCCTAAGTTCAATGTCAGAAACCCAGGATTGAGAAGAAATATGTGGATGCTGGCGTGGAACATAACTTTTTGCCCTTGTTAAGGATGTGGATGTACCCAGTGTTCAGCAGCAGAAAGGGGGAATCTGTATGGATCGCATTTTTGTGAATCTAATTGTTCAACCATGGTAAAACTTGCAAACCCTCTGTACACGGAGTGGATTCTTGAAGCAATACAGAAAATTAAAAGGCAAAAGCAGAGGCCCTCCGAGGAGAGGATCTGTCATGCGGTGGCCACATCGCATGGACTGGACAAGAAGACCGTCCTTGAGCAGTTGGAATTAAGTGTTCATGATGGCTCTATTCTCAAGGTTACAAATAAGGGGAGCGCCTCCTACAAGGACCCAGGAAATCCAGGGAGAGTTGGATCAATCCCACCTGCAAATGTGTCTGTGCCATCGAAGGAATCTGTATGGAATTCAAGCGATCTGCGCCATATTGATTGGAATAAAATACTTAAGAGGGCCATCGAGGGCCTGGATGATACCCATGGCTCCTCACTAAAGAACATCGAGAGGTATCTGAGGAACCAGGATGACCTCTTAAACATTGTCGACAACCCTGCTTTCCGGCAGAGGTTACGGCTGGCGGCCAAGCGGTCGGTTAACAACGGCAGGTTGTTAAAAAATGGCCCACGGTATAAGATCAGCCACGGCAGCATGGAGGGAAGGGGCTCCAGGTGTCCAAGTGCTTCCCCCTTGGTCCTGTCGTCAGTGACACTCCTCCCTCATGAGCGAGACCAGGTACACACACCTTGGCCTCTGCATTCTCACTCTTTTCACCTCATGCTTATCCTCATGTTACCCTGGACTTTGCTCTGTCATATGCTGCTGTCATCCTACAGGAACATCCAAATGACAACAACAGTAAAATTCCTGACAAAATATTCTTATTCTTGTTAAATATTAATGTTACTGATTACAACCTTCTCACTAGCTCTAACATATAGTAAAGCTTTTATTTGCAAAAAGGAAGTCTTTGGAACTAACGGTGGCATTTCCATGATGTCATTACCAAGGAAAAAGAGTGAAAGTTTGGGCCACCACCGAGTGGAATTTGCTTGAAAGGAATTTTATGATTTTGGTCTTAATCTTAGGGACTCTCTATCTTGGCAGGTCAGAAACGACGCCATCTAGAGTGTGTCCTTCTGGGCCTGTGTTGCTTTTGGTCTCCATAATAAGAGAGCTTGGATAATCAGAAAGTCATGCTGACAGTGTGTGGTAGGCAGTCTGCTGTAGGCTTCCCACAGGTTATGTAACTCTAGCCTAATGACCTTAGGGGATGTGGCTGGCTGTCTTGTGAGTAGCAGAACATTAGTGAACAGATTTGGGATATTTTATTAGTAATTTGCAAGGGCGTGAGCATAAATGAGTCTTAAGAAATCGTGCTGAGAAATGGCAGCTGAAGTATGTGTGGTAGGGCAGAATATTCTCAGACTACGTGCAGCTATTATGACCTTTGTGCTAACTGAGATGCCCCAGAGAGGAAATAAAACCATATAAACAAACTTCCAGGTTGCATTGTTTTCGTTGCTTTTGGCACCTCAGGGGTGGTTTATAGTTTGCAGAGATTGTGTCTCTGTTACTGCTGCTTAGCTATAACACACACTGCAGACAAATGTTTGTAAAATGACAGCATTTTTGTACTTGCATTGCAATTTTAAGACACTGTCAAGAGGGTGTTTCATGGAAAATAGTTTTCATTGTGTGGCCCTAAAGTGCAGTGTACAGTCATCTCGATAGTTTGTTCTGAAGGCTCTTTGCACATTGTGTGTTGAGGCTTATCAAGATGAAGTGCGGTCTAATAGTTTATGCACAAGTTATGCAGCTGAAGTGGCTAGCAGCAGCATCAGGCTATAGAGATGTCACCCTGCTCCCCACCAGTTTCACAGTGAATAATCAGGAAGCGACACCTTGATACTGCAGCCACAACTGTGACTGTGTCTGTGGTCAGGCCAAAAGTGAAACTGAGAACTGTTTAGAGACACAGCGTCCTGCGATGGTTCTCATAGCTGAGGAAGGCCTGCTGTTTTCCATTTGGAACATTTCAACCTATTGCTCCCGGCCTGATGACATCACCTAGCCCAGTCCAGGTTTACCGTTCACTTCAAAGGATGAGACAGCTCTGCCTGTTCAGTTGTTGAAGAACGAGTGTGTGTGTGTGTGTGCTGAGAATAAGAGATACTTTGAGGTAAAAAAGAGCAGTCTTGGTTTAGAGTTTATTAGATTCTGAAGAGACTCTGGCAGGAACAAAGGCAAGGAATGAGAGTTTTTTTTCCTGCTGTGTTATGCAACCACTTGAGCTCTCTCTCTCTCTCTCTACCAGCAGTTTTCTAATAGGACCCCACCCCCTCACTCAGGACAGCCTGCTCTTTTGAAGCAGCATAATTTCCTGTAATGTACTTAATTTAGAATCCCCAAGTAAATCATCAGCATCTCTTCAGCTGTGTTTGTTTCTCTATTTTCGCATTTTTGTGCTGTGCAGATTGCAAATTGCTACTGGTTTTAATCACCAGGCCTAAGAATATTCCTGATGGAAATTAATTCTCCAGTTCCTTGATTTAGACTTCATAGCTCAGTCAGTGGAGACTATGTTATGAAGTGAGGACTTATTAAAAAAAAATCCTATCAGCTCTGAGCATTTCATCAGCAGTATGCACAGGCTGCACATTAGTGATGATGTCTTATTAATTTCAAGCTCTTTACATTCATTTTCTTTCTTGTGTCTGTAATTCTCTGGCAGAAATCATATTTATGATGTTTGTTAGTTTGAAATCAGAGTTTTAAGGCCTTGAGGAAAATTGTTTACCCATTGATTTACTCGCCTCTGCAGGCAACATAATGCAGTTGACACGAGTGACACATGCACCTTTTGTAGATGAGCAAGAAGTATTTCTTGAAGTCATCACAACGCTGAGGTCTTGTTTTCAAATGCCTTTGGCTTCCTCTTTTAACGTGATATACATTTATCTCTGATTGTGATTTGAACTTTAATGAGCACTTAATTAACAGACTTTGTGCAACGCAGTTAAGAAAACATGGGTTTTATGTAGGGCTGCAATGATTGTTTTCATTATTGATTAGTCTTTTCAATTATTCATTCAGTCTATATAATGTCTGAAAAGAGTAAAAAAAAAACTGCTCACAAGTTCTGAGAACTCAATGTCTCAACTTCAATTTGGTTTATCTGATGAAAAGTCTAAAAACCAAAGATATTCAGCTTACAGTCATATGGAAACAGAAATGATCACAATTGAGAAGCTAACACCAGAGAGTGTTTGGCACGTTAGATAAATGAGCTAAATGAATAATCAGTTCTTTAAATTACCTGCAGTAAACCTTCCCTGCACTTTGTTTTGTTGAGCTAGTTGTTTACAATTGGACTCCAAAGAATATGTGTAACCAGGATTGTTCCACACAATCAAGCCAGCCCAGCTTATTTTTCTTCAATACCAAGAGATGATATGAAAATCACTGATTACCTCTGAGCCACACTGTTATATCCTACAGGTGCAGCCTCATCACACAGTAGCAGTTCAGTGTTTTTATGTCCATAATCACAGCTGTGTGAGCAGCAGTCAACTTCTAATGCCAGTGCCTGCTTTCAAATATTGACCTGGCAGGTTGGAAAATAGAGTAATCATTGATGTGGCAGTAAAGTGCTTCCCCTCACCGTAACAACTAATTGATACAACAGCCAGGAACAATGACCAAATCCCCTCTGTATCCTTGATGCTTTTCCCCCTGGGGTTCATTTGGATGGTGTGGCAGGTTGAGAAGATGCTCCTGTCTCGTGTTTGTTGACGGATGGGGAAAAAAAAAACAAGATGCCCATAGGTCGAGAGGAGGTCATGACCAATAGAGATTTGGAGATTTTGTCGAGGTCAGGATGCTGATCTGCGTCATAGAAACCAGGAACTAATTATGGGCATCCCCAGAGTGCCCTTCAAAGCTCCAGTCAATTGACAAGGCCTTAGTGTGTAAACTGATGATGAGGTGGGTTATTTATCGTCACACCCTGTGAGTGTTATTTTCCGTTAAGAACTTCCTCTCAAGCAGAGAAGGAGGCAGCAGTTTGTTTGATGCTCCTCTGGAGGCTTGTGTATATGATCTCATATTTTAAGGGACACGTTGTGAAAGCCAAATTACGTCAGCCCGAGTTTAGTCTGGTGGTGATTTCAGCCTGAGATTGGTTGAGTTTTGTCTGGCTGTCTTATGAAGAGATGACACTAAGTCTTCCTCAGTTTTTGCTCTGTGAAGTCAGCCTCTGTTCATTGTGAGTGATCAATGGGGAAATCCTCTTAAACCTTGAGCTCATATTTTACTTCTTCTGAACTTAACCGTAAGCCCTTAAATGAGTGTTTGTTCTGAGACTTGCAACATTTACAGTGGATCATGGCAGTAACAATGAGAGCATGTTTTATTATTGAGGTAATTTGATTACATGCTGGTTAATCCTTTCAGACTGGAGTGCAAGCTTTAAGAATTGGATTAAGCCCTTAAACTATGATTACTAAGATCACTTACCCATTCAGATGTAATGGATAAAGGAGGTGGATCTCAAACGCAGCAAATCTCTGAGGATGAGATTCATTTATTATTCATTTCTAGTCTGTGAGAAGTCAACTCTTTTTTTTTTTTTTTTCGTTCTCTGAGCTTGTGCTTCCAGTTCATATATTTGCGGCTGTTTCATTAAATCACACGCTGGTTTTATCGTCCTGCTTTAACCAGCAGTATGTCTACAGTGATCTCCAAAATCCTGATAGGATAAAATGTCCGAAAACAAACAGGCTTTCAAGCACTTCATACACAGCCTGTGCCTGTTTCTGTTTTTTAAACAGTTTGTCTCTGTTTGTGTTCCCACCCAGCTCCGGGTTGACCCCATCCCAATATGCAGTTTCTGTCTTGGAACGAAAGAGTCAAATCGGGACAAGCGGCCAGAAGAGCTGCTGTCCTGTGCAGACTGTGGGAGCAGTGGTAAGTAGCCTTGTGTAACGCTTCAGTTTTTGGATGTTCTCACAAGCTATTACATACTGTAGTCTGGATAAAACTGTTGTGTGTTAGCGAAGGCTCACAAGCAGCAGCAAGCGTGAATTAATTTGATGATTAGAGGTGGGCGATATGATAAAAACATTAACATAGTATTTAGAATAAAAGTTCATATATATATCACTGTATGAAATATATTTCTAAATCTCATGCAAATATATGAAAACTGCATTAAGACAGAAAAACGTTGATGTTCAGTTATTTCCCTGTCCTAATGAAAAATTTTAACTTTAAATTTTATTTAGAGTTAGAGCATGATAAGGTGCATTTTCTGAAAATTCAGTTGTTTGAATGTTTATATAACTAGATGAAAATGTCTGTATGTCTGCCTGAAATACCCAAAAAATCATTGTCCTGATGCAAAACTCCTTCAAATCCAATATTTTCTTAAAGCATTCCTGCCCAGTGATTTGCAAAATTGCCTGCCTTCGCCTTATACAACCAGAGCCATCAAAGCCATCTTGGTCTAAAGGTTATAGAAAAATCTGTGATTGTTGACACATTTCTATCATTTCACAACATACAGTGTACTATCATATCACCTAATCCTGGTAGCAGTAGGTCTCAGCGTGGGTTACCCAGATGTCATGTTCTTGCTCCACATTTTTCACTTCCCTTTAAGGGATTTAATGGAAGAACAATGTTCAAATTGAGTGGCTGGAGGGATCCAAATTGCTTGCAACCCTCAGTGGGCTCAAGAAAGGCAGACGCTACATAAGTGGCTGTTAGAATCTGAAATCGCCCAAGTCATTTTCCCTCAATTCAGATTCTTCTTATGGAGCTCACCAGGCACAGTGGATCAAAGATCAACCCTTTTCCCGCTGCAGATTGGTGGCATTTCCTTTACTGTTCTTTTGTTCCAGACAAAACTGCTAACCCCCCATAAAATTACCTCTGCCAAGGAGTCATTTATGTTTGAACAATTATTTTAAATGCCGTAAGGAATTGTTCTCCTGGTGACATTTTTATAGCTCAAATTTGACTAAGTAGCGTCGAGGTGGTTTTCATTAACCGCTCGTAGTGTACACAAATTGTGCTCTCACTGTAAAACAGCTGTTTTACAACCATGAGAGGGAGCCGGGTGAGGGAGAAGGCAAGCTTTTACATGACTTTCATGGATCGGCTTCCATTAGAATGAGTGCTGCTACTGTTTCTGCCTCATTAAGATCAAATTATCTGTAATTAGCGGCTCAGATGTTTGATCATACTGTTTTTAGACACAACTTGTGGCAGGGGGGTAAAGAAGTGTTGTGGACACAGCGTTTCCCACAGGAGATTGTGAGACTGTGGTGGGTGGACCTTAGACTGTCTCGGGGGGGTCTGGGAGCATGCTTGCCTGGAAGAAAATTTTGTACATTTTAAAGTTAAATGAATCAAACTTGGTGCACTTTAAGAGCAAAATTAAGAAGCTAGATCTATGAAGAACTCTGCTCTTGTCAACAATCATAAACACATTGGTTGTATAGATATGTATAGTGACACATCAAAAGTCACACCAACAAACCATGGACACATGATACATTTGAGTCATCAAAGAAATATGGCAACAGCAGTTAATTACCATCCAATCGACTGTAGCGTTGTGCAGTGTGTACAAAGGGCAGGGACTTCATCAACTGACTGGGACTGAGAGATGAAAGCAACAGCACAAAACACAACATGAGAGATCTTTTATATTATTATGAGACGTGTAAAAATATTTTCGGTTCATTATGAAACTGGCAGAGCAAATTAGACTCTTGGTCTAGGTAACTAAACGCTGTGACTGTACAGACACACCATTGTTTTTGATGAGGTAACATGTTAATATTTAACCTTACTGTGAGAATAAATAGAAAGCCTTGTCTCTGTGGCTGTGGCTCTGTGACACAGTCAACACTGGTAAAAAATGTGGTATGCTAATATGCATTTTCGATTGCTTCTGAAGGGCATCCGTCATGTCTGAAGTTTTCCCCCGACTTAACCTCAAATGTGAAGAGATTACGATGGCAGTGTATTGAATGCAAAACCTGCAGCTCCTGTCGAATACAGGGGAAAAATGCTGTAAGTACAATGTTGCATGTACATCTTAACACACACCACGTTCAGTATTGTTGGCTTAGAGGTATCCCTGAGGATTTGTTGGTTTTCCCTCAGATTTGTAAAAGCCTCTCTTGTGCACGATTGGGCTTATTTTTCCAAAAGACTTTAAATGACGGGGGCTGTTACATGTATGCAGCAGGGACATCCCTTACACATGCCTGCTGTTCCCTTTCAGGATGAGATGCTATTCTGCGATTCATGTGATCGGGGCTTTCACATGGAATGCTGCGACCCGCCGCTTTCAAGAATGCCAAAAGGTGAGGTGTTTACACTGTCTGGCTTCTCTGTTTCCCTCTCTGCTGTCATTTCAAAGCCTTTTCTTCACAGACGGCCGTATGGGGCTGTCACTCAGCGCACAGTGAGGCAGCGGTGGCTTATTAGGAGCTTTGCATGCATATCAAATTATTTCAGCATCCCCAGGGAGATTTGCTATCTCTGGATTACAGTACTGACCCTACAGCGAGGCTTGTAATGATGGCGCACGTACTGTAGTAGGACATTTGGCAGGCAATTCATACAAGTCACATAGCTTTGCTCAACAAGCTGACACGAAGTCTATTTCACTGGACAGAGAATTGACCCAATGTTTTTCTTATGGATTTTCGCTTTGTGCTGAGTAATTGATTGTCATTGTGAGCTGGTGGGATTCTCGCCAGCTCTCGGTATTAAAGGAAATGTTTCAAATGAATGTACTGTATGTCCTCTGAATTGATGAACCCACCCAAACGGTACTCTCTGTGTTTGGACACCCTCCAGGAACCTGGATCTGCCAAGTCTGCAGGCCGAAGGAGAATGGGAAGAAACTGCTGCACAAGAAAGCCGATCAGATCAAACGTCGATATGCAAAGCCAATCGGAAGGCCCAGAAATAAGCTCAAACAAAGAATGTGAGTGTGCAATAATCTGACTATTAGCACTTTTTAAAGGGAAAGTCCTGTTGGTAGTAAGAACATTGTATCCATTGCACTCCAAACGAATTGCTAAGATCTGGGAATGTGGCAACATTGCTGAAAAAAAAGCTGAACAGGGCATTTTTAACAAACCCCCAAGTTAGACCAACGGTAAAATTGTCACAGAAATCCTTGACAGTTTACAGACTGCGTTTCCGTTTCAGCTTTGACCAACTGTTGTGTTCAGTGCTGCGTGTTTCCACATCTGTGCAATCACTGCAATGCATATCATGTTATCATACCAGATTAAGATTATGGCCAAAGATACTAAAATAAGACCCAAGCTGCATTGAACTGCAATTATTCTTTACAGAGAATAAAAACACACCAAGGAAATGATAAGTAAATACAAGTAACAGTGAAATCGGCTCTTCTCATCAAAATTAATTAGAGTTTCTTTACTGTGGCACGATTGAAGTTTTTTGGGATGTAAAATGTGTTGATTGCTCCCAAAAACACACTTGTTTCTCATGCAGAAATATAGTAGTAAATAAATGTAAAATGTAATTGAAATATCAAAAGTAAAAGTTCTCATTATTCACTATGCCACCTTAGATAATGCATTATTGATGGGTAAACAACACTTAAAATTGTAGCTGTTTGAGATGAAGTTAACAACTTTATATATTGTTGGTGGGTTGATTTATAACATTGCATTATAAGAAGAATTATATTTTGGAAGTAGCACAAAGTGGAAATACAAATTGTATACAAATACCTTAAAATTATATTTGAGTGAATGTACTTACATTCTACTTCCGGCAGTGAGATCTTTATTGTTTTTGTCTTTGCAGGTCTGTAACGAGTGGTGACGGCTCCATGGTAGCACTTGGAGGAAGGGGGTCACCTGGTAGGGGTCAAAAGATTACCGTCTGTTCCACACCTTCATCTGGTCATGCTGCATCTGTGACGGACGCCAGAGACAGATTGGCTGTTGCAGACCCCCGTTGTGCGGTCGACGCCACCCAATTCACCACTTCCACCCCCACCACCACTCCCCCCCTCACGCCCACCTCCACCCCAGCTACACTCACCGTTAACAAGAAAACCAAAGGGCTTATCGATGGGCTTTCCAAATTCTTTACCCCTTCTCCCGTGGGCCGTCGCTCGCGAGCTGTAGCCGTAGACTCGCCCACCACACACATAAGTTCTAGAGACAAGGGTCCGCCCAAACTGTCCAAGCCACCAGAGCCGTTTGCCTTTGCTGCTGACGCCACTCAAAAGATAACCCCCTCGTCCTCTGCACTTCCTCCCGCTCCCACGTTGCCGGGACTTAGCCCCCCCTCGCACGTGTCCAGCAGCTCCACCTCTGCTAACTCACCCCAGAGCTCCTCCAGCCAGTCTAGTGTTCCATCCCTGAGTAGTCTCTGCAATAGCAGCCAACTTAAGGGACTATTTGACGGACTCTCTCACATTTTTACTACTCAGGGACAGTCGCGGAAAAAGAGACTACCTTGCTATGCGCCGCCTAAGCGCATGCACCATAAGCAGGATTCACCCCATGCGTCCAAAACGGGGCCCCAGCGCCTTGGAAAGAATGAGTTTAATAAAAATAGGTTACACTCCACATCTGCAGGGCCGGGCCGACCCAGAGGACACCCATTTAAGATGGTCAGTCATTTCAAACGTAACCCCTTCCTTAAAAAGCACAGGACACTAGGCAGGCTGAGGTATAAAGTGAGCCCTCAGAAGGGAGCCCCCTCACCAGGAAAGGGAGACTTGACAGACGGAAGAATTAAGCCTGAGAATAATCATGGTAAGCAAGGCTCGATACTCCAGCCAAGACCTGCGTCTCCACACCTTTAAGCTTCTTCTTTATTTTTTTAAAGCTTGACACTCGCAGTTATTTTTTTCCAGACTAGAGCTAATCTTTTCTTTGAGAAGACACCCTCAGCATTCTAACAGACTACTAATCTTCTGCCTAATTTGAATTCTTTTAGTTTCTTAACCCAGTTTCGTTGCGTTTTGACTTGGCTGCGGAGTTTACGTGGCTTCCATCCTCTCGCCCGTTGGCTTTTGTCATAGTGCATGGCCCACTAACTCCCTCATGTTGCTCCTTGCTCTGTCCTTGACCCTCTGCAGTAGTGCGCACATTGTGATCACTACCTAGTAGAGGCTGTAGTCACATCAGCGCTCTTCCTCATCCCACCCTCACTCTCGAAATCTCTGTCTCCACTCAACCTCACTTCCAGCGGTCATTAGACACATACAACCCAGTGATTCACCCACCCAAGTTGACTCAGAGCTGACATGATGATTATAGCCAGAAGTGCAGTAACCCTTACATTTCACTGTCTTCAGGAGTGGAGTCACAGTTTAAAAAAAAAAAAAAAAAAACACGTAGGAAAAACAAATGGATATATGTTTCAAGCTGTTCTAAACAATATACTGCACAAACACTACTTAACCCAACAGCACATTCCCATAAATATGTTAATGACACATCACGTCCACTTGTAATGGGTTTTTGTTTTGGTGGTTAAGTCATGGTGTTGATGTCTTTCATAAAATTACTGCCTGCTTTCCAACATCAGTTGCTTTTCATGTCCACACTCGCTCCCTTCACTGCATCTGCTTCTTCATTCATGGGAAACTGTCTTGGTGGATGACTAAGCACATGAAAGCAGTTACGCAATTAGAGTGATTTAGTTTCACTTCATTACATTAGGGATTTTCATATAAACATGCAAAGATGATACATTATGAAATTCCTCAGAGACACGGCCTCAAACAGGCTCGGCAGCAGTACTCACAGTATAAGCACATTTGCATAGAATGCATTTATGAGATTATTCAGCCACGGCTGCTTCAAACAGGACGGTGTTGATGCGCTGTCTGATGTGTTGATGTCGTCTTATTGTGCCTGTAACAGGCCACAACGGGGAGCTGCGAGTGAAGCAGGAGGCCCGAGCCGACTTTGCGGCCATGTCCAGAGACCATGTGACAGAGGAGGACATTGAGACGTTCATGCATGTGCAGGAACTCGCCGTGCAGGTGAGAAAACTGGGGAAAGGGCGAAACATCTTTGACATCAACTGGAATTTTAGGCTTAACTGAGCAGTTTGCAACTTTATTGATGTTTTCAAGTTACGCAAAGGGTGGCTGACATGGGCAGCACGAAACCTGTACAGGAACAAGGTTGTCTTATGTACTTGTATAGTCAGATCTTTCCAGTGTTATGCATATTCAAGATCAAATCATAATCTTAAGATAAAGATTGTAAAGATAACATTTATTTAATTTGCAATTACAGTTCAGTCCTTCTGTTTGTAGACTTTACCTGCAGCTGTGTCCACATGATGGCTTTTTGCTAGCAGCTATAATAGATGTGTTGAACATCCTATGCCATATATTTACATTTAGGCATAATGTAACAAACCAGCAGTCAACTTTTCTTCCACATATTTTCATTATCTCATTAGCAATCTCTAGCAGTCCAGAGAATATAAAAATAGATGTTGTTGTTTTTTTTTTTACCACACTTCTGCCAGTATTTCTTTTGTCTCTGAGAACCTTTTTGTATAAATTTCAATTTTAGAGTCAAAAAACATATTATGTTCTTTCACTAGAACTAGTGTCCCAGTTGTCTCCAGGCCAAATTCTCCCTCCTGTTTCTGGTTAACATGGACAGTTGACTAATTTTTAGGGTGACTGAGTAGTTTGATGTGTTAAGGTTGGGGATGAGTGACCAGGACAAAATTCATATATTGAAAGATGGAATGTACTATGGGACTAATATAACCTCATGTTCTTCCCATATATTTTAATGTATTACTAAGCTGAAAGCTCATGGATCAAAAGCTAACCCAGATGTCAGGAGGAACTGAAAGATGCTATGTTATTTAAGTATTTAAGATCTGACTTGTGGCAGATATTGGTCAGATTTCATCTATCTTTCCTCTCGACATGAGAACTGTGATTCACGATCTTGATTAGAGAATTTTGTCACCTACCATTAAGATTGAATTATCTGGGTCACCACATTTATCCGTTGGCTTTTATTCCATCTTTTCACAGAGAACTGGCTCTCTGATGAACTCAGACTCCATGCGATGCCCTGCCGTCATTGAATTTGGGAAGTATGAGATTCAAACCTGGTACTCGTCGCCTTACCCGCCTGAATATTCAAGGTAATGCTGCTTTTACATGACGAATAATGCCAGTGTCTTTGCTACTGAAGTTGCATTATATTTCAGTGTTTATTCCAGTGTCACTGAGTGCAAACCACAGCTCTCCCTTTTGTCTTCGTCAGATTACAAAAGCTTTATCTGTGCGAGTTCTGTCTGAAGTACATGAGAAGCAAAAACATTCTCCAGAGACACACAAAGAAGTGTGGCTGGTTCCATCCGCCAGCCAATGAAATCTACAGGAAGGACGACCTTTCCGTATTTGAGGTCAGCTTACCTTTACAGCAATAAAGCAATAACTGTATGCTGCATGAGATTCAACTGAATGGGTTCTGGGAGGAGGAGGGGAAAAATGGGAACTGCTTGAACAGTGTCCTCTTGCTCTTTTTATTCCGTGTTTAGGTTGATGGAAATGTCAGCAAACTATTCTGCCAAAACCTCTGCCTGTTAGCCAAGCTTTTCCTGGATCACAAGACCTTGTATTATGATGTGGAGCCTTTCCTCTTCTACATACTTACAAAGAATGATGAGAAAGGCTGTCATCTTGTGGGCTATTTCTCCAAGGTAAGAATTACAGAGTGATTATAAGGGAAATGAAGGAATACCGCACATCATTTTTGAATGGTGATACTGATACAGCCAGACTTAACTGTTATTTGTCCATTTTTGTGGTGCGGATTTAACTTGAAATGATGAGTCAATTAATCAGTTGGTCAAGCAAAGATGCCAAATATTCGTTTGTTTAAGCTTCTAAACTGTGAGGATTTGCTGCTTTTATCTTCGATTTCATTGGTTTTACATCATTGTCAATGGATAATCCTTTAATTTTAGACTTTTGAAAATTTAGATACATTCTGTTTTAGATAGATTTATCCTTTTTTAATTCACTGGCTGTTTTTATTATTGACTGTTATGACACGTTGCCATGAAACTATTCATCAAATAATCAAAACATAATTGACAGATTAACAAACAAAAATATAATTAGCATTTGTTGTAGCCATACTTCAGACCAGAGTGAAACTTTCCAGAAAAAGCTCATCACCCTGTGTGTGCGGTGTGCACGTGCACGTGCGCAGCTTTAGACAAGGACAATGGCAGGTGCAGTAAATTGCCAGCTTCAGCAGAGCTCTGACATACTTGATCTGTTTCTCCTTCCCTCAGGAAAAGCTTTGCCAGCAGAAGTACAATGTCTCCTGCATAATGATCATGCCTCAGTACCAAAGGCAAGGATTTGGAAGGTTCCTTATTGATTTCAGTAAGTTCCTTAATGCTTTTTTAGACCACTGAACTGAGGTTTTTTTTTTTCCCTATTGGTCTTTACAAACACTTTCAGATTAAGGGGTGAATTTGTAGCTCGTGGCAAGGTGCTGTTATTTGGTTAAGGCTTTGAAGTAGCCTAATCAAGAGCATTCATGTACAGTGCTTAGGCAATCACAGATGATTAGGAGTGAGAAACATTGCTTTCTGGCTGCATACATTATTTGATGGCCAATAGTATTTCACCCAAGCGTCGCCTGAAGAGCTTTTTCATACAAAAAAGCCCCCATATCTCTCCTTGACTCGTGATGAGGTGTAGATACTGCTTTTATGTTTTAGGCCAGTAAATGCAACACATACAATATTTAAAGCCTTGCGGTCCACTTATGAAAACAGTTGCTGCCTTGAGTGGATTTCTGTGTTTAGGCTGGCAGGTTTTTTTTTTGTCATTATAGGCGTTTTATTGTTTTCAAGAGTTGTCTCTTTGCCGAGTTTGTGTGTGATGAAGAGAAGGAAAAGGAGCGAGTGCGGGGTGGGCGGGCGGTAATGGAGCATTTGATTTCCTGTTCACTTTGGGAGCCATTGAGACACAGAGATGCAAGAGGATCTGTGATATTGAGAGTGTGCTGATAACAAAGACAGGGATTAAGGGAGATTGAACACAGCTGAGTTCTGAGCTCTTTGAAGGCTTTATTGGAAAATGTAGCTTTGGAGCTGGAAGTTGTTTAGATTAAGATTTTCTGTTATATTGGATTGTATTAGAGGAACACTTTGTCTCAGGTAGCTCTGAGAGCAAAGCATTAGTGTGTGTCTGTTTGAAAAATGTTCTCTTTCAAATCATAATTCAGAGGACACAGAGTAGCTCTTTTGTATTGGTTTATTAATGATAATATACTTGTAAAATGGCACGGAATGAAATATGACTTTTTTCAATTAATTTATTTGAATATTCATCGCTAAGTGTTTGTTATCACAGGCTCCTCTTCTTAGCTTTAGTAATGAATATTGTCATGATTACTGGAATATTATGTGTTCACTGTTTGGTGATTAGATTTGCTTGTTTGGTTCTCAGCAGTGGGTGCACATTGAAAGGCATTAATTAATTTCATGCCGCTCATAATGGATGACCCTTGACAGGGCCGCTATAAAACTAATTACACACAGATACATATTAGTATTAGGTTTTTTCTTGTTCGTTATCTCTCCTAAGTGCAGTCTCTTGTGAGCAATGACATCCAGCTGCTTCTCTGTTTCGCTCTGTCGCTTTGTTTCCTCTTTACTCCCCTCTTTCAACCTCCTTTGTTGCCCTTGCCAGCATGTATCATAGCTTCTGACAGAGGTTGAAGGAGAGGAAAACTGATTGCCTCGCCTCCCTTTATACTATTTGAAGGTGAAATCCCAACCAGGGTTCGGTGTCACATCTTTACATGAATATTTAATCCATAAGGGAGGGGGTTGTAGGGACTGAATCGCAATCTGAAATAACCCAGCAGCAGCCTCTAGCTTGACTAAAGCATTTTGTTTTTGTTTGAATCTTGTCTTTTTAGGTTACCTTCTCACCAGGCAAGAAGGACAAGCCGGCTCCCCGGAGAAGCCGCTGTCAGATCTGGGTCGCTTATCCTACCTGGCATATTGGAAAAGTGTCATACTGGAGTACCTTTATAAGCACCCAGATAAACACATCAGTGTTAAAGGAATAAGCAGGGCCACTGGGATGTGTCCACATGACATCGCCGCTACTCTCCAGCAGCTCGGCATGATTGACAGACAGGATGGCAGGTCAGTTTCCGAGCCGCAGTCTCCTTCAGCCTGTGCTGCCGCTTCTGTATGCTGTCTGACTTATCCAGGCCAGCGGGTATTTTTAACAGCATATCCATTAATGCCGCTGAATATTGACAGAAGTAAGTCAGGTTAAGCACCCCCAAGGACATGGAGCACCTGCTGTCCCAAAGAGCTCGTCTTTGTGCTCGTATTTAACCACACATCACCTTCTGTCCACCTTCTGTCTAGTGCTTCACTCCTTTGTGCTCGTGAACTCATGGGCTTTTCTCACTGTGAACTAGGATCGTGTTGATCAGAAGAGAGCGATTGATTCAGAGGCACATGGAGTGCATGAGGGCTAACCCACGGCGGAATGAGGTGGACCCCGATGCCCTGCGCTGGACGCCCTCCACGACTCTCAACGCCGTCCTGTCTGAGGAGGAGAGGGAGGCAGAGATGGATGTAGGTTTCCTTGTTCAATCAGGAGACACTAGCCATTTGTTTACACTTGCCTACAATGCTATTACTGGATGTTTGTTTGATTAGCTGGAGAGTTCAAATAGAGGCCATTAAGGGAAAAAGCATTCTTACATGTCAGCAGCCATCTAATGTTGTGCAAAATTGCCCTAAATCAGTTCACTACATAATTGATAGTGCTGAATATTCCATGAAATGCAATCTTTCCACGGTTGCTTAACTGAAATGTTTCCTCCATGACGGGCAGACATCCAATCAGGACGCTGTTCTTATTATCAGGAGAAACCTGCAGTGATTCATTTGTCATGATGTTAATTCCAATCTCTTGTTTTCCCATTAGCCTCATTGCTCAGATGTTGGAGCTGTGCGTGCGCCTTTCCCAGAGATAATGCGTCTTGTCTGTTTAATTACCAGGCTGAGCGGCTGAAGGAGCAGGCCAGTTGCTGGGAGAAGGAAGAGAGAGAGGGCTATATGATGACTCACGGTAGCAGGCAACCTCTCACGAAGGTCCACTGTAAGGTCCCCTACAGGACCTACGAACGCCGCCCCACGTTGTCCTGGACCAGGCGCATCCAGCAGTCGGAGGAAGTGAGTGATGATGAAGCAGATGATGACGACGACGATGATGATGATGATGACGACGACGACGATGATGACTCTGATGGCTCACCACCCATCCTGACAAAAGCCCATGCAATGCTCGCAGCCAAGAGAAAGGTGACTTTTATTTTTTGTTGATGTGAATCACGCTTCTTTTGCATCACGACAAGTCAGCTGTTTTCCCCAGCGGGATTATCTCATTGATTATCTGGAGTTTTACTCTCGGACAAAGTGGAATTGAATGTATATCATTAGATATTTTCCTTCATTAGGGACCATGTTGTGTACTCTAGTGAGATGGAAAGGTTTGATAAATATTCATGAATTCAGTGGAGGGCTCAGTGGCTTCCTCCTGTCATCTGGAGCCTCCCTGTGTGCCTGCAGCTGTAGATAATAGATTGTGTTTTCACTGCTGGTGTCGAGACTGTGCAGGCTAAACCTTGTACTATTGTCAATGGTCATGGTTAATTTACCGCCCTCCTCTGCGCTACTCACATCTGTTCTGTCTATATGGCACTGCCCCCTTGTGCTGGAGATAATATTACAGCCGGGTGCATGATGTCAGGGAGACCTTTTCAACAAAAACAGTATGGAAACCAGAAAAGAATGACACTGGCTGTTAGAGTTTATTTAGTGCATTAGTTACAGTATTGATTTCACATTCTTCCGAAGGATTTTCGGAGAGGAGAGTGGTTGAGTCGTAGGCAGCCGGTGGGAAACAACTGGAGAATGTAAAATATAGACTGTGGTTTCTGCTTACTCTGCCTGTCTCATTTGTGGTTTTCCACGCCAGGCTGCATTGCTCAAACATTTAGGCTCACAGTGCGGTTTTAACGTTTTGCATTTAAGCCTGAAAAAAGCCTGAATGAATTCCTGCTATATCCTCACGGAGGTCATCCACCTAGTGCCCTAGTTTTTTTGTCTTTACAAAACTACTCCACAATGTTGGAGGTTTTATCCTGTTTTCATTGGTTCCTCTTTTATTTGTGTTTCAGAGAACCATTGTGCTCAAGAAGAGAGGGCGTAAAAGGAAGAGAATAAACAGCAGTGTTACAACAGAAACCATCTCCGAGACAACTGAGGTGCTGAACGAGCCGTTCGATAACTCAGAGGATGAGCGTCCTATGCCCCTGCTGGAGCGCACCTGCAGAGTGGGCGAGATGGAGGAAGAAGAGGAGGAGGAGGAACAGGAGGACAAGACACCGATTACACCAATGAAACGCCGGAGAGGTCGCCCGAGGCTGGAGAAAAATGCACAGAAAGACAATCTTGAACACTGGAATGAAGGTATTTGCTTCTTGACTGGTGTAAAAATACTCATATATAATACTCACTCGAATTGTTCTATCTCTCCCGCAAAATACTAAAGTTTTTTAATTTGAATTCTTTACCAATAGGAGCTGATTTACTCTCTAAGAGACCCAGCAGACCCCGTCCAGTGAAGCGGAAGAAAGGCTGGCCGAAAGGAGTGAAACGTGGCCCTCCTAAGTGGAGGCTAAAGAATGAACGAAAGATGGGCTTCAAGCTCAACCTCTACACGCCCCCTGAAACCCCAATGGAGGCAGAGCAGCACCATATTCAGACTGAAGAAGCGAAAGAGGAACCAGACCAGGATATTGTCAGTGCAGACGAGGGCAGCAAAGCAGGCAGAGGCTCGGCTAGTCCAGATATAACACTAGAGAGGCTCCCCTCAGAGCCCCCGAGTCCTGCTGAGCATGGCTCCCAGAAGTCGAGCTCCCCTGAAGGATCGCCAGTAGCTTCTCCGGTGTGCTCACCCGCTGCCTCTCCTGGTGCCATGTCCCCCAGGCTTGAGGACGGAGGTGATTCCCCAGAACCACCTGAAGACGACCAGCAGGACCAAGAGAGCGAGCACGGGCAGGACTCCCCAGCCAAAGATGTGGAACACAGCACAGTGGGTGCTGTATCACTGGAGAATGACAATGAGGACGATGAGGAGGAGGACGAGCAGAGAACTCAAATTGAGGATCAGGACGCAGATGACGAAGATGAGAGTCACAGCAAGACGGCAGAACCTGAGAGCAGCAAAGCAGAGCTGGAGCAGAGTTCAAAAGACATACCCGAATGCACCCCACCTTTTTTAGATCCTAAAGAAGACAATGACTCTGAGTTGAGTCAGCAGGTTTCTACAGTACAGTGTAGTGAAGAGGAACCAGCTCCAGCTGCAGAAAGTATCCAGGAGGCAGTGACAGACACGACAGTAGCAACACCACCACCTGAAGCAGTAGCAGTCGCTTCAGTAGCAGCCGTGGACTCTGATAACCCCGTAGACTCAGAGTCAGAGGAAGAGAGCGCGCCCAGTCCGTGTCCGGATCACCCACCTCCTCAGCCGGCAGAGAGGCCAACACTCAGTCCCATGCTGAGGGAGGATCCTCAAATCTGCACAGAGATTGACTCAGAGACGGCCCAAGCTGTTCAGTCCCTGACGCAGGAGACTGAGCGGGAGAATGTTTTCCAGGACTGTGTGGAGAGCCAGGAGCCCTGCAGGAGCCTGCAGACCTACGCCCATGTGCCCCAGAGCCCCCAGCTCACCTCACTGGATGACTGCCCCCAGTCAGACCACAGCAGTCCACTCTCCTCGGCGCAATCCCATCCCAGCCAGTCGGTACGCTCCGTTAACAGCCCGGCTGTCTCCATCCTCGAGAGCGGCTACACTCAGATCAGCCCTGATCACAGTGCCATCTCAGTGCCCTCGCTACACAACATGGAGACGAGCCCCATGATGGATGTGCCGTCGGTGTCGGATCACTCGCAGCAGGTGGTGGACAGCGGCTTCAGCGATCTGGGCAGCATCGAGAGCACCACGGAGAACTACGAGAACCCCAGCAGCTACGACTCCACCATGGGGGGCAGCATCTGTGGGGCAGGCCCCTCCCAGAACAGCTGCTCCTATGGCAGCATCCCCCCCAGTGGCCTGGCCCAGAGCAGCTGTGCCGTGAGCCAGCAAATGGCTGCCGTCAACCCCGGCAGCTGCGGGATGATTCAGCAAAACAGCCTGAGCTCGCCGCCCCACTGCAACGTCAAGTCGCCGCAGGGCTGCGTGGTGGTGGAGAGGCCTCCCAGCAACAGCCAGCACAGCCAGCACAGTCAACACAGCCAGCGCAGCCAGCACAGCCAACACAGTCAACACAACTCTCACAGCAGGCACGGCCCACACAATCAGCACAGCCAACACAATCAGCACGGTCCACACAATCAGCTAAGCCAGCACAGTCAACACAATCCCCACAACCAGCATAGTCACCACCACAATCACCACCTGCAGCACAATCAGCTCAGCCAGCACAATCAGCACGCTCAGCATAGCCTTCGCAATCAACACAGTCAGCACAGCCAGCAGCAGCCCATGGCGCAGTGTGCCATCCCCACCAACTTCACCACCACCATGCAGCTGGCAGACATTCCTGAATCTGGCAACCCAAATTTCGCCCTCTATGAGAGGATCAACCACCAGGGGGAGTACGGCAGCGGGCACTACTCCCAGTCGTCAGGCCTCAGTCTGGCGAAACTGCAGCAGTTCACCAACACGTTCATAGACCACCCTCACTCGCTGCCTTTCAACCACTCGGCCTCACACCCCATCACATCTTATGCAAACACCCCATCGTTGTCGTCTCAGCACTCCAGCCTGGTCTCCTTATCCCAGACACCGCATCGAGTCTCCAACCCACAGGTGCAGGCCACCATGACCCCGCCCCCGAATCTCAGCTCCCCGCCGCCCATGATGCTACAGCGTAACATGGGCATCCCGCCCTCACAGCGGATCCAGCCCCAAATGGCCTCCAAGAGTCACATCTCTGCACGCTCCAAGTCGGCCCCGCTGTCGCACCACCAGCAGCAGATGTATGCCCAGCCGCCGCAGACTGTGGCCATGCAGGCGCCTTCCAGGACGCTGGCCGCCATGCCGCGCATGAACATGAGCGTGAACATCATGCCGGCACCAGCCTACAATGTCAACTCCATGCCCTCCCTCAATGCCATGAATGGCTACAGCATGAGCCAGCCCATGATGAACAGTGGCTACCATGGCAACCATGCCTATATGAACCAGTCACCCCAGTACTCTATGCAGATGGGAATGATGGGAACACAGCCATACCCCCAGCAGCCCATGCAGGCTCCACCACATGGCAACATGGTGTACACTCCAGCTGGTCACCATGGTTATATGAACACAGGCATGTCCAAGCAGTCCCTGAAGGGGCCTTTCATCAGGCGGTAACTCTGCACAGGACTGAGCTCTCTCTCTTCTCACGTGCATTTTGCTGTTTAAAGATGCACTGATCTGGCCTTTTTTTTTTCTTTATTTGGTGTCTTTTTGTTATTGTTTATTACTTAAAAACCAGCAGCAGCACTTGGAAAGAATGCAAAAATTTTCATCAATGAGTAAACTTTGAAGCTAATGTTAAAAAGTATTTTTGTTTCTCCAAATGGGAAGCCTTACATCATTACGATGAAAATCTATTTAATTAGTGTTAGTGTCTCTGATGTGTCTTTAGAGCGGGCGGGTTCAGAGCTCAGAGGTAGAGATTTCATCAGTGGTCTTGCAGTCGTGTAGCAGCCTCAAATGAAGCCATTTAATGTGCCTGCTACAAGTGGAGTTAGTGGCTGTTTGAACCTGTTCAGTGTATCTGTCTAACAGTGCTGACAATTAGTTTGTACTATACTCATGCCTTTGTATATTTAAATTATTGTACTTATTTTGTAAAGTGACAACTAGCATGCTTCAGTCTCTGTTAGTGACAGTGCATTGAGTAGTACTGTACAAGTGTTGTGCTTAATAGCAAGCCATTTTAAAGATATCTGGCCTTTATTAGGTTTCCCTCCACAGGGAAAAAGATGAAACTATATTTTGTTAATTCTAATAATGTAAAAAAATGTAAACTTAGTCCTGTTTTCTGTTCGGTTTGAGAGGTTTTATTGCTATGTATGTATAATTCTGAAGTCTTTTGTAACAGATCTCCTTGAGGCAGCTTTCTGTTTAATAAAGCAGACTGATTTCTGTCAAAATAACAAAGCATATCTCAGTGTTTGTACCCTGAAAAATTCTAAAACATTTCAAAATGTCCAGAAGTGTGGCAGAATTTAAAAAGAACTAAATGATTATAACGATGAATAACAATAAAGAAAATATAAATTTAGTCCAAAGTTGATATTTTACATAATGCCTTTAAAGCTACGTTTTCATTCCATCTGTAGATTTGTTTTCTATCTTTATAAAATGTTGGATTTATATTTTACCGAAGTGTAGAAGAATAGAGCCTGTGAATAGACCAAACTAAGCTAATGGATTGCATGTAAAACGCAACTTGTACTTGTGTTTTTGTTTATATTGCTCTTTTGTAGCCTTTGTACCTGTACAGAGTTGCTGGTAAGAACAGGGGGGAAATACCTGGCTATGTGCACAAAAATCGGACAGAATGACATTCTTGTATTTATGACTTTTCTCCTTTTGTCAGTTACTTAAAATGCTGTACATTTTAGCATAAGAATAAATTATGATTGACCATGTACTTGATTGTTCTCCTTTTAATTTGAAACATTGACTAGCCTGAGGCGTGGGGTTGCAGAATGAGAATGCAAAGGGAGGTTTTGAAATCGTGGTGAATCCAGGCAGCTGTTTGCTCTGCAGAAAAGTATTTTAAAATAAAAAGAAGTAAAAAAGGAAACTTGGACTTGACTGATCTGAGACTTGATTTACTTGAGCTTTCACATCTCTGAACTTGACATGAAACTTCAAAGCAAAAAAAACCTTCTTGTCTCAAGTTTTCATCCAGAAGTGATTTTGAAAATGAGGCAACAGGCAGGTCTTGCTTGGTCACACACAGTAAATATTTAATTATTAAACCTCTGCATGAAAATTAGTCTTAGTTATAAAGAAAAAACATGGAAGTGGAAACTGTTCAAATGCCTTGTAATTTTCACTTGCAGCAATCATTCTTGAAATAATTGCATTTTCACTTCCTCACTTAGACTTGTAGACTTAGCTTTGACTCATCTAGAACGACTTGCGACTTAACTTGGATTTGTCTCCTGTCACGTGAGACTTGACTTGGACATGTCTTCAAAGAGTTGAGACTTGACCAGGAGTCATCTCGAATTGCTTTACTCAACTGGGACTTGTCTCAATTTACTTCTGACTTGACTCAAGCTTGTCCCAAATGACCTAAATTTGCCTAAAGACCTAAACTGGATTTGTCTTAAATGACTTGAGACTTGCCACGATAAACCTGGAACTTAGAACTAGGACTAGGACATGTATCAAATTACTTGGGATTTGACTTGGACTTGTCTCACCTGAGATTTGCTGTGATAGACCTCATAGACCACTTGACTAGATCTTGTCATGAATTCCTGTAACTTCTTAGACTTGTCTCAGGTAACTTGAGACTTAGCTTCGACTTTTTTTGACAGTTGACTTTTGACGTCTTGATTTGTCTTGAGTGACCCAAGACTTTTATTTGACCCTGATGACTTGAGACGTTTCTCAAACTACTCGAAACCCAACTTGAACTTGTCCCCAGTGACTTGGGGCTTGACTTGCCTCTCGATTCCACCCTCAGCTCTGCTCTTCAGACTCTTCCTTTTTCCCCAGCAGGTGCATGTCCAGCTCTCTGAGCTGTTTGAGGAAGCCCCAGTTGGGGATGATCCGCCTGCGATTCTTCACGTGCTCAATGGCGTCGACCACCGTCATGTTCTCACAGATCATGAGGTAGGCGAGGAAAAGTGTGGCGGACCGACTCCTTCCCATCACACAGTGCACCAACAGTTTATCTGGAGAATTAATCAGGGGATAGCTTCATTATACACTTTGACTAAAATCACAAAATATTTAATTTCACTCTCCGACAAGTGGTATCTAACGATGCAGAAAGTTTTGGTTTAGACAGAATTCATGACTGGGATTTCTGCCGCCAAATTTCTTTCTGGGTCCAAAAAGAATAGAAACATTTGCAGAAACAATGTCTTGGATAATCCACAGACCTCACTCTCAACAGTCCCTCTGAAAAATTGTCTACAGCAAAGTCTGTAGATAATCCTGAGAAATCAGAATTGAGTTTTTTTAAATTGTTGTTTTTCATTTTTTAAGCCTCGGAAAAGAAAATTCCTGTTGTGCCAGTACGAAAGGACGGTGGCTGAAGTTTAATATCTCAAAAATCTGGCATCAACAACTGAACCTTTTTGACACCAATCAGTGGGATGAAGGTAAAGCAAATTTTAATTGTGGTTCACGAAGCATTGAAAAGACTCAATGTTCATGAGCATCGGAAACAAAATTCCTATCATCACACTAAGTCATAGATGATGATGGATGTTTGGTGGTCTTTGTGCCATAAGGCTGAAACCACCCTTTAGCCATGTGTCGTCTTACTCTGAGGTTTGCTCAGTGTTTCTTCTATAAACCGGGCAGCGGAGAAGAAATACTGGCTGAGGTCAAAGGTTGCGACGTCCTCTGCCACCACGCCGTAGTAGACGATGTCCATATCGCCGTAGTAACCAGCCCCGGTGTCCACATTGTTCCACGTCCCCTCTGCTGCGTTCAAGACGTGCGTAATCCCCAACCTCTTCAGCTTAGACTTGTCCTTCGCCGTCTGCCTGCAAGAGGCCAGTGTGAATATTATTTTAATCCTCCATTATTTTATTCAGTTTGGTAATTTAACACTTTTTTTTTTCTTTTTTTTTTACTCACTCGTCCCCGATGTAGACATTAGGCCAGACCTCGTTGACATGAGTATAAGCCACACTCCCACGGTTGAGGATTTTCTCCAGCTCATAGCCCCCAGGTGTGACATATTCATCCACTGGACTGGATTCCTCTGCTGCCTTTGTAACATTTATCTTGGTGCCAGTCTTTGACTTGTGAGAAGCCATTTTCTCACTGTGGCTTCCTTTCACACATGATTTATTAGCTTAAGGGGGGGAAAAAAGAAATACCACACTCGCTTTTTCTCCTTCCACTTTTCTCCCTCCGCAATCACGAAAAAGCTCAATTTTTTTTGTTTTTTTGTTTTTCACACGCGTCTCAGACACCACTCACCGAGAGATTGAAGTCCTTCGTCTTCCTGCTTGAAAATTTTCTTTTCATCATTCTGGCAGCTTGTTGTGAAGCCGTCCTTAAAGGCAGAACAGGTTTAATTCTGGCAGGCTGGAGTCGGGGCACAGATTGTATAACCGCTCTGTGACGGGCATCAAATGCAGAGGATATTTTTAGGGCTGTGATGTGGCAGGCCCCTGACCTTAGCTGCCACGTCTCCCTGCCTGTGGGGAAAACTTCCACCCAGCCAGTCCCTGCCATCCACTTCTAAACACACAGCTTTAATCTCCACTGCTGGCAGGAAGCCGTGCTTATCCAAACTTTGCACTTGCCAAAGGATACCCATATTCACTGGAGTGAGCAGGACACTCGGAGCTTTTGCTCAGCCGTATGAACGACTCCTTGAAATTGTGTCAGTCTCTCTTAGCCTTTCTGCATATCTTCAGACGCCGGGAGAAACCGTGTAAGCGCTGCCTCGCAACACCCGTTAAGGATGTTCTGCATTTTCTGGAGCCTCTCGGGGGCCAAAAGAGAAGCGAAATGTGTCAGACTGTTAGACAGATGAGGTTTTTCACAGGATGGCACATGTCTTTGATTCCCCGTTATATGATATGCATGGTCCATTCAGTGATCTAAATGCAAGCCCCCAAAGTGAGAGTGTGATGATGACTGTATTGCAGAATGGCTGGATGAAGCTGCTAACATGTCAGACAGAGTTTTCACACCATCAGACTCCTTTATTTTTCCCTCATATCTTCATACTCTGCCATCATTCATTCTGACAGTGAAATCATTAAACCTGTGATATCCAATTCCTTTTATTTTGACAGCATCTCTCTCTCTCTCTCTTTCTCCCAGTGTGCTCTGGAGAGCATCTCTTATTAAGATGGCTTCGGCGTTTCATCTCTTTTCAAAGTCTGACCTGAATCTGTATACACACTCAGAACCATGCTGGCATATTTTTATCATCTTGTATCAAGCCTCTTTAGACATCACAGTTTTAACTGTACGACGCTGGATTGCAGCAGTTAAGACATGGTATTTTGAGAAATGTGAATATATAAGCGGAGCATTGTTTATTTATAGGAATGTGCTGTCTTCGTGTTGTTCAAGTACGGCAGCGGCTTTGGCAGTTGTGCTACATTTGTTTTAATGGGCTCTGTGATATTGATTGTGCTCTGTATTAGATATAAGCTTAAAGGACCAGTCCGGTGTTTTCTGTATGTTTCAGCTCCTTCACCACAAATCTATACTTCACACTCTTGCTGACTGTGTGTTATCAGATCATTTCTCTATAAAAAAAACTAGTTTGCAGCACAGCTGTTCTGTGATTTTTCTGCATCAGAGCATTGGAGAAAAATCCAAGTCTAAAAGTCATTCAAGTCCACATCATGTATTTCATTGTTTGAGAAAAGTCAAAGTCGAGTTTCAAATAATGCAAGAGACCAAATCACGTCTTAATTTGAAACTTATCTGAGACAAGTCCAAGTCAAGACATAGGTGATCCAAGACTAGTTCAAAGCAAGTCATTCAAGTCAAGTCTAAGCCGTGACACAAGTAATTCAAGACTAGTTAAAGTCAAGGTACAAGTCATTTGAGACAAGTCCAAGTCAGGACTAAAGACAGTTTCAAGTCAAGTATCTTGTGACAAGTCAAGTCACAAGTAAATCACGACAAGGCCTAATCCAGTCTCAGCTCTATCACAGCAGGTCTCAAGTCAAATTAATTCAAGTCTTCATGTTTGTATTGACTTAGGCTTGACTTAGGCTTGTTTAAGTTTAGTTTGTATTATTGTTGTGAGGCAACACAGCGCAGTTCTTTCAACTGAATATGCACTTGAATCGCATTTTTATGCATTGGAAATGGCTTCCTGGAAGATAAAATAAAAGGGGGGGGGGGCATTTAAAAACTACTGTAATAGTCTAAAGATTGAGAAATCCTTGTTGGAGGAAATTCTCCCCTGGTGCTCTATTTCTCCTCTGCAGGGCCAAAGAAGAGTCCAAGTGGCAGAGCTGATTCAGGAATCCAACATTTGGAAGAATGTTCCTGTGGCGGCGAACAGCCTCCACCGCTTCGACCACGGTGAGTCTTTCTTTGATCATGAGGAAGGCCAGCGCCAGAGTCGCTGAGCGGCTGATGCCTCGCGCACAGTGGACGAGCACCTTACCTGCACAGACAAGAGGTGGGAACACTTCAAATGTCAATCTGTAGCTAAATACCTGTCAGAATGAGACTCGATTCAAAGGACAAGTTAGTTATTCATCCTCAGTGTCTCTTGTAGTTTCAGTGTCTTCATGAAAATAAAGTGGCCACAAAATCCAGTTTAAACATCTCTGCACAAACTTATTTACATTTTTTAAGGCTGCAGTTTAGTTTCAACAGTTTACTTTTCATGGACAATATTAATTTCCTCCTCTTAACAAATGCAAACTAAAGCAAAAATTGTGTATTTTCAGCTCATCATTTTTCATACTTTTCAGCTTGACGATGCATCTCGTCACATTTCATGCTGCCCTGCTGTGATATACAGCATCATCCCACCCCAGCCTTTTGTGTCTCTTTAGTTCTCTGCGCCTCAGATGGATTCATACCTTTCTGACTCAGAGCGCCGTGAATGAAATCAGCCGTCTCGGTGAAGAATGGGCTCAAGTCGAAATCTTTACAGTCTGCTGCTTCGACTCCGTGATACTGTATGTTGGTGTCTTTGTAGAAGAGCGGCCCGGTGTCAATGTGCTGGGGGCCGTCTGCAGCGTTCACTACATGTGTTATTCCCAGATCCACTAACAGGGCTTTATGTTGAGCTGTAGCCCTGTAGAAGAGACGAGATCAATCATACATAGCTGGTTTATTAAGACGGTAGACGCCTCACTTTGGGACGGCCCAGTGGGTCTGGGGGTGTATGTTCAGCAGCATGGACACAACTGAATGACATAGAAATACTATAGGAATGTTTAAGGAATATTAGAGGCACAGTGTGTCTCTATGATCCTCTGGCTGTTCTGTGACTACACGTTGCTACTTGTCACTTTGATCAACAAGGTGGCACTTCTTTATATAGAGTGTATAGACGAATATAGTATAGAATTGAGTATTTATAGTAGACAGTTTAGAGAGTATTTTAGACCCAAGAGGGAACTGTCAGAAGAGTGGATTTGAGAGAAAAAGTCACATACAACACAGCACAGTTCGGCTACTGATATCTCGGAGTCGTAGTCGGAGTCATAGATTCTAACTTGCTCAAACGTCAAATAAAGGATCACACATATTAACTCAACCCCTCTGCCCCTGGCCTAGGGAATGGAGTGGGGGGTTGGCAGGTTAACAAGAGGGATGCATTTTTTGTCATGACTAAGAAAAAACGTTAGGCTACTTTTCTGCATTATGTCTTGTCTCATGTTGTCTCGTCACTTCCTGTTTTATTTTGGTAACCGTCTTCCCATCTTCTCGTTCCAGGTAACTTGCCCTTCCTTCTGTGTTTCCCGCCAGTGTGATTGTCTGCCCCGCCCTGATTGTCTCCACCTGTTCACCATTACCTCGTGTATATAATGTCTGTGTCTTCCCCTGTCCCACGCCAGTTTGTCGTGTCTGCATAGTCCGTCAATCCTCGCCTCATGTTCATTGTGCTCTTGTTCAGGTTTGCCTTTTTGTTAATACTTTGCCTTGTTTTTTCCTCAGTCTTGTCTGAGTGATATTCAGTTTAGTACTTTGCTTTTTTGCCTCTGTCGAGTGATTTTCTCTTGTACTTTGTTCTTTGACGGTTCTCTTAAGAGTGAATTTGAGTTTTGCCTTTTTTTTAATTAAAGATCTTTTATTTTGAAACTTTGGTCTCGCAGTCCTGCATTTGGGTTCAGAACAAACTCAGGCCTTGTCATTTTGGTCATTTCCTTACAAGGGGGATGCATCCTCCCTCCTCCCTCAAATCCCCTGCTGAATGCTGCCTTCAGTGATTTCCATCGCCTGTGGCCAGCTCTCTATGCATATGTTTGCAAATCCATCACTGGTGACTCAAATGTACAGATTTTATATTTATCCATTCAGTTGGCCAAATACAGGACTCGCTTGCAGCAACAGTTTCTCAATCAGATCAGCATATTGCAGCGGGGCCCCCGAAGTGAGAGTGTCACTTACGCGTCTCCGACGTAGAGGTTGGGCCAAACCTCGTTGACAGCTCCGGTGGGTCGTCTGTTCTTCAGCAGAAGGCTGAGCAGATCGCAGGTGGGCGGTGTTTGATACTCTGGCTCCTCCTCTGGGCTCATATCTGCATCTTTCACTTTAGTGTTGTTGTGTAATTATCACAAATTATATTCAGCTCAACACATAGATAACAGTTAGATCATGTTCCCAGATACTTGATGTTCCTGGATGGAAATGAGAGAAGTTTTTGCTTCTGTCTTGCTAGTTTTTCTTCCTGCAGGCATTTGGAAAGGAACGACAGTAAACTCTAACCTTACTGGTACAGCTTGTTCTGTTTTCCATCTGAGCAGAGTATCAGTGTTGTTTCGAGGCTGAGCCCCCCTGGAATGAGACAGCTGAAGATGCCAGAGTCTGGGTGGACTATTTATTCCTCAGATGAGTGTGACAGAAGCCAGGCGGCTTGTGTGGCGACAACTACAGAACCACAGCAGTGTTTACAGTTGTAATAGTGTGAGTGATTCAAAACATGGTGAGGAATTATTGTCAGGTTGCCACATTGAATCAGTCCGAAGCGTCATTTGTACCTAACGCGGAGAATTTGGTGTTCAAATCAAATCATCTGAAGAGACTAAAACAACAATTAATTCATTTTATTCGCATTATTTCAATTAGAATTAGGTTAATGAAATCCCCAAACTCTGATATTAAGTGTGTTGCATTTGGTGAAATATGTCATTGTTATGATAAGCGTAGACACTGTAGTTCATTCTGAAGCCACTCAGAGATGTTTTCCATATCTAGAGAGCGAGCGAGCAAGAGAGCGAGAGAGAGAGACTACATTGGTTGTTGACAGTCTCATCTCAAGGTCTATTTAGTAGTTGTTTTGGAGCTTTCCATCCAATCACATGATCTTCACCAGAATTTGTCATGGAATTATAGGTGTTTAAATCCCCATTTTTCGGAGCACTTTTAAGGAATAGTTACCTTCAGTTGCTTTATGTCTGAGAGCAAATGAGAAACATGCACAACTCTCATGTTTGTGTATTAACTGTGGATCTGTTGTTTCCCGCTGCTTCCAGTCTTTATGGAAGCTAAGCTGTTCTGGCTGCAGCTTAATATTTATCGTACAGAATTGAGAGCGGTATCTTCTCATTCATTTCTCTCAGCAGAAAAGCCAATGATCGTATTTCCCAAAACTCTTTCTTGAAGAGTTGTCATTTGCGGAGACTTACATATTGATCTTCGAAGTTCATTCTTTGAAAACAGCAGAAATGTTATCACAGTAAAGTCTATTTAGTGGTTGCTCTTTCTTTATACTTGTGTTAACTGTAAAGAAGTAATTCATCACCAGGTGCAACTTCATGGCTCTTTTATTTGTTGTTGGAAAATAATTGAGCTTTGTCTTCACACAATACTCTTTTCACTATAAAGTCATTGTTGTTTTTGATCTTTAAATATTTGTTTGTTAGAATAAAAAGCTTTTAAAATGGTAAAAGTCGCTTTAATTTCTTCACAAAAAAAATGGAATTTGTCTTACAAAGAAAAGACAATTAGTAAACGTTTCTGCAGTCATATCCTCATTGTGATATCTTCTCCAGTCTTCATCCTGACAGGAGGCAACAACATCGTCCTAATTTACAGACTGATGGGCTTCGTCTCACGTCCGCCTGTTGACGCTCCAGCTCCTCGACGATCCCTGGCCGCTCAGCTCTTTGTCCAGCTCCCGCAGCTGCTCCAGGAAACCGGCGTTCGGCGAGATGTTCCTGTTGGCGCTGACGGCTTTGATGGCGTCCGCCAGCCTCATGTCCTCGTGGATCATCAGGTAGGCCAGAACCAAGGTGGACGAACGGCTGAGTCCCATGGCGCAGTGGACGAACACTTTACCTGCCAATCAGCGGGGAAAACAAAAAAAACCTCACTTCCTGTGGATCAGTCCGGAGCTCAGCCATCCTCCACCAGCTCCATTTCTATATTTAAAACCCCGCAATGACTGGATTATTGTGGTGAACTTTATTCCGATGTCTAATTTGTTACTCCTCGGTGGATTAAAAACCATGCACATCACAGAGAGGAGCACTTCTAACTCCAGACTAAAAGTTTCCAACAATGTTGCAACAAATGTTTCTACACACGGTAATCCCTGGTTCCTTATCGGGCCCGAGGATTAGGGGGCATAGGAGCGCGTAATTGAACTGTCTTGGCGTCTGTGTATTTCTGCCGGGGATTACTGTAGGCCCCGCCACACACTGGAGCCCCCGATCAGCCAGCATGTGAATGAGGAGGCCTCATCTTATTACTGTCATGTCAGATACCGACTTCACTTTGCATAACAGGCCGGGCAGGCACAGGCCACAAACATAATTCTGTAATTTCCATGTCCAATAAAAGTGTTGCTTACAAATTACCAGGGCAATCCATTTAAAACCAATTTTCCCGGCCAAGGTCTGAGCTTATGAGAAGATTACCGTGGGGGAAAGATATTAGCTTGATATTATGTTTAGTGTTTGATTTGCATTTTAATGACTAATACAACTGGGGGCTGCTCTAATGGGAATTGACTGGCAAATGTTCCCGTTTCTTTGCCTTGCAGGGGAAAATAAATGTCCTCCCCAAGTTAATGTGTAAGAGTGATGAGAAATACCTCGAGAGCCCCTCACCTGTGGGCGAGCTCAAAGCGTTCTTGATAAAATTGGCCGCTGGGTAAAAGAAGGGACTCAAGTTAAAGGATGGCATGTCAAAAGCTTCCACTCCATGATAAGTGATTTTGGTGTCGCGGTAGAAGCTGGGCCCCGTGTTCACGTTGAACTTCCCATCAGCCGCGTTAAGTACATGGGTGATGTGGTGAGCCTGGAGTGTCCTCTTGTCTTTGGCTGCGTACCTGAAGGGAAAAGGCATAATTATCTGTCCAGTGCAGATTAGTGAAAGAACGGGTTTTCAGCACAGTTCATGATAATAAACAACACGTGTGACCATTGCACAATAAATTATTTAGAAGTGGTCGTATTTATGATTCATGAAACATCTTATGGATAATTAATAAGTTTGATGATGCATAAATTTAGAAGGCCTTTTGTGTTGCCAATTAGTGGACACACAAAACCTTTTGGTTGGTGTAAAAAAAAGGACTTTTTCTTTTAAGATACACTTTTAAAGGCTCACTTCAGCCAAATAGATCATTCATTTCAACTCCATTGTGTTTGGGTGGTGACAGAAATACCAGCTATCTAAATGTGTGCAATTAAAACATTAACTGTTATAACAACAACAACAACAACAACAATAATAATAATAATAATAGTAATAATAATATTGTGTTTATGACCATCTGATAAAAGTACAATCTTCACTCTCTTGCACCTCTGTTTTTGGTCTCCACCATCTCCTGTGGAAATATCTGGCTCTTAAGCTGCTAAATGCTCCACCATGTTCCACCTAATTATCTGGATGGCTTTTTGCCTTTTTTTGCTGTCTGTTATGGCTGAAAATGATTCTGAGATTGATGATAGTATTGGATATATTATTGTTTTATAGCTCTTTCATTGGTGACGATTTGCTTCATTACCCTGCCTTATTGTAAAGAGTGGAGTTAGAACATTTTTTTACTCACATGTCTCCGATATAGATCCTGGGCTGAACCTCATCCAGATGGCTGCTGGTCCCTTTCTTTGTCCACATTAGCCTCTGGAGCTCTGAAGCCGGGGGGGTCTCATACCTGCCGTCTGCCCCCTCAGGGCTCGCCAAGCAGCTGAGGCCTCTGGGCATGTCTGGATGCTCCACTTCTGCTTTTTACAACCTGTGGCACACAAGCACCACATGTGATAGTCCAACAGGGTTTAACTGGGAGTTCAAGCAGAGGGTTTGTTGAACCAACAGAAGTGGGCAATGCTGTAAATTTGAGACTTGCTCATCTGAGAAAGAAAGAAAATGCAGGTGCAGTTTCAGGCACCATCTCATGTTCCTGTGAATGCTAAATAACTCTGATGACTTCTAATAGGCTTTATTGAAGCGAGAGCCTCATTGTAGATAACACCGAAAGAGAAATGAAAAAAGTGAGGCTCGTTAATTAGAGCATCAGCTTTACAGGCCTGTAGCCTTTAAATATACACTATAAATATGCCAATAAATGCACTCCGCTGCAGCGAAGGACCACAAGAACACAAAATTGTAAGACGACCTTACGATACTCTCATTATTTTATCTGCAGCTCGGTAGCACTTGCCGAGCTTATTTATCTCCAGAGATACAGAAAATTGCTATTCAAGGCCTGTAAACATCGGTTTTTCATTTCCTGCAGGCAAGTCTAACCTGTGCATTTAAAATTTACACACTGGGCTGCAGAGAGACTTATGCTATGCGTACTGTATACATTAGCATCCATTTAGGCAGCTGTGTGATTCTGCTCCAGGCTGAGGACGTACAAACCATGTGTACGCATTGTTATAGTAAAGAAACCGATGGCAGCTCGGCTCCTTATTTGCATTCTGCTGGTGCGCGGAGACATAATGTGGCACTCGGAGACTTATTGTCGTGTCCACAGGGATGAGTCATTGAGACCAAATCTGTTTCAGTGACCTTTTGTTAAGCTGCCGCGGCATATGGAGGTACGCTCAAACATCATGACGGCTTTATCCATCTCCGCACGTTGCATGTGTCTGCAAGAAAAAGCCGCGTCTGACCTGCTCCATGCACATGAGTGTGTGAGTCTTGAAGGCGGAGTGTGTCTTTGCACAAGTACAACATGTGCCCAGAGAACCTGGAGGCTCTTCTTTCTCCTCATTGATCTATAAGTACAACCCTTCCCTCCCTCCCACTGTCAGGGCAGAGAACTGATTTCCCTGGTGCACATGTTGAGCTGCAGCGCTGCTTTCATAGCCTCCCCCCTTAGGCTAACCTGTCCTTCCTGCTCTACTTCTGTGTAATTAAAGATGCTATGTATGGGAAAGTGCCCACGGTTAACATGGAGGGCAAATAAAAATGGCTTTTTACCTCCTCTGGGCCTCTTCTTGGTGGTTTTATGAATTACACTTCCCCCTTTAGCCTCTTGGATGTGGTTCGTCTGGATTTGTGAGCAAATTAATAAAAGGAAGCATCAACACGCGCAGGATCATCACAGAGCAAGCTCATTTATAAAAGTGCTTTATAAACATCTTGCAAACGAGTGCAACAATACAATAAATCCATACAATGTAGTTTATAGACATTGTACATACTAATACATATTTTCCAACATGGGCTTCTATCTGCAATAAATTCAGAAGAACATATTGTTAGTAGACACTTGCCTTCGCTGGAAACGCTGCTTTTCAAGGTCTCTCTGTACAAGAGCTACATGTAGGTCGGCAGCACAACTGTCTGCGTTCTCCTTGGTAATCTACCCTGCAACCTTTTTTGCTATTTTAACATCTGAATCTCAGCCCAAAATAATTCTGGCATCATCTTCTGCATTCCTTAAAGGTTACCCGAGCTACCAGCACAGGAGGGAGGATAGGACACGGCTTTCAATAGCAAGAGAATTAGATCAGTGCTGCTGTACTTGAGCGTAAATCTGACACAGTCTTTGCTGAGATTCTTCTCTACGGCTAAAAACGTGTTTAAATCGACACCTGGACGTTTGGTCAAGACAGGAGTTTCTTCTTTCTTCCTTCACGTGTGGATCATTAATGAATGAAAGCACAAAAAGCGATATAAAGTTTATCATACTACACACACAATCAGAAAACAACAGTTGCAATATTAACATAATTAAAGCATAAAAACAGTATATTGAATGAATTACACAAGAGTAGAAACATATGTACAAACAATCTTTTATCATATGAAATTACATTTTGCAAAACTTTCTAATTTATTGTATCATTTTTTCTTTCATACACAAATAAAATATTGATGTATTTAACCATTATTTTTTAACAATCTTCTGACTCCTATAATAATTAATTAATCTGACTCATATAATTAAGTGTAGTTTTTCAGGTAGTGCTGTTTCTATAACATCATAATTGGAGATGCTGTTTGTAATGAATGCTGACACCGATGAATGTGTGTCTGTGTGTGTGCATGCGTGTGATACAGTGAGGCTGAGCGATAATGATTTATAACAGGTAGGAATCATCACTGTCAAACTCCACTACACAGCGGATGAATCTGCGTGCCTTTTTATGTCTGACATTTCTAATGTTTCTGCAGACGACAATCAAAAGACCTGGAACCTTTTGATGTACAGTGTTGATCAGCTCAAACTGGCTTGATGAATAACACCAAAGCAGTTTCACACTGTGATCACTGATGGCTACAGAGACAGATGCTGTTGATTGATTCCCATTTTGAGTTTGAATGTTGACTTGAAGAAACGTGTTCTATCTTTTCTAAGTCATTTACAGAGTTTACAAAAAAAGAAAGAAAGAAAGAAATGATGCTTCGTCAAATATTTTCCATAAGACATTTGGTCCATTCTGCTGTAATAAAGTGAGGTGGTATAGAAAAAAAGGATCTTAGAAGAATGAGAGGTAAAAACATAAATAGTCCTAAAATCTCCTAAAATCAGTTTTCACTTCACATTACTTTAAGTTTTAATTTGTTCTGCAGCCAAACTGTCTTTTTATAAAAAGATATTCTTAGTCAAAAACAGAAGAATTCGTTGTTAGAGCCTGGGGCCAAAAATATAAAGCTTGACCTGAGGGGGGCGCCAGACTCAGGTTGTCAAGCTCAGCTGCTCTGCGTCGTCAGATTTGGTGCAACTTTCTTCCAGATTTGTCGGCCTCAGCTGGAGTTAGGCTCAGTTAGTTAGTTATGTTTTCTCTCCCATTAATTTTTTTTCTTAATGTTAAACATGACAACTTGATATGTTAGCGTTAATCTCAAAGCGCAGCTGAGTCTGACAGAAGTTCAGCCATTACTCGAACCAAAGTTCATGACAAGCTGTAGAAATACATCAGCCTGGACCAACAGACAGAGCGGTCCGATCTCTGAAACCACGCTGATGTTTGCATAAGACGGACAAACATCTCTCCATTATAGGATCTGACATGTTTTCTTCTTTCTTGTCAGCTGAAGATCCAGATCCAACAGCAAAGCCAGGAAATTCCTGTTGGGGTAGATGGCTCTCTTCTGGATCAATTTCTGCAAAGCCTTCTTGAGCGTGAGGTGACGGTAGATCATGAGGTACGCTAACACCAAAGTCGATGACCGGCTCATTCCCATGATGCAGTGCACCAGAACTTTCCCTGAAGAAGAGACAAGATGAAGGGAAAAGGGGGGATGTGACGGAAGGATTAGTGAGAGGCCTCGGTCTTATTAATATCATACATGGCTGCTCGTCTCACGCTGGGGCCTTTCTTTTTTCCTGCTGTGAGCTAAAAATAGTTCCCACAATTCATCGCCTTTGTTCATTTAAGGTCCCTTTGCAGAACGGGCCCGACTGTCTCTTTAATCCCAACTCGTCCTCTGCTTGATAGCTTCTTTGAAAAGAGCCATGGTCACATTATAGACTTAAATTCTGCAAGGTAAGACCCTCATTATTACTGCTGGCTGGAAATACACTTACATACCATTACAAGTCGTGCTACATTGTGGTGACATTGAAAGGACGGCAGGATGGGGGAATTTGAGTAGATGGGTTTAAGGAGTGAAATAAAAGGTGTGCAGAAATTTTAGAATTTTTTTTTGCAGCAAATTACTCTCCTTTTTTAAAAATTATATAATTAAAACTCACAATGCAGAGAAATGATAACTCAGGTGTAAAAGAATCCTGGAGGAGTCTTACCATCAGGCGACTTCAGAGCGTTGTGAATGAAATCAGCTGCAGGCTTGAAGTAAACATCCAGATCAAAGTGTGTTGAGTCATCTGCTGGAATGCCACAATACACAAAGCCGTTGCCATAAAAGCTTTGGTTCCCTATGCTGCCTCGCTTGGAGTGTGCAGCGTTTAATACATGAGTTATACCTAATTTCATCAAGGCAGCCTTGTTTTGGGCTACTGCCCTAGCAAGACAGAGAGACAGAAAGAGGTTCAAGACATATGTGAACGCTAAGCACAAGGTTTCATATATCAACACTTGTAAAAGATAAGGACTGTTTAATGTTAAAAGTAAAAGTTTTCCTTATGAAGTCTGGTTGAAAAAAAATATATACTTACACATTCCCTATGTATATTTTTGGCCAGACCTCATCAACTTCATTTAGATGTAGTGTGCACGAGTCCAAAACCCTCTGCAGATCCTTCACAGTCAGATATTCTTTTCTCTTGTCTTTCACGCTTGACATTTTAAGTCCAAACTTCCCCTGTCTTGGATCGATTACTGGTCCAAATGTTTGTTGTATTAAAGCGGTTCCCGTCAACTCCGGCTCAGGATGATGTGTACGAGCAGGTGTTTATCTGCTGTCGCTGGACAGTTACCCAATTTAGTGCTTAACCTAGCGTGTAGTCTTACTCGTGCAGAGGGCAGAACAACAAACAGTGCAGCCCTGGCTCTGCTTTTCACACCGCTGTGGGACTCTAATTTAATAAGCCTCAAACAGAGATGAATCATTCCATAAAGCAGTGATAATTGGATGTAATTAAGGACAAAATGTTTAAGTGCATTGCTGATACGGCGCGACAGAAAGTCCAGTGTAATGCTGCATTTATGGAAGGAAAATCCTGCAACAGCTTCATGCAGCTCGTTTACTGCTCTGATATAAATATCTTGTGAAAGCAAATTGGCTGAAAAGAGAAAAATATGAAGCTTTGCGCTGACATCAAACAGCCCTCACACTGCTGCAAATGTCTCTTTTAACCCTCCTATTATGTTGCAGGTCAATTTGACCCATTTCAGCTTTTAAATGGAAGCAAAATATAATTAACCTTTCTTTTAAGGCATGAAATGTAATGACTTCTCTGCAGTCGGGGTCATGGATGTGTATGTAAAATGTGGATGCGGTGGTGTATTCTGAAAAGTCAGGACTGATGTTGTACACAAAATCA
This sequence comes from Centropyge bicolor, assembly GCA_037975185.1. Taxonomy (NCBI): domain Eukaryota; kingdom Metazoa; phylum Chordata; class Actinopteri; family Pomacanthidae; genus Centropyge; species Centropyge bicolor. The sequence continues at coordinate 152,263 of JBBMOC010000065.1, read as the reverse complement.
GTCAATAAAGGTCTCCGGGTCATTCTGACCTGGAGACAGTTATTGATTGATTATTTAAAGTGCTGCTTCTGCTTATTGATTAACCCATGGTAGAATATGTGCTGGGAACAAATTCCACCTGATATGTATGTAATACTTAGAAAATAAGATACTAACCTGCTGGTGAATGCGGGATTGTGGTGAGATCCAGATGCAGGTGCAGATTGACAGTGTACTTATGTGTGTTCCTGTGTGGGAAGAGGCTGAAGTGATGCTGCACATAGATTTTTTTTTTTGAGAAGCTGTTTCTTAGAAATTTTAAGCACTCAACACACTTAACAAGATACTTAACAATTTACCAGATTCACCAGGCAAAAAGACAGACCCCTTAGTGTGAAGAAGTCATGTAGAAGATTTCTGTTTCTGTTTCTGAGCTGCTTATGATCCAGGTTTCTCTAAAGATGATTAAAAATGTTAAATGTATTGCCTCAACATTTTATTCACATGATGTAAAAGATCATGGAGATTTAAACTTTGTCATGTTCTGTGATTACCTGCATGCAGCAGAGCCAAGGAAGGTTGCCAGGTTTGAAAGACAAACTGTATGTTCTCAGATAAAGATGCTGAGCGAAAGAAGGTTTCTCAGCTTCTGACTCTGAGACATAAAACTGATAGAAATCCACAAGATGTGTTGGCAAGGAATGCAAAAGTTTAGAGGACAATGAAGCCAACAGTACATGTGAAGAATGAAAAAAAAAAGACTTTGCAGGAACATTATTGTGCATTCAGAGTGTAATTTATAAAAAAGCAAGAGAGATAATTTGGGAATTAAACACTCAACAATAGCAATTGTCCACAACATAGAGGAAGAACCTGAAGAGTTATAGCCATGACTTTAGAAGTACTGAGGTCATGAGTGCAAATTGTGCCCCCTATTCAACACACCTGAGACATTTTAGAGATGGTGGCAAATAATACAAACAAGCAAACAAACAAACCCAGCGTTATATGAATTTAGATGTTTTAATTAATCACTCAGTGGTACAATGTATTTATTCTTTCAGCTGTTTAATTATGTTTTAAATAGATTTGAAAATTTACAAATTAAGTTTACATCACCCAATATTTTGGTGTAAATGCTTTTTCAGTTTCATAACCTGTGTATAAACACATCTACATTCAGTACTCACACAGGTGTGTAACCGTTTATACATGTGTTAAAACTCATGACGACACGTTAGGTTGTGAATCATTTATTATCTGTTTACACACCAGTCATGGATGCTTCATATGTTGTCAATTACATTAATAAAACAAAGAAAGCAATATGTAAGTAATTAAATTTGAACATTTGAATGTTAATCATATTTTGAGTAAAAGTGGCACCAAGGTGTTTAAATCAAATGTGCAGCAGGATTGAAAATTTTCTTCAACATATTGCAAAGGTCAAATAAGACATTTTGTCTCATACTTAAAATGGATTCTGCCTCAGGGTGCGTTGATTACACTGATCTCCTATTAATATAAGGGTCAATATCCTGTGAACAGGCAGCGTGATTCACATCAAACACGACACCAGAGTCAATGAAAATACATATGATTCAATACTGTTCTTGAAACATGAGAACAGTATCTCCCTCCACTGGCAGATGCTGAATCCTCCATTTATCTTGAGGAAAACAGGCGTATGAGGATCTGTATGTTAGAAAATCTATAAGGTGCAGGAGGTTACTCATGATGTCTTGCGTAGTTTCATATCCAAAGCACGAAGCTGTTTGAGGAATCCTCTGTTTGGGAAAATCCACCTGCGCTCTTTGACCTTATTGATGGCCTCTAGCAGGGTGTAATGGTGGTGGATCATTAAGTAGGCCAGGACGAGGGAGGCAGACCTGCTCACTCCAACTGCACAGTGGACAAAAACCCGAGCTGGTCGAGAAAAAGAAGACAAAGACTTTAATGAGTCCAACGCATGAGCTGACAGTGGGATGTAACTCTGGATAAGATGAGTGGCATGCAGAGAAGCCTACACTCAGATAAAACTGAGGGACAATGAAGCATCACGACGGGTATTTACCACCAGCTGTGTCAAGTGCACTCTGAATATACTCAGCTGAGGGAAAGAAATAGCGAGAGAGGTCAAAGGATGGTGAGTCATCAGCTGGCACTCCATAATAATCCACAGTGGAGCCGTAGAAGTCATGACTGCCCTGACAGTGCATCCTCCCATGAGCTGCGTTCACAACATGAGTGATTCCCAGCTTCCACAGACTGTAGCGATCATTGGCCACCGACCTGCGGACAAAGGACACAGTAATTGAAGGAAACAATATAGTGTGGTTTTTATGTTAAGAAACACTTACATGTCACCAATGAACAGATGAGGCCAAACTTCATCCACATGGTTATCAAATTTTTTGCCCCCATATAAAACCTTCACCAAGTCTTTAACAGAAGGCGTATCAGAGGAAACTGCATTACTGTCCTGTGGTTTGTTCATAGTTGACCATTTATAATGAGAAACAATCCATTTGTATGATTTTCTTCTCCCAACATTTATTTTCAAACTCTGTTGAGGCTTTACTACATCCATGTTGGTACTGACAAGAACAGGTGTTGCTGATCTAAAATTAAATCAGTGACCCATATTTTTAAAACTGGTCAACCTCATAACTCATAGTCTTTAAGAGGCACATTTTATATCCAGCCATAATGTCTCATTTTGTGGCCTTTGTGTGCAGAGAAATGCGGCTTTTCATCATAATTACAACACTGCAGAATTAAAGAACCTGCAGTACCGCATTTCCATCAGTAGATGTCTCCGCTGCTCAGCTGGACATGACCCTCGTTTAGCTGGGCTTTTTTTTTGTGCGCCGCTATTCTGAACATTACCGCCCTGTGTTGTCAACATTAAGCTAACCAGCGCGAAGCGAAATGATTCACAACAAGACCGAGTTAATGCAGCAAACGCTAATACGATTTCTTGTGATTCTTGTGAGATGCCGTTTAGCTAGCTAGCTGCATAAACACGTTTCTGTACCGTCCTCTGTTACGTCTCTGTCTGGGTGAGTGAGCACACATATTGATCAAGCTAGCATGTAGCCTGCTAGCTAACGTTAGCCAGAGCTGAATTAGCCGGCTGCTGCTGGTTGTTATGATAGAAGAAAGGATGCTTTCGCCTCGTCTCAGGTCTGCCCCAGGAATGCTTCTGGTTATATGCACCGTTTACTACCAGGGTGGCTAATTATCTTACAAGATGCTGAATGAATTGAATGGAATTAGCACCTGGCCCCACCTTATGGATAGCTAAGTAGTAGTAGATAGTGATGTGGGTTATTGCAGGTTGCTGGTTTTTAAAGTTACTGTTCATCTACAAAAAACTGAAGCCCACATATCATCTAATCCTTTAACAAACAGAAATGCTAACATTGCTGGTAAAATCCTTGAAACAAACAACAGAGGATTTGTACCACTGACACTGAAGCACTTGAAGTATTCAGTTCAATAAGTAGAATTGTGTCTGCTACAAATAAGATCGAGGATAATAACAAGTTATTAAGCTTAAATATCTCTCAAGTAGAGTCAGGGTCAGCACTGGAGAACATGACTGCCCCTTCACCTAAATTTTTTAGGGTGTGGTTTCTTATGTGGAAACTCTTTCCAGTGTGTGGCCTCAAATATTTGCACAACTTGTGAATGGCCAGTTTGCCTGTGGAGCTCAGGAATTGTCTTAAACTTATAATTTTGTCCCAAAGTAAAGTCATTTTCTGTCTATGTGGCAGTTTTACTTTTTTTTTATTTAGTATTGCTGATTCAGTGGAATTAAAGAGTTTCCACTTCTCCTTATGATTCCTTTGTTTTTTGGTGAGGAAGTTTATAAGAAACAGATTTTGAAAGTTGGGGAGAGTTCAGTTATTTGACTTGCACAAGCTTGATTTTCTTTTTTTTCCAGCCTTCAGAGTCAGGAGGAAATGACTCAACTGAGTGTTCGCCGCTGGACGCCCAAACACGTCGCCAAGTGGCTGAAGGAAGAGGGTTTCTGTGACTATGTGGACCTGCTGTGCAACAAGCACCGTCTGGACGGCACCAGCCTGCTGGCCCTCAGCGAGTACGACCTCCGCTCGCCACCTCTGGAGCTCAAGGTGCTGGGGGACATCAAGCGGCTCATGGTGTCCATCCGCAAACTCCAGAAACAGAACCTAGATGTGTTGGAGGAGCTGGGTCTTCCCTTTGATGGCCACTCTCCTACAGGCTCCGGAGGCAGTTTGGACTGGCTGTGTAATGGAGATTCAGGCAGAGACTGTGATAGCACTGACACGGCTCCGGTGGGAGAGGAGTATCATCAGTACACTAATGGGAAGTACAAGCAGCAGACGAGGCGCCTGGATCCTGAGTACTGGAAGACAGTGCTGAGCTCCATCTATGTGGTGTTTGTGTTTGGCTTCACGTCCTTTGTCATGGTCATAGTGCATGAGAGGGTGCCTGACATGCGCACATACCCTCCACTGCCAGATATATTCCTGGACAGGTGGGTGTGTGACAGCTATGGTGCTCTAAGCTTATTTTTCTGACCTGCAGCACTGGGTAGCCTTCGAGACAACAAAAACAGTCAGCTGTGAAATTCCAAAGAGACTGTGAAACAAAAATATACATTTTTATCAACCGTCAGAAAATCACACCAGATGGTGGACATTATAATTGCCCTACTTCCTTGTAGCATGTTTCTATTATTGTCCTCACATATTCCTGATGGGCTAGCTTTGGTTCAAAGAGATCTTTGAATTTTTTTAAAGTGACCTACTTCGTAGTGTGACCCGTTGTTTATGGCCAGTTTTGAGCTTTCCATGGAATGTCTCAGTTTACTGGGAAACCACATTTCTGGGAAAACCCAGTCTGCGAGTTTTAGGGTCCATATCTTGCTATTTAAAATCATTCATGATGTTAGAAACTTTCAACATAGAACTTCAGTGCCGTTTGAAATATTTAAACCTTGACTGTAATTTTTAACACAAAAGATGTTACAAGTTACAGTTACAGTCCAAAGATATTCAATGTATGTTAATACAAAACAATTACAATTCAGCAAATTCTCTTATTTAACAAATTGGACCAGAGAGTTTGGAGAGTTTTTGTTGCTAAATGACTTAAATGATTAAAAGATTACCAAACATGGACCAAACATTTCAGCACTAATCTCTCTTTTCTTTCTCTGTTCAACAGTGTACCTAGAATACCATGGGCCTTTGCCATGGCTGAAGCATGTGGAGTGATCCTCTGTAATATCTGGTTGCTGGTTCTGCTGCTCCATAAACACAGGTAAAGTCCTGATGGTCTTTCACATCAGTGCAATGTGGTCACTGCAGGGATTGTGCTGCATAACTGTTACTTGTGACTTGTAGGTCCATCCTTTTACGTCGCATGTGCAGCCTCATGGGGACGGTGTTCATGCTGCGCTGTGTCACCATGTTTGTCACCTCCCTGTCTGTGCCTGGACAGCACTTGCAATGCTCAGGAAAGGTAACACATAATTTAATTTTCAATTGTGTTTTCAAAACACAACATCTGTGGCTCTTTTTGAAAGATCAAAGTACTGATAGTTTCACTTGTTCTCTCCTTCTAGATATACGGTGACATGTGGGCCAAACTGCAGAGAGCTGTGGCCATCTGGAGCGGTTTTGGGATGACCCTGACAGGAGTGCATACATGTGGTGACTACATGTTCAGCGGCCACACTGTGGTTCTTACAATGCTGAACTTCTTTGTCACAGAGTGTGAGTAACACCTTAATCTGAGGTCATTTTTGTAAATATTGTTTTACCTTTATTGGGAAACAAAACCAATTAACTTTATACTTCAAGGCCCTTAAACTTTTCATATTTAGATGAAGGTGAAATAGCCATGTAACAACTGATTATAACTAATAATAACTGAATTTGATTCTTAAAAGACCAAAGTAAAGCTCTAAACATTGCTTATGCCCCTCAGTCTGTTCTTCTATAAATGATTAAAGGTTTGATCTTTTAATTTAAGGTTTACCTAAATGGCATTTTTTATGCTGCTTATAAAAAATAATCAAAATATATCTAATATCACAAGATATTATTTTGTGTTGGATTTTAAACTCAAGTCTGATTTTTACCTAAAACATGAGATAATAAGATGTAATTATACATTGAGTTGCATACAGTTCCCTTTAAAATGACACATTGGTTACCCACATTCATTCCTAAAAATCATGAGAAATTGTGAGCGGTTATTAAAAGCTAAGCCTCAGAGGGTTAATGTAATACATTATGAAGAAGACACAAGTAGTGGAAGAAACAGTGCATATTTGTCATCATTGCCCCTTTGTTGCCATCCAGTGTCCTTCGCTGGTATTACACCTAGAATACAAACTCCTTCCTCTGTGTCACTTGGACAGAAGTTGTCAGTTACGTACAGATATGATAGATTTCTGGATGGAAAAGCTAATTTATTGAATGCATCTTCTCACTTCTTATTTCACAGACACCCCACGAAGCTGGAACTTCATTCACACATTGTCCTGGGTCTTAAATCTCTTTGGAATTTTCTTCATCTTAGCTGCACATGAACACTACTCCATCGACGTGTTCATAGCGTTCTACATCACAACCAGACTCTTCCTGTACTACCACACTCTAGCCAACACCCGAGCCTACCAGCAGAGTCGAAGAGCTCGCATCTGGTTCCCCATGTTCTCCTTCTTTGAGTGCAATGTCAACGGCCCTGTCCCCAATGAGTACTGTTGGCCCTTCTCTAGACCTGCTGTGATGAGGAGGCTGATTGGATAATGAGCAGCATCAGCGGTACTGTCAGACACTTCTTAGCTTGTGCTGTTTTCGTCTTCTTTGTCAAGTTGCCAACTGAGGCGCTGTGTGGTATCTTTATCAACAAAGACACTTGATGTGATCCCGTTAGCACCAAGGCCTGATGGGATACACAGAGCCATACCTTCTTATATCCTGGGAGTGTAACTATCTTTAGGCAGATTAAACAAAATCCACAAAACCCTGCATTCACTCATTTGAAACAGTGAACACAGTGGAGATATGTCTCAGTTACTGGTTGCTTATTTTCCTTAAAGGGATGTCATTTCATGTAGCATTATGCATTTTTCAGTAGAGCTGCAATGATTAGTTGATTAATCGATGATGAGTTGATAGAAAAACAAATAATCGCCAACTATTTTGATACTCGATTAATCGTTTATCAAGCAAAAATGTCAAACTTTGCTGTTTCCAGTTTCTTAAATGTAAGAATTTGCTGCTTTGTCATTTTTGATATTAAATGAAGGATTTGGACTGTTGGTCAGACAAAAGAAGCATTTTGAAGACTTCACAATGTTTTTGACATTTTATAGACTAAACGATTAATCGTGAAAACCGTGAAAATCAATAATGAAAACAATTGTTAGTCAGTTGCAGCCCTATTTTTCAATACCTCACAACTTAAAAACGTACTCGTCTGTTAGAGTATTTGTTAGCACATGATAAAAGGAAGCCACATTAAAGAATTCTCAGGCAGCAGTTTACCTATTCCTTCACAGCAGTTTGCTGCTTTATGTGCAATTACAATACCTGATCATTTCAAGGTGTGGATCTGGATTCTTGACTGGAAGTTTTCTCTTACCTCCCACTATTTAACTTATCTAAACATAACACGATGGACCACCTTGAAAGCAATATGTAAAAATCTACATTTCATACATTATTGCTGTTCACATTGAAAAACAGATCTTTGCCATTATTTGAAAGTTTTTCATTCCTTGAAATTATGCTTACATTTTAACAGTGTTACTAAATGTTGAGTAATTCATGGCTCATTGAAAAATACTGTAAAGTACAACAGATTTTTGTTGATATTTTTCACTTAGTTCTGCCTTTTTACTTAACAGACCTAAAAAAAAGATACATTCAAGGAAACGTCAATATCAGCCAAAAACATGAAATCAAAGACTTTTTTTCCAGCTGTCTTAAATATAATTCCATTTGCCAATTACCTTGAGTGTTAGGATAGGTTTCTCTGTGTAGAAAATGTCCCAAATTTTTCATGTTTACTGTTGGATAGTTGTATAGTGCTTTTTTAAAAAACAGTAGAGTGTAAATGATCAGTTGAATTTGAGTTATCCCCCGATAATAATCCTTTGACATTAATCTGTAGTAAAACAGACCCTTAAATTTGTATGTATTTGTTTATATTAATTTATTTAATTTTGTAAATGTCAATAGGTATTTTTATATTTCATATACAGTGTTACAGCAACATGCACATGGAGAAATATGTTTACAGTTGCTCTTAACTATGTATTTGTTTGAAACACAATGTGCTTCTTATGTGTAATGTTGATTTCAGATTGGCCTCTACATTTCATTGAGTGAAACTTGCCAGATGTTGTAATTGATTAGGTCAATACAGCATGTTAGAAACATGATTTATCTAAATGGGGTTGACAGTCATTGAGGAGTGATGCTGTTGTGTTCATATGCTCCTACAAAGCCACATTACTCGTTTCATGTCGCGTTCAGTCATTTTCATCATTAAAGAGCTGAAATCGAAGACCACATACTGACCACATTTTCCCATTTATTACGCAATCACATGTATGAATGTTTGTTATAGAAAGACAGATACTGTGCATAGTCTTAAGTGTGAAAGTGTATTTTAACCAAAAACAAGCTCTGGATGGTGAGTGGACACGTATAACTGCTTGTGGTAAATATTGTGTTAGTAATAAAGCAAATATGTTTCGTTAAAGATTCCACACTGACTGTACAGGTCCTCTATTTGTCCTGTTTTCTTTTGGGAAACAAAGAAAAATTTGTACATTTAGTAATAATAAAGGAATATATATTAGATAATAGATATTAATTATATTTGTTCATATTTTACAAATACTGAGATGAGCGAAGAGATTTCATTTCTTTGCTATAGTTTAATTAAGATCCATATAATTTAAGCTACAAAAGAACTATGGCTAACTTTAGTTTAAGTTTTACAGTAGGTGCGTATGATATCAAAAATATATTAAGTAGTACATAATAGTTGTTATAAATAGTTGTTTGATGACGTATAAATACATAGTTAGTTATAGTATGGGTAGTAATTATATAGTATGTATATATATACTATATAATTAATTATGTTTACCTTTAATGCTGTATATTTTTATATTTCTCTGGCAATGTCATTTGTTTATTCTAAAAGCTGATGAAGCTACATTAGCCCGTTGGTTGGCATCACCATGGTGATTTAGAGGTCTAACACTTGCCGGTGTGCTGGTATCTTTATTTGACATGACTAATATTGACTTTCGCATATTAAAAGAAGTACACTTATTGTTGATAAACCATAGAAGAAAATACTTAATTAACCGACTGAGAATTAGAAAATTATCACCTCACTCCCATTTCAGACGGGCACTAAATAAACAGCTATGTCTCGGGTCCTGCGGCGCCGAGGTCAGGAGGGTGTTTGTTGCGGTGTCTCCTCCATATCGTCCTACACCGGCTCTGCCTCTTTCTCTGTCTCCTCCTCTGTCTCACAAGTTGACAGCAGCATCATCAACAACAGTAACACTTGGTAAGTAACTGTCCGCATAACTATTGAGGTTGTTTATGTTGTTTTTTTTGGTTTAATGTCAGCAAGATGGTTATCAAACGTCCCATTTGCTAGCTTACAAAAACGCCCCCTATCATCCTCATGTGTTCAAACTCCTTCAAAGAATGAAGCAGACACTGGTGACAGTGTCATATTTCTTATCTTTAACAAAGAATCACATCACTGTTTGAGTAGTAAAATAAGTAAGGATGAGCAATCCTCATCTCCGTGTGTTTAATTAACAGAAAATCCCTTTAAAGTCAGTGAAGTAGCAGCATTTCTCCCCATTTTATCCAATGTTATTCTACAAACTGACGCATTGATTATTATATTCATACCGATTTATACTAATAGTGGTAAAAAAAAAAGTCCCAGTCCATGTCAGTGTTTGCCAGGTGTGCTGTTTCTTGTTACTGTAAGCAGACAGTTTGAGACAAGCCTCCGGTTTAACCTTGACAGAGAAGAGACGTGACAGCAGAATCTGAGAGTAATGGAGACCGTACGACTCAAGTGCTGCAGGTGTTTGACAAAACCCAGGGTTTAAGACCAGGATCAGCACTTTAGAACTGTTCAATAGAATAAGCAAAGTCATCTTCACACTGAAAGAAATCTAAAACTGGTGAAGAAATACTGTCTCCATTATTTTGTTAACCATATATTTTTTAGTAAGTACGTCAATTGAGTCTAAAACTAGTAAATAGTAACAAATGATAGAATGCAAATTCCCTCAATGTGGGTGTAATACACAAGTTTCCATAAAAGACATAACCTCAGCATCCTCAATAAACTTTAAAATTTTCTTTCATTTCAAAGGCTTCACCAGTTTACAGATGCATTTTTTTTCTTTTTTTTTTCTGTGCACATGCTTCATTTTGATCAACAAGTGCCTTTATGGTCATTTGTCACCATTTACACTCTCTCAAATGTCCTTTTTCTGACAGGCAAAATGGCAGTTCCTCCATCATATGCAGACCTTGGAAAATCAGCAAAGGACATCTTCAATAAGGGATATGGTAACTGGAAGCAAGATAAAAGGCAGTTTTATAAGTGTGTATTTATTGCCCCTCAGAGGACAGGCTGGGTGTGTGAAATGTGCTACCAAGCCCAGGAAGAACTCCCTCACTGTCATTGTCTTTGCAGGTTTTGGACTGGTTAAACTTGATGTGAAGACCAAGTCTTCAAGTGGAGTGGTGAGTTTAGCAGTCACTATAAATAAAAAAAAAGTTTCTTCATATTATGGATTTATCTTTGAAAATACATATCAGCTGATCTAAGATGTTTGGTGATACTGTATTTATTCCATCTCCACTGTGGTGTACTGGGGTGATGGTGGCTGGATATATCCAACCTGCTGTATTGTTTCCAGTCAGATTAATTCCCTCTCTTCTTTATTTTAGGAGTTTAAAACGTCAGGCTCATCCAACGTAGACACCAGCAAGGTCACCGGAACCCTGGAAACCAAGTACAAATGGGCTGAGTACGGGCTAACGTTCACAGAGAAGTGGACCACAGAAAACACACTCGGAACAGAAATCTGTGTTGAGGATCAGGTAAATAGAAAACTGTTGCTGATTATCCCACAAATGAAACAGCTCTAAATTAAGTGTGACTGATGGAATGATTCCTTTTAGATCACCAAAGGGCTGAAACTTACTTTTGACACTACGTTTTCACCAAATACTGGGTAAGCTATGCTAATGCTAAGCTATAAAATGATTTTAAATCATTGTGTAGAGAACACCCTTCTGACTTCACTTTCTTTTCTTTTTTAATTTCACAGAAAGAAGAGTGGCAAGGTCAAGACGGCTTATAAAAGAGAATACCTTAATGCTGGTGTTGATGTAGATTTAGATTTCGCCGGTCCTACTATCCATGGAGCTGCAGTGGCCGGCTACGAAGGCTGGCTGGCCGGTTACCAGATGACCTTTGACACAGCCAAATCCAAGATGACTCAGAGCAACTTTGCCGTCGGTTACAAGACCGGGGACTTCCAGCTGCACACCAATGTGTACGTGCACTTTAGAGTCACTTTTGAAAGAACTCACTGATGTATTGATCTGCCAGGTGAAACTCTTTGAAGAATGCTGACATGAAAGTGATGTTGCACTTTTTTTTTCCAGAAATGATGGTTCAGAGTTTGGTGGCTCCATTTACCAGAAGGTAAATGACAAACTGGAGACTGCTGTGAATCTCGCCTGGACAGCAGGCAGCAACGGCACTCGCTTTGGAATTGCTGCCAAATACCAGTTAGACTCCAGTGCCTCCATATCAGTAAGTGTTTTATTTATTTATTTTTTACCTTCCACAAGGGAGTGTCATATGTCAACAGTTCCGGACTGAGGAACAAGTTATTGGTGTTTGTGAGGATTTTTACATTGTGATAGATCATTTTTAAACTTTTTTTTTCTTCTAGACTATTGTTTGCTAGTATATACAATATATTGCATGATAATTAAAATAAATGCATTAGTTTGTGTAGCATTGCTGGCAGCACTGTATGTACTCTTTGTAAAAAATTCCCTGTTGCGGTACTAATAAAGGAATATCTTATCTTATCTTTCAATGTTCAATGCCCTAATGTGTTTTCTCCAGGCTAAGGTGAACAATGCCAGTTTGGTAGGAATTGGATACACCCAGACCCTGCGGCCTGGTAAGAACCATCTATGGTCTTTTATACAATTGGAAACACCTACAAACACAGTGGACCTCTTTTTCAGTAACCTATCCAAAAAATATATTTTTGTTTTTCAGGTATGAAACTGCTCCTCTCTGCACTCGTGGATGGGAAGAATATCAACGCCGGTGGTCACAAACTTGGTCTGGGCCTGGAGTTGGAGGCATGAGGTTCCGCTCTGCCATTTCATTAGAAGAATAGGATATCAGCTGAATCTGACCCTGAACGTTCCTGTCTGGTCAGCAACCGATATTTTAAAGAGATGAAGCCAAAACAAAAAAAGAAGCCTAGTTCTTGAGCACTGTTAAGATAGAAACCTTTCCACCAGCCTCCTTTCATTGTGATCACAATAACCAATCATGTCTCAATCACATGCACTTATGAATCAGTTACTCCTTCTGCCAATTTATCCTCCATAGGAATAAAAAAAAAATCCTCCTCTGGGTGCACCTTCTCCAGGAATGTTTCAAGATCAAAACCTTGTTATTTTGCTGAAGTGTGATAATATAGAATGTAAATCTGAGCTGTTACTTTGCACAGTAGAATATATCTTAATTTAAGCTCTTCCTCCTTTGTTTTATTTGCACATTTTATTTGTATTTTGGTAGTGATGTTCTGCCTGTTGGAAGTTACTCCAACAAAATAGGCTTATAAAGACTGAAGCCAACCTATTGGCTGGTCTTCACTTACCTTCCTAGAGATGCTTAATTGTCTGGTGTGATGGATTTGAGACCTCTGCTACCTTAAATACCTGCTTCTCAGTTGCAAGACAATGCTGAATAGATTTTCCTTTCCTCAGTGTGACTTGCGTGAAAGAATATGTGACTGAATTATCCACTTTTCTTCCCATTTTTGAGGACTGTGACACTAATGACGAAGCAGTTTGTGTGTTGGCGTGTGTCTAACCTTTGCAATAAAGTCCTGAAACCAACTCTCATACTCTCCTGTAATTTGACAATAATGCATAATAAGACAATATGGAAAAAAGTATGAATTTGATTGAATCATGATGGACTACAAAAACAAATTGCATGTGCTGTTTTTTAATCAAACTCAGTGACTATTTTTGTTCAAACATTACACTTGCATATTTATGTTATTACAGATTTTGACATTATAAAATGGGCATTGAAATTACTTAAAAATAGACTGTTACATAATTTCCTGTGGTGACATGAGCCCAGGTGTTAATATACAGTATGTTTGAGCTACAGTCCCATACCCAACATTAGTTTGCCTAACTTTAAGAGGACATACAATATCCAAGTGTTATATTCCAAAGCCTATAAATCATTGCAACTATCAGATGTTTGATCTATAGTTTGAACGCGAGTGTGAGCCCATCTCCCACTGTGAGCATGCTCAGGTTGACTCGAGTATCTCTGTGCAACTTCTTGTTGAGCTTGTCAATGGCCACAGTGTCTTTGTCATCAGGGTCCGGATTCACCACCCTTCCGTCCCACAGCACCTGAAAAGCCAGATGAAAAAAAAACAACAAGTTCAGATTTAGCTGTGTAAAAATATGCTACTGCAAGAAGTCAAACTTAAATATCTGCCTAGGGTGAAGCCCTTACGTTGTCGACAGCAATGATGCCCCCTTTCCTCAACAGTTGCAGACACTTTTCATAATAGTTATCATAGTTAACTTTGTCTGCGTCAATGAAGGCAAAGTCAAATGTTTCAGCCTGGCCAGAAGCCAAGAGATCATCTGAAAAAGACAGAAGAGAGAGATGAAATATACTTCAGGTTATATGTAACATCTCCAGCACAATGTACTGTACCTGTCAGCCTTCTGGTCAACAGTATTCCCACCACTAGATAAACTAATTTGGAAAGATGCTCTCAGATTCTGAAATAAATTGAGTTTAAAACTGTATAAAACTGAAGATTTCTACTTTTTGCTCATTTTGTAAATCTGGTGTTTAGTGTTTAAAAAACAATAAACTGTTAGAGTAGTAGATTTATTAAAAAAAAATATTTTAAAAGGATAATTCTTCGCTTGTTAATACACCTGCCGTCATACGTCATCACGGTCACTACATCGTTTAGCGTTTGGTTCAAGAACAACAAAACTTTAAAAACAAGCTAAAATGCTAACGTGTGTGTGTCCACCTGATTCGGAGAATTCACCCTTAAGGATTTATAAAATGTTTGGTGTAAAGAGAAGAGCAGCAAACCGACCTCTTCGGCAAGTACCAAAAAGTGTGAGCTACAATTATCTGTATTCAGGTGGCTAATATTAGCTTTAGCTGTTAGCGGTATTTTCAGGTAAAACCAATGTGGCCTTTAGCTCACCTAGCATCTTACTAGCTTAGCTGATTGCTAAATTCAAGCCACATGTTATCTATCAGATTTTACTGTTGAGCCAATCTATCAATAATTCCGAGGGAAATAATTTAGAAACACAACTGGAACCACATCCAGAATTTTCTGTTAGTTGTAAGGTGTATTTGCACTTTTAATTATAATATATGTAAAGAATTTTTTAATCAAGTCTATGCTACTATTACAAATGTGGGACATTTTATCTCTACAACAGTAATTCTTCAATATAAGGCAGTGTCATTAATCTATAAAATATGAGCTTACAATGAAATTTTAGTGGGACTTGGACTTAAGATATATTTATGTGGATAATTTTTCTGTTACTTAAAACCTCGGGTGACTTAACAATTCAAGCATCTCATCTGCCCACCTCACTGACTGACAATATAAAAGCTCAGAGAGGCAACTGTGTGTTGCTCTTTAAAGGAGTTCACACTATTAATCATAGTACATTTGGAAAACCATTCAGTTACCTTGGGGCTAGTGCTGGTGCATTTATCAATACATGATTGTTATGAGAAGTGGATTGAGCCAGATTTAAGTACAAAATGACTGTTTGACTCTTATGATAGTGTTGCTTTAATGATTATACATGGTGAAAAACCAAACTCTTCGGCTAATTTTCAGAAAATAATGTGCAGCAGATTTAAACTAAAACTGAGATACAGTGACCTCAAGTGGTGAAGTAGGTGATTTTTACAGGACACAGAAACTGGGTCGAGCTAAACCACAGCTGCACTTCAGACTGTGAGGACACACCAATAGTGCTTAGGACCTGCTGGTTTTGTTCCAGACAACAGAGGTTGATACCCATTTAATACCTTAAACCCCAGCTAAGGTAATAACTACAGCCACAGAGAGATTAGAGAAGTTATGGTTGTGAAATACCATTGATCTTCATGAGATGTATTATTTCAGGAAAACTGAGGTACACACACATCTTATGGGATGACTTTTGCAACTTTTGCTTCAGGAAATTGTACATCAATTTCTCAAATTTAGAACAGTAAGTTTAGAAAAGAGATGTACTGGGTTTACTTTACCTAAAGTTTTCAATGCTGGCTGTATGCGCAGATCAATTTTTTTCTCGACTCCAGCCTGTAAACAAAAAGAAAGAAGAATATTTTCTACAGTAAAAGTGCAGGAGATAAAGGATGACAAATGATGTATTACAGCACAGAGTTGGTTATGCAAACAGGATGTTTACAATAATCTGATTTTGCTGTTTTCTGAATTATGACAAAATAAGATAGTGATATCAGTCTGGATACGGCTGACTGCAGGTTTACATACTGCACATAAGATACATGTTATGTAGAGTGTATTCAAAATATTTCAGTTCTACACGAACAAGCATGTAAACAGATTTACTCTAAAGTAAAATCTTGATCCAGTAATGAGCAATTATTCAAAATACTGAGTGCTCTGGAACATCGAATATAACAAAATTCTGAAGGTGGTGAAAGATTGTTTTTGCAATAATGCTTAATTTGCTTTTATAATGATATTGTATAATCACACTCCCACAGGACAACGAATGGTTAAATATGTTGATGAATTACTCAATTATTTGTTCAACATCATCATTTAGTTTGTGTCACAAAATAATTAACTTTCTGAATAACAGTCCGAAACCCAAAGATATTTTAAAATAAGAGAAAACACTATTATTGCATTTGATAGGCTGGAACCAGAAAATGTTTGGCATTTTTGCTGAAATAACTTTGATTTTTGTGATTTTGGGTTTGTGACTGTTGCAAAGTGTGCAGCCCTGTCTTGCAGACTGGTTCAGTAGTTTTCTTTTATTACACAAAAGACTAACAGACACTCAGGTTTGTTCCACATGCAGATGCACAGACTTGTGTCAAACAGAACTGCAGTCCATCTATTACCTGAAAATCCTCTGCACTGCTCAGCACTTTGCAGTATGGGAACAATACAGTAGCATTACACATCACATAATGAACTCTATAATGATACAGTGTTTTGACGAAAATAAAAACATAGGCGCAAATGGTACCTGTTTCCAAAAGGGTTTGCCAATGTTGGTGTAGGCTTCAGAGACGTCACATGCCACCAAAACTCCATCGTCAGGCAAAGCCAGCGCAATGCTCAGTGCATTGTAACCTGTGTATACTCCTGCAATGAGACGGCACTAAAATGAGCATGAGAGCTGATGATAGAAAAGATAAAATGGACTAAACACCAAACAACGTTCTGTTTCTGCACATGCAGTGTGTTTACATGCAGTCAAGTAACCAGGTTACTCTCAACTTTGAAAGAAGAAACCTGATTCCCCTATGCCGGCTTCTTGGCCACATATACATGTAATCAGGTTTCTAATTGGCTTTTTACATGTGTGCATAAAGGAAAGTATTTGCTGCATATACAACCCAATTTCTCCTGGTAGCCTTGTTTCTTGTGTGCATTTGAAGGTAATCTGTGTCTGAATAGGTTGAGGATTTAGGCAGATGCGCTTGCTAAAGACACAAGATGTGATGTTAAGACTGAGGTCCTTACCAATCTCCAACGCTTTCTTGGAATTTACTACTTTTGCCAGATTGGCCATGAACTGCGACTGCTCACAGGAGACCATCATGGCATTTCCGGACTCTTCCATTGTCCTCTGAAAGCAATGGGCGGAAATGACATTGCAAAACATAATTACATCTTATGACATCATATGAGTGCTTAATTGTGCCGGAACAAAGCAGCACTCCAGATACCAAGACCTTCTTACCAGTCTGAGGTTTTTCAGGGCTGGATGCTCCCTCATGGAGTGATTGAGGACATACTGCATCAGTGGGTTGTCTTTTTCCCCACCGTGGCTTTTGAAGATGCTCATTCTGGAAAATTTCCTTCTCCCTGAGGGCGAACATGAACCATGAAACAATTATAAGGATCTTAAGAGCATGGTGATGCCATGGAACTGACCATCCAGCCTATACATCTTTCATGAAACTGAAGTCTGGTCTAGTTAACATACAGTAGTTATTTGATTTAGATAAAACTTAAATGATCTCACCGGGGAAATGCAATTATTGCACCAGTAGCAACAGATCCAGATAAAGAAATGAAAAACTGCTGCTTCCCTATCTTGAGGGCAGTATTATGAGTCAGACAAAGCAAACACATTCTTGGGAAACTTGTGTCTCCACCTAGAAATGTTTTCTAATATTCACCTGGTAGTTGCACTAATGAGGGTCAGTAGAAGCCAGATTGGAAAGTGAATTGATGATTATAAGTGAACTTTGTACTGAGCAGCTCTGTACACTCTTACTGACTTGAGTTGAAAAATAGGACTAACATGATCATGCATACCTTTTAGAAAACTTTTAATAATACCCATGTTAATACGTTCTATTATTTATTGTTATTCTCTCCATGTAATAGCCTGGTAATACAAAGGATTTAATGCATAACTGGTGTACGATGTAATCCTAGCTGCGGAAAAGTAGGTGCTTTAAAGTAGCATGATGTAACACTCATGTATGGGTCACTCAGTGCAATGTTCATTTCTTTCCCTAAAATTCAAGTCTGAGATTCGTTGAAAATCCTGAATGCATCACTTGCATTGTTAACCTCTTAATAAACATAAGCCCCAGATTGAAGGGTTTGCAGTATAAAAAAAGGCCACAGTAACAGAAATATATTGATGTCAAAAACACAAAGCCTCAGGGTTCCAAGGGTTAATTTCAGCTCTCTTCTGAAAAATGTATTGCTTAATGCCACGCTACTTACAACATACTACATGCCTCTAGACCCCTGAAACCCCCTGAAAAAAACCTGGAACTGTTTTCAATTGAGCATGTCAAAAAGCATTCACATTCATTCGTTTTTTTTAAACACAGTGTCCCAACTTTTTTGGAGTCAGGGTTGAAGATGCCCCCTGACCCCGTGCTGGGGATCATTTAAATTTTCTTTTTTAATTTCCATTTATAATAACGACGTTGTAGTCTGGTATGATTTGATTACTTAAGAATACTTCTTTTGAATGTAATTTGATATGCAAATAACAATAGTAAAATAAAATAGACTTTGTTCTTACGGAGGGTGTAAGTTTACCCCTGTTGCCCAACTGTTTAACCCTTAAAAATGTTTCAACATGTCTTCAAAAGCATTATAAGCTTAAAAAACAGCTTGTGAAAAACTGATTTTTATTTGTTTCCTCTCCTGTCTAGAACACATAAGCCCAGATCTACAATGAAAACAGTGTTTAGGTTTTCACAGCAGGTGATCTCAGCATCTGTAATTACTGGAGAATTGATATTTATCAACGCTCTGCATGTTTGAGTGTTTTTTACTTTGAGACATTAAATGTGTGTGCACATTTAATATCTTGTCCCACTTTCAAATCAGCTTTTGTAATTTCAGTCTCTGAATTATGCCAAAACAATTATTTAAAGAGAATTAAGAGTTTTTGCTTATGAACCTTTTATTAAAAAAAAAAAAAATACAGATAGTTTGACAGATTTTTTTCATACGTGCAGATCCTAAAACACCATCAAGTCTATATAAAGAGTAACCGATGTAAGTCACACACCCACGCACCTCAATACACAGGTTGACTTATTGTAATAGCGACATTATAAAGCTTTATAACATCTTTGCTTCTTACCAAGGACATATCCAGCCAAAAAAACAACCCCCAGTGTGATGGATCCAGCCAGTGCCTCTTTGGAAACATTACGGAAAGACATCGCTTTAACGATTTGAATTGTAGATTCACGCGATTAAACAACCGGCTCCAGCTCTTCCGCGATGGCGCAGCTCTTTACCGTAAATGCGCTAATACGCTAATATGCTAATACTAATGCTAATATGGCGCCGCGCGAATAGTGACGTGACCAGCGTGGGACTCTTTCATAAGTCACATATGACCTAAAACCAACAACTAGGGTCAACCACACGGAAGAAAATGTGGTGAAAGTCCTGCATGATAAACCCAAAGATGTGCACCGACTCCTCCTAATGAAGCAGCTCTTTAAACATGGAGCCATCTGCAAACTGTTCCTCGAAAGAATCAACTTACCGGAAAGCTGCCTCACAGATGTTGATTTGCTGCGTCTGACAGAGACACTGAATATTTCCCTGCTTCACCCGAAAGTCCGTCATGTAGAAATACTGATGGTCATATGACCTGAGGCAGCTCTCATGATAGGGTCGTAAAACAGACGCCCACTGCTGCACGTCAACTTTAATTGGAAGATATCTGGACACATTATAGCCTGTGTGAGAGATATGTGGACTAACCTGTTGGACCAAGAATTCACAGTACATGGCTAAAAGTATGTGATTGCAATCTGTTACAAGTAAAAGTCCTGCATTCAAAATGTGGTTAAGGTGCAGAAACACTACCAGCAAAATACTAAGTATCAAAAGTGAAAGTCCCTTTGATGCAGAATGTTGTTGTTACTATTATTATGATCACAAATGCATTAATGTGCATCTGGTGGAGTAGAAAGTATAAAGTTGCAAAAAATGAGTATAATATCTAAAATTATATACATATATATATTAAACACAGTCTCAAGTTTGCATTGAGTCACCGTGAAATCATTAACATGTAGTTCCGAAATAAGATAATGATGTGACCTGGCAAGTTGAAAAAATAATTTAAAAAATTGGCTAAATTCTTTGGATAAATATAAAAAGTTGATAAATTTGTTAGTATCACTAATAAGTGACACAAAAATCATGTAAATACAACATCTACTGTATTTGTTACTAAACACTTAACAGGTTATACAGCTGTGTATTTTAAATGCATTTTAACTGCAGCAGTGTTTGTTTTGCCAATGATTAAACAAAAGCCTCTGTGTAACCTCAACAATAAAAGTGTCAGACATCGATAGATAATGACGGTTATTCAACCATCTGCAGCTTGTGATAGCACTTTATAACAGGCACATGCTGGCCTCTCTGTGCCTTCTTAATGAAAGCTGTAAGGAGATTCGTACAGTATGGCATGTATACAATACAGCACAATAAGATGATGTAACAGAAAGAAGATTAACTACAGTATTAGTTTAACATAAGGTGCCTTTGAAGCCGCCATAACAATGTGCTTATATACAACCCAATTACATTTTCCCACATTTTATACAATCCTGTTTCCAAAAAAAGATGTGACACTATTTGATGTCTGACGTCATCAACTCCATTGATTTTTGCAAATATCTGCTTATTGTGAATTTGATGGCAGCAGCATGTTTCAAACAAGTTGGGACAGGATTTTTGAAAGAAGAAGAAAAATCAATACAAGTTTAGTATTATCTTGAACTTAGATACTGTATTGATCAGCAAATGATAAAAAAAAACCTTATAAGACAACTTATAAGTATAGTCAGATAATAAAGTAGACTGCACTTTATGTATGAAATACAAACAGATGAAATGGACAAGATACAAGTTGATGGTGAAGAATGTAATGAAGGCATTTATACAGAGAGGGGCAGTGTTGTCAAAGCATTGAAGCTCACTTATACTGATGCTGCATATTTTGACTTTGTCTCCAATGAATAATTGAATTTAAATGATTAAAAAATAAAGTTTGGTGTGAGACCTTTTTGCCGAATGCATTTGACTTTCTTCTATAAAATTACCTAATGTGACCTCAGAATTAGAGGTATATTTGTGCTGGGCAAACAGTGAAACCTTGTGTTAGTGATAAGAAATGTTTTTTTTTTAAGGTGGTAAAGAAATTACAAAGCAAATATCCGACAGTCAAACAATCCTTAAAAAACCTTAAGTACAAAGTCAGGGTCACTTGACCGGCACTTAAACAAACCTATAAAACAAATATCCAAATCCTGAGTCATCCTTATGTAAGAGCAGATGGAGACATATTAGCAACACTGTGTCCCCAGGTGTATGTAAAGCACTGTGGCAAACATGACCTCATACTCTGTGGAGGTTATGTACTTTACACTCCTCTGTTTTCTTTGCTTTCTTGCCATTGATGGAGTGAATGAAGATCGATGCAGATAGAGATGTGTCCACTAGAGGGGGGAAATGAGCCTTCTTTTTGAGTGCTGCATCCTAGAGAACAGTATTGTAATAGTAATAACAATATACTAATATTTCTTAATGACGGCAGAGAAACTTTATCAAGTACAAGTAATGGCAACAAATTCAGTGTGTGTGAAGGCCACAGCATTAGCACAGGTCCCTGTTAGAAAGTGTGCAGAGGGCAGCAGGCAATTCATCCTCAAAGAGAACAAGATTTGGACCAAGTGCTGTTTTCTAAATCACACCTCCTTACCTGTTCTACCTGACTGATCGCTTGCTATCTGATGCTCTCTCTGCTCACTGATCTCCAGGTCCCAGGCGGTCCTGGCTGCTGGCCTGCTGCTTCCTGACAGAGTCCGGACAGCAGGGGAGGGCAGAGTTTTCCTCCAGGGGGGCTGGGACGCTTCCAGCTGGTCTGCCGAGGTGTGGAGCTCGCCTCGGGGTAAGCCTCTCGTGTGAGTAAACACCATAACAATCCAGCAGAGAGACACGCTTCCCGGGTCGGGGAATTTTCTGGTATGCCAGAACAATGTCCGACACTGTTGTGATGATTGAATTTTATAGGCCGGCCTGACTCGAGTCCACTGTCTGTGAGATGAAGTGTTTTATGATGCCGGGATGATTAATGTGCTCTGAAATGTGTAGGCCTTCTTTGTGTGTGTGTGATGAGGCAATATTCTGTTTTTTATCACACATTACAGGAAGCTTTACGAGTCTATTATCTTTCTCTACATAACACTTCCGAGCACTTGTTCAGATGTAAGTGACCTACTGGATCCCACATCCACATTGTTACTCTCTGCTAGACTTTATTACTTCGCAAACATGCCCTACAAATTTGAAATCCGAGCTGAACCGTGCTCGTCAGACTTCCCTGCTCTCCCAGACAATGAAATGTCATGTAAGTCCGCTCCTCTCAACTCTCGAATTTGACTTTGGCAGCAGTCTTTCTCTTTGACTGACAGATGAGCGAGCGATACGACTCCATCAAAAAGTGCAGCCTGACAGTTTGATTTGACAGCCCTCTTCAAACCAAATATACTCCTTGTTCCTGGCACTACATCAACTTGACAAGAAGAAAAGTGGGGAAAAAAAAGAAAAAAGATGTGGATATCGATACTCTGATAAAGATTTCACTCTGAATATGATAATAGAAACTAATATCTGTACACACACAACCGTCACACAGGGTTTAGTTCTTCCATCACTGTCCATCAAGTGACAAGATATTATTTCTTGTCCCTTCTATTGTTTTGGGATGCTATTAATCTTTCCTTTATTGAGTCAGCTATTGATTCATGATTTAAATTCGTCATTTAGTCCATAAAATGTCTGAAATGTCATTCAGTCAACCTGACATCCTGTTCATCTCAGCTACAAACAAGATCCATTTGAAATATTTGAATTGAGCAAATTAGAGATGTGGGCAGTCGTTCAGAGTCAAGCAGAAACAATTAGTCAAGTAACGGATAAATCCACCTGTTTGGATATTGAACTTTTAAGCAAAACTAGCAAAAAATATCTCAGTTCTTGCTTCTTAAATGTGAATATTGTTTGGTTTCATAAAAGTAGGTAGTAGTTAAAGCAGGACATCTGAAGATATCACAATGGGGTCTGGGAACCTGTGATGGGCATTTTTCACTATTTACTGACATAGTTCAAAAGATTAAGCAGTAAAAAAATAAGCAGTAGATTAATGAAAATAAAATGAAAATAATGGTTAGTTGCAACCTTAGCTCCGAGGATTTCGAACCAAACTACTGAAAATATCCTTCAGTTGTTCCCAGAGCCCAAGGCGATATTTTCTTCAACCTTCAGTCTAAAAACCAAAGCTATTCAATGTACAATCACATAGAACAGAGAAGAGCAGCAAATCTTCACAATTGAGCAGCTGGACTAGACTTTTTGTCCAATAATAAATGAATCTGAAAGCATTTAGATGAAAAAACTCAACGCACCTCTTTTCCTTGCTGCCACTGTATAGAATATGTGATGTGAATCATTTTGTTATAATAATGTATAATGCAGTAGTAGAATCTTAATGGACACACCAAAGAACTTTTAAAACCTTAGACCTATGGGTAAACACGACCCTTTAATAGCCATTAAACAACATCTTTAGTCAATTATTCATCAATGTGAAATGTTTTCTGCCATTAGCAGGGGGCCGACATGAAGTTGTGATCCAGTCACTAAACATTCTTGTAGTCGTGCTGTCATCACTCGAGTGTGTAAATCCTCATCATTGTGATATGCCTACATTCTGCTCCCCCATTTAGCTAATAAAATGCATAGACCTAAATGATTCATGGCAACCATTTACATAATTCATAATTAAATCACAACCCGATGGCTTGGAATTTATTAATAGTGAAAATGCATGTGCCGCCATCGTGATATACTAATTAATATCTTTAGTTATCATTGGCACATTGCTCACTCAGCTGGGGCCTGGTTATAGGGCAGGAATAATGCAATGCAACAACAAATTATCTGTGCATTTAAGTGGGAATGTCTCGGAGTGATTGCCACAATATGCATTTGCCTTAAGAACTTAATGGGGGAATCTGTTTTATCGGAGTTGTCACATGTTCTGGCTAATCATTTTGAACACTGTAAAGATTAGGGCTAATGCATTTCCATCCTCTAGTGTAGGGCTGCAGGGCGTCTCTAATAGCGCTCCACACTTTTCCCACAGTCCACAAAAACATATGCCACATGCTCTCAGTAACAACTGAGACACTGAAGCTGAAAACAGCACTGCTAACAAAGAGGATAGATTTTTTTTTTTGATTCACTAAATTGGTTGAAGATCTAAAGCATGTTGTTGAGTAAGTGACAGAAAATGAATTGACTAGAGTTGTGGTGGATGAATTGTTTTTCATGTGAAAAGACCAAACATAATCAAGTTCTGGCTTCTCAAATGTAAGAATTTGCTGCTTTTATCTGTTAGTTTATTAGTTTTTTGGGGCTGTTAGACAAAAGAAATAATTTGATGAGATCACCTTTGATGCCTTTTCTAGTTTTTTTGTTGTTGACAATTTCTTATAGACAAGGAATTAGTGCGAACTAATAGTCAATTAATTTAGTCGATTGAAGGAAAATAACTATTTTGATAAATGTTCAGTTGTTTCAGTCATTTTTCAAGTAAAAATGTCAAACATTTGTCAAACATCAGACAGTATAGTACTAAGAAGAGCATACTAATGAAACTGGTTAAAATACACAAAATATATATAAATAAATAAATAACAGGGCAAAGGGTAAAAAGGTACAATTCAAGAGTTCTGTAGCCTAAACCTATTGAAATATGCAAATACCAGAAATAATTACAAAGAAAACTACAAGCTTAAAACATAATGTACTTTAAAGATCAACGTTTTTTGTGTTTTGGATGAACTGACCCTTTAATCAAAAATAGAATCAACACGCTTATCGATTAAAGAAATAGTCTTAGTTGCAGTTCAAATAGTTTGCCTGTTACAGCAATAGATTGTCTGCCTGTATTTTTAGGGTTGATGCGATCTAATAATGACATCCCACTGTTTTCAGAAACACATGGGTCAGGCTAATGAAGTCGCGTCACCAAGCACCTTTCCCCCTTCTCTTCTGAGCTCAGTGTATTCTTAGTTTCGACAGTTAATTCAGAACCGAACATCCACTAACTCTCCCCACCAGTGGACAAACAAAGGGGTCCTCTTCAGTAATGGTCCCCGAGGCTTCACCACTATCTATTGATCTGCTGTCACCCAATTTCTCTGTGACTTATGCCCTGCTTAATTCCCATTACTGTGCACACTGAAGCCTTATCAGGGAGAACAATGGGCTTGTTGTCACTGAGGGCAAAAATATGAGCGGGCCTGTGACAGTGTGAGCGCAAACTCATGACTTCAACTCCTCGAGCCCTCTCGGTGACCTCTACGCTCCTCGCGTGGGCCAGCTTCAAGCCCGGCGTTAGAATACTAAACTCAGTGCGGACTGTTTGCAGATGAATCAGAAAATTGGATCTCGCTTGTTTCATAAAAACGACCCCCAAAAAACAGAGGGCTGGCTCCTTAGCCATAAAACTGTCACTGTGATATGTCTCCAGCAATGATGATTCTCACTTCCTGCATGCCCCCTCTCCTGCTCCTCCACTCGCGAGCTGCTATCTCTTCCTTTCAATTACTGTATATGTTTCTGTGCTCTTTTAGACAAAGAGTAATAAAGCTATAAATCGTGTATCCGGCAGAAGGTATGGACATTCTGTCTCTGAACTGCTGTTGAAACTGCCATAAACCACCCACAAAGTCAAAGATAAGGATTTACAGTTATTTAACATCATCCTTGTCCCCTAAATCACTCTGATAAGAGAATTAAGTGATGGCTATAGGTTCTTTGTCCTCTAGCTATTGATTTTTTAACAGAGAGGGCCAGTGCAATGTTTTCTACTGAGCATCATACATGCTTCAAGCTTAAGAGTGGAAATTGAGCTATTTAGTCTCGCACAGATTAATTTATCTGATAACAGAGCCTTGTTCTTGTTTAATTTCCATTCATGGTGGAAATGTTTTCAAATGTAGAGTCACAAAACATGACAGATGTTGCGAATAAAAATCTTCAGTATTGGAGCGAGAATGCCAAGAAGAGATACATAAATCATTGAAAGGCCAATGCAGCACTTGTTTTATATAGTTAAGGACAATTGGATCTTTATGCCAATTGTTTCTGGTATATAGGACAATTATAATGCTCTTCTATATAACAGACAAATGAACTGACTATGCTGAATGTATCAAGTCTAAATAGGAGTGATTGTCTCTCTCTGGACAAAACATATGACTTGATTTACAGGAAGACATCCATCTATAATAGTAATTGGTACTAATATCAAATGCAGCAAATAATCTGCCTGTTAAAGCCTCCATTGTTTCACCAACTGCGGAGTATATGTCCCTCTTAGCGTATAATGTCCCAGTCTGAACAAAGACGTGTTTAGCTTAGCGGAAGTTAGTCACTCGTTTCAGCATGAAAACACTTATGTCAGTGCCTCCGAGACGGCGAAGTTGCAGCCGTTCACATTTAATGATTCAATTGCTGTTTAGCTTCAAGTTCACGACCCCGGAGCTATGATAAATGTCAAGCGCAAGAATATCCCGCTAACTAGACATGCCACTCCAACCAATCTCGTCTTGTTATTGACTGGGAAAGCATAAGGCGCTGTAATGTGACTCTAAACGCTATGTTACAGTGCATCTATCTGGGTAACTGTCTGGCAGTTTCTACTCCAGATCAGCCAACAGGCGTTAGGGCACATCTCTGATTATGTGTCAATACTGTCTTTAATCATGGAAATGTCAGGGTTGAGGAACAGATCTTGAAATTAGCTTCAGTCCTGTAGGTTTTGAAATGGTTTTGAAATTATTTTTATTATGGACTATTGATATTTGGATTGTTTGTAAACAATATGAAAATGGTGAGAAATGCCCTCACAAATACACAAAATACTTGCACGATGCTTGTTTTGGCCAACCAACAGTACAAACCTGAAAATTCCAAACAGTTAAATTCAAATTATTATAGTAATTCAAAGGAAAAGCAGCAAATCTTCACATTTGTGAAGCTGGAATCATGACATGATGACGATAAAAATAATAAACCTTGCTAAACGATTGTATCAAGAATCAAACCCAGAACAAGCTAAAGGACACGTCTCTATGTTTAGCCCAACTAGGTTACTTTTTAGCGGAGGGTCGTTTCATTTTGTACACAGACCTCCCACTTTGTCAGTCGTAGCACAGTGGCAGCTGAAGAGGGGTTAAACAGGTGGCAAAATGGTAATTCTAGTTATTCCATTACAACATGCTCATACATTGCAACATACATACTTTTGAACAGCATTTACATAGAAGTTGAGCATTTTACTGCAATCTATGTAGAGGACTGCTAGTATTCCATGGAGCAATATTTATACAAGTGGTCATCACTGTCTGCGTTTAGTTTGCATTGTGCTTGCAGAAAAGGTCACACGTGTCCGGTTTCATCTGTTCGTCCGAGCATCAGATGGTGGCGATAATGAGCAGAGAAGCATAGCTATGTGCTTCTGAAGGCACAAGGATACATGTCATGTGTTTTGTCAGTCAGTGAATGTAAGCACAGCTTTGTTTGTTGACAGTAAAACTCCACAGGGTGCCTTTAATTTCATTACCCGCAATCAAATATTTTTTATCTCCAAACTGGCCCGTTTATTTAACATTTTGAAATCTGACACATAGATAGGTTTTGGAAATGTTGTGCCACATAATAAGGCAGCAGGAATCTTTCAGCTGATCTGAAGATATAAAAACTGCAAATTTTCACCAGGGCCAAAGCGATTTGCTGATTCATCAATTAATAAGTTGATGTAGTCAATCACAGTTTTGCTAATTGACGGTTGAAATTATTGTCATGTTAACACACCAAACATTTCCTGGTTATCTTTTAAAATACAAAAGTTTCTTACTTGCTATTTTTACCATGCTTCTGTTAGTCACTGTATATCGTGGCTATGTTAAGACAAAATATTACAAAACATAATTGATTCCAATAAAAAAGATCAGTAAAGAAAAAAGCCGTCTTTGCCAAAGCATGATGATGTGCAGTCTAAATCCATTAATGATCCTGAAAAGGGTTAACTGACCAAGAGCAATTTATTTGCCTATTACCAGCTGGCAGAGCATCTGAAAGGTTTCCTGGAGATCTTTTAAAATCTTTTTAAATACGCTCCTATTTTGGGGTGAACACGTCTCAGCGTCCCTTCACAAAATGCCCTTTTAGATGACCATGGCCACTGGTGGTGCTCCGCCTCATTAGTGAACTGTGGGAACAAAAGACTCACAGCAGAGGAGTCCAAAACCCACATAAATACAGCCAAGCAGGAATTATGCTCAAATGTAAAACTCCCAAACAAATGAGATTGGAAAACTCTCTGGGGCATCTTCTAAACTTTGCTGCTGTCATCAATCAAGAATATTGCCATGCGAGTCCATACAGGACTTGGACAAACTGCTTCTTTAAGCATTTCTCCGGGAGGCATAAAAGTGTATTTATGGTCACCACGGGCAGGTATAGAGGAAGATTGGCAAACATGAAAATCAAGTCCTCTCCTGGGTGCCATCTAGCCACGCTCGGCTGTGTTAAATCATAGATGGAAAGAACAACAGTCTGGTGGCACAACAGTCCAGCCTGACAAAGCACTGCCTTGGGTCTGCATTTTACATTCTCTCCACAGCCCGTTATTGGAGTCAATGTTTTGTCTTCATACCTGTTTTCAGCTCTGTAATGAACTTCATCTGTCTTGTTCTGCACATCAGTGACATGTTCCAGTTTAATGTAACCTACAGTTTATTGTATATTACCCAATGCCAAGATTTAAGGCTGCAGAAGATCCTGTTTCTGCACTTAGCTGATGTGGGATTGATTTCCTTTACGTATATATGAATCACTGGGGTCATTACTGAGTCGGACTCTTTCATTAAATTGAGCTATGTCTCCTGCTTCAACACAAGGCCTTCTGAGAGCCCTCCACCTAGAATATACTGTACCTCCATGGGCTAAAACCACTTTGAAAACAGCAACATGTAAAGTATAGCTTCATTTATCCCACAAATGCAGAACATTGATCCTCTGCGGAGAAAATAGGTGGCAACATACTCTTGGAGCCTTTTAATAATTCAGATGTATGTGGAGGGATTGCAAATATACTGATAAGTGGATCTCGGTGATAAATGGTGGAGCAAAATGTTGTAGTTATTTGAATGAGTAATATCAAGAGTGGTAGAGAATTATAAATAAAAACGATACACCCGTGTACTCATATAAATGCCAGCGTACCTTAGTGCTTTCCAAAAAACCCTTTTAATTGGGAGGCTTATAACGGATCACTGCAAGTCGCTCTCCCTGGAATATTCCTCACACACACACGGGCAGTATTGACTTTTCAAATAAAAAGACATTAATGTAGATAACGGCCATTTTGAATCCTCATTAGTCACCGGTAATCTAGAAACATGGGCGATATATTAAGAGTGGTGTTTGCGGCGAGTCATTAAAGGAGAAATAAAAGACAGAATAAATCCAATCTTGGAGCGCCTGCGATTAATCATGTTGGCCACCACTGGCTGGCTGGCTGCTTAACAGTTTTATTGAGTCATTTATGCTGGTTTCCCTGATAATCCATTTATTCTGAATAATGCCTCCGTGCTCAAAGTGCTGTGTTCAGGTGATACCGCTATAAACTGAATTTTTTTTTAAATCCCTTCCCCCCCGGACAAACATATATTACAACAATTACATGGAACAGCTGACAGAAGAAAAGCAACAATTGCACATTATTCAAGGAAGCTTTTAATGAAAGTGTTAATTAAGTATATTTTCAATTATTCCTGAAGGGGATCACAAACCAAGATAGTATCATGAATAATTAACTGCAGAGAATCTAATTAGAACTATTTTAATGTAATTTTCTCAGCAGAGAGCAGTGAACTAAACAACGCATGCAGAAAGGTTCGCCAGTGTCCCTGAAATAGCACACAGGGCTGTGCATGGCGTCATGTGATGTGAGACAATGGAGCGATAAGCAGTGATTAAGATGTTCCAGTGTACAACACAAGAGAGGATCCCAGGAGCTGGCTGCGGAGCGTAATCCCTCCATCCAGACTCCTGAAGAGGCTCAGACAGTCGTACATCTGCACCTCTGGAGGCTGACAGCTCTCCTAAACTACAAACAGAGCGCCAAGGCCCGGGGTCACCTCGGCCCCACTCGACCCGGGCACCGTCGGCCTCGTGTGCATTGAGAAGCTCCTGTTTAGTGTCCGGATGCACTGAGTTCCACAGGAAAGCACTTCTGACGAATGTTTAAGGGCAAGATGCTCACACCTGACTGAAGACAAATGCTGCTGACAGCCACAGCTAAACTCCTTTATCAAGTATGTGATAGAGCTGTTCTTTGGTTTTCATCTTAATACACAGAAAAGTAGGATACAAACAAACACTTCTCTGAAGAGACACAGACTATTGAGTCATGCTCTAAGACCTTTAATATTTGAGCTGTGTCCCAAATCCATACTACATACAGAATAAACTATACTTATAGTCATAGTATATTGTGTTAGCAGTGTACAAAAATATCAACATGTCAATCTTACTTTGCAGAGCTGCTACAGTTAAACTTATCATAGTGACAGAAATTTTTTTTCCCCCATCTGTGAGCATCTCAAAAAAAAAATAATTATTGGATGCATACTGACTGAGTTTGGACACACTACTTCCCAGAGTCTGCTTTAAATTATTACATGTCATGGATGTGCGACACAGATTTAGTCCACAGTTTCACAGCAGACATTTTGACTTGACATAGTTAGAAAAGCGCAGGTGTTACTAATAACATTAACAATGGCTATGTTCTATTCAAGTTCCTCTACAGGCCATGACAGTGTGACAGTGAGCCAGAATGAACAATACCAGAACCCTGAAACTGAAGCAGCTAAATGGAATTCAGCCATCTTTAATTTTATTGTTAACACCTGTGTTTTTCCTCCTGTAACATGTCAAAATGTGTCCTGTGTGAAAAGGGCCTCCTCTATATAACATACAAGACATTTTTAATGCTCTAATATATGTGTAGTTGTGTAGGAAGAAAAATGTGACACCTGCAGAGAAAAGAACAAGATAATCACAACAAAGTGTAAGAAAAAAAATATCGTAGTCTTGCTGACAATGATTTACTCACAGGTGGTCTCTAAGTTCAAGCACACTAAAACAGTTGTCCAAATGTAGCAGCAGAAGCCAAAGAGCACAATCCTTTTTAGTTAGTTGTAATAATAAAAAATGTGTAGAAACTTTTGTTCTGTGTTTGTACCCAGATATGCTTCAAAAACGAACAACAATGTGCAGAAGCTCATGAGAATATAGCAACAATGTTCAGAAATGCACTGTCTCATACTGTTGAATCATTTTTAAAAAATCTGGATCAGCACTTTAAACTAATCACTTGTTCCAACATTTACTACATTTCACTGAAATCTGTTCTCTAGTTTTTGACATATTGTGTTAAATAGCAACCAGAAACTGAGCCAAAACCCCTTTAAGGATTTCCAGTTTAAAAAAAAAAAAAAAATCACAGCTGCTGCTTTTCAAGCCCAACGTGCGTGGTCCGTTTCCATTCATCACTAGTCGATGCGCGGCCGTATATTTAGTAATGAGGATTTTGAGCGTTCTCAGCGGCGTCTCAGGAGACTTTCTCACAAGGTCTTGACTAAAAGCCTGAAGCCTATCAAGTGTCCCACGCAGCGCAAGTCGTAGCACCTGACGACGTGGTCCTGCGGGGAGTTTCTGCTGTCACAATAAATCAGAAACAGACAGGATACAGTATAATCATGTGGGTGTCCCGTTTCGCTCGGCCTCTGCAGAACGCTTCGGCGAAGTCTACGCTGCACGTGGTGGCGAACACCATGACTGTGTATGTTGCCGTACCCACAGAGCTTGATGGTTGACTTGAGAGGAATGGTCCATAGGAGATAACATACAAAGAACCGCTGATGGTTTATGCTGCAAATCTTCTTTTGTACACAATGATGCACTGTGCTGCAAGTAGCCCTTTATTCTTAAACCTCCCTTGCTTTGATAGTAGATGGAATAAATGGGATGCCTTTGAGGGAAAGTGAGTCTGTTTTATATCTTAACATGGAGCTCATACCTTAGAAGTGAGGCGTTACAGATGTTTGACGATGTTTGAAAACAAAGTGTTTCGCTCTGTAACCATATGACGCCTATACTTCAAAACCAAAGTAAATTGAGATGCCTGAACTATCAGAGCGGGGACCCGTGCTGTGCTTCTATCTGGGCTTCCTTCCCTTCATAAAGATGAATCATAACGTCTAATTCTCACAAATTACCCAAACATTATGTAGCTCTCTCATTTCCAACGCTGTTTAATCTGTGTCTGGAGTATTCGCTGTCACTTCATGTTGCAAACACTCCTTTCACTCTGGCAGTTCATTGTCTTTTGATGGGCCATAAAAGGCTCGGTTTGATGGATGATAACTCGGGGCATCTCTCTTTGTTGTGGGATGTGACGACTGAGTGCATGTGAGATGTGAGGAGAAGACGCGGTGTGAATGGGAGATGTCACCGATGTCTTGCGCTGACACCGAGGCCTTAAGCACAGGCTTTGATCTCTGTGAATGATTGCAAAGCAAACACAAATAAAAGATTCCAGTGCGTTACAGTTTCCAGCGAGAAAGTTGGAACTGTTTTTTTTTCCAACACTTTCCACGAGGTTTCTCCCTGATTGACGTTTGCAGAGGTAGAACTACCTGCTTATGTCAGACCTCTATAATGATTTAGAGGCTGACAAATTGGAAAAGGTGTTTCTAGAAAGGTAGAGCACGCTCTGGCTTCTACCTGTATGTAAAACGTGATTTATCAAAAAGAGAGGACGGCTCATGTCATTGCCTTCTGATCCGGTCCAATAAATATTGAGCGCTCTATAGACCCTGGACTCCCTGCTGACCCTACAACATCTGCTCAGGCACTTACTACTTAATATATTAGCTGTGAGAACAGGGCAGGTGTTTTCAGCTGGAGCCAGAGAACATGAAAAACAGATTGTGCCTCCGGTTCAGGCAATTGAATTAAAATGAGTCACCACCAGCTTTTCTCATAAAATAAAATCACAAATAATGTTATGGCATGAAGGGCAGGTGGGAATATTTCATAGGTCTGCTTGATGGTGGCAAGAAAACTAAAAATGTAATTGATTGCAGCTCACATAAGGAATCTATTGTGAGGTAAAGATGCCTGAGATAAATATTCATCAATCACAGCAAAGGCTGACTTTGCACTATAAATTGCTTTCCAGTACATTGCAGTCATTGTTGTTGCAGGCTCTCCGTGTCCACATAAGGCTCTTTGTGACTTTACTTTGATGTTTACGTAACCAGATGAGCATAATGTGCTTCGTGGCCTTTACATTGTAGATTAGTGAAAGAATACTTTAAAGGGCTAATCAAGCTGGTAGTTAGGCTCCTGAGCAAACATTTACCAGCTGTAAGCTCGACCTATTTGGAATTAAGGGAATTAAAAGTATTTGATAGCTGACTCATTAGGAGAAAGCATTGGGAGAGGTTGACCAAACTAATTACAAAACTCATGATGAATATGTGCTATTATGTGACATATGCTGATTGCCTTATTAGTACTAGTATCATTTTTCCTTTAAGAACATAACTTATGATCTTTAAACAGTCAGTATAAGTGTTTTAATATAGAGTGAAAGTTGCTACATTGAATATACTGAATAATTTGTTTTAAAACTTAAAGGGCCAGTTTACCCAAATTGTAAAAATCAAATCTAAGCACAAATATAGATATAGTTGATTAGAGTTCACTCAAAACCAAATGTCAGCCTCATAGTGGCACTTGAACAGGGTCATGAATGCCTGTCTATCTAGTCACATGATAAGTGAAAACTCTGAACTACTGGTGGCGCTGGAGGAAAAGTTAGGAGTTCACCAAAATCAGGATTCATCCTTTGGGAGCTGTTCATTATGTGCAAGATTTCCTGGCATTTCAAGTAATGCTGTGTAGTTTAGTCACAAAGATATTTCACTAAAAGCCAGGAAAATGTGCTGCGGTTGGCTGACACTGCCATCTAAACAGTGAGACGTTTTAATTTGGACTAATTGTTTGGTAGAAAGTAGTTCCAAGTAGTTTTTAAGTACTTTGGGTGAAATTACCCTTTAAATAATGATCAAATGTGACTGATTTTAAAATAAGACTAGCAAGACTTTATGGTACTAAAGTGGAGGATATAAGTCTAAGTCAAAATAATTTCCTGATATATCTAATTCCTCCAAAAAACTCAAAGACGAACCCATTCAACATATGTTCCTTCATCATGATGTGGACATTGCTGTTTATTTTGAGTCAATCCCACATCCACTGACCAACTGCTGTAAATAGTCATGAGTACACCAAATCCTCAGCTAAAAATATGACCCAGCAAAAACATGATAAATTCAATAAAAAGTTGGCGTAGACAAATTTGTTTTTGGTGCACAAAAAAATGTGTCTCAACTTTGTGAAACAGGCCATCAATGACCACTGCACTTAGTTTAATGATAAAATCTGGCACATAAACCCCATTATTGTCCATCACTGTCTTTATTTCAATGCAGATCCTGATTCAATTAAAACATTTCTTCTCATTAAAATAGAACACGTAATAGATTTTCTCGGAGCCTTGGGGGAGGTATGTGCTCTCTAGTGAGCGCTGTCTAGTTCAAGATTGGAGTTCAGAAATCATGAACGTAGCTAAGAATGATTGTGGCGTTGTGTTCACATGTGTGGGAGTAACACAGACTGAAACCACATTTCAGGTCTCCTGTCAGCTGAAAATGAGTAATGTGCCGCAGATCATAGCCTCAGGATAAAGCCATATCTGAAGCAGTATTTTAAGGATATCAAAAACCCAGGATACCTCAAATTGACCCCTGTCATTTCCTCCAATGTATATGCTTTTTTTTTTTTTTACTCTTTTGTGTCTTTTCTCCCATATGAGCTCAGCTTTATGTTATACACAGATATCCTCAGCCATCTGGTTTTCATTTCCTGCGAGGTTCAAGATGGTAGGATGAATTTAAAAAAAGGAGCCTCGTTTGAACCGGGGGCTAATGTAGTCAGGATGGAATCTGTCACTCAGTCTATCGCATGTTGATGACTAAGGGCAGTTTCAGCTGTAAGCAGTCCGTGATTTATGGACACCGAGTGAACTCTTGTAAGCAAAAGCCAGCTCGGAGTTCAGAGCGGCAACCGGGCCCTTTTTTGGCTGCGGCCTGCCTGCGTTTTCTTTTCCATTCATGCCAAAGTATTTCGCACGGCAATTAGCTCCGTCCTCATTTGGGTCTGCAGTCCCACAGGGTTAGCGAAGCCATTTATCATCCTCAGGGCCTGGAACTCTGCAGCTCCGTCTCAGGTAGTTTTTGTAAACAGTCGTTGGCCCCGGCTCTTTCCATTTCAACAAATGAGAGGGAGATACAGTAGTTTTGAGGTGCTGCCATCCGTCCATCTGTCGGATGCTTTGCCTTTTCTCTCCAGGTGTGAAAGCAAAAGGGAAATGTCATTTCACATGGCTCATTTGTCATATGGTAACTACATAGTTAGAGTGAATAGAGTGATGACAACGTGGCCCCTCGCTTTTTTCGGGGGGTCAACTGCTTTTGGATTTGCAGCATATTGGGCGGGCAAAAGAATATTCTGTGTGCAGCTAATTAGGAGTGCGCTCGAAAGAAAGAGGACTGGAGTTATTTTTTTTTACAGCATTAATGATATCAAGTCCTTTAGTGAACAGAATTTATGGAGCTTTTTAATAACAGACTTGACGTTTAGCACATGTTTACACAGATACAGATGTAAGATATGTGACCTCGTTAGGCACACATTAGAGAACTATTCATGCTTTATGCTGATCTATGCCTTGAGTTATATTGAACCGTAAGTGCTGGCTCGGCGACAAGTATTTATATAGCTTCCAAATGCCTGTGGGGCGTCATTAAAACATATATTTGAGCAGGCAGAGCCATAAACATATGCTGGATGCATTTTTGTGTTCTTAGCCGAAACATCTTCAGAGGCAGCCAGGAGAGTAATTGAACTACAGTATGTGCATTTTTCTATTTTCACATCCATCCTTGGAGAGCCATTACTTTGCGAAGAGCTTGCCAACTGATTCTGAATCCATCATTTGTTGAACCGATATATTGCGGTCTCTGTCTACAACTATGTCTTTATCAATCAGAATTAAGGAATTAGATGAAGCTCTTTGGTTTTCTCCTCCTTAAGTGGAGTCACACTGCAGTGCAGGCCCAGAGGTTACAGGGAGTATCAGAGGGGACTAATTGTCAAGGTTATGTCTCAGCGGATGATTGATGTGGGGCCAGGCTGTTTTTGTCAGCCTGTCAGGTGGCTGGAATGTTTAATGTTCTCATTATTGGTTGCTCTGTTGTGTATATTTCTCTGTCAGCGCCGCTGAGCCATCTGAACTGCCAGAGCACTTCAAAGGCCTGCAGGTCATCCGTCTTCCTCCTGACGCCCTGAATGTTCAGCCTCAGCTGAGTGCTGGTGATTTGTTATGACTTGAGAGCCAGCTGACAGACAGGTCTCCTATAAAAAAACATGCACCCATTTCCCTTTTGTCGTTCAGTGAAAGCATCGCTGCTCCTGTAATGGGGGAGGGGGGGGCAACTGTCACAAGAGGCTGGCACCTGACAGTTGTGTCATCTCACTAATTTGCAGACAGGATGACTTGAAGTATTTTGTCTTCTTCTGGATTTTGGTTCCGGTTTCACATATTCTCACAGGTCACCATCTGTTGTGGAGCGCCACAGGGAGCAAAGCTGCAGAGGGACCACTATATTAAGGCACATTTTCATATTCATCATTAGTCCAGGGTCTTGTATGTGATGGCGCTGAGTGGAGAGCATCATGGGAAGAATGCCGATGGCTGCAAAGCCAGTCATGCAATGAAAAGTGAGAGGTGAGATGCTGAAGACAAGAGGAGAGAAAACAGAATCCAAATCTCAATTCTTTTCCCAGGCCCTTTACAAGATTGATTGTTTTCTGCTGATCTAATTTTGGATCATACAAAAACAGTCCATTTGTCTTCAAGAAAAATGATGTGCCACATGGTGCAGATGGAAATTTTTTTTGAAAGCTGAAAAAGATTAAAGAGAAACTCTGCTCCTCAGCCCTAATCACGAGCTGTAGATTACTCTGTCGATTTAACCAGATGGCAGGCTCGATTCTGCAGGCCCTCCTGTATATTAATGAACAGCAGTCTGTTATATTTGACTTAGGTAAGTGAAATGTCCATCACCTGTAATGGTCTGCCAGCTGGCATTATGCATTTTGCACCACTTTGGGTCCATGTGGCATTTTTCATTTGCAACGTTATTGAAGGACCATTTTTGTTCCCTGGTATTTTCCATCATTGTCACTGTTCTGGTAAATATATATATATATATATATATATATATATATAATTTTTTCACCAGGAAGATAAGTCTCCAAGTTGTGTCCACAGCTAATTTCCCCTCATAGGTCAAGGCAATAATTCTGGCACTAAAACTGTCGCGCTGGGCGAAGAGCAAAGTTCGATAGTAACTTGATTAAGCTAGCCTGTCGACATGACTGCAAACACGGCTATACAGTATGTTAACAAACCTAATAATAGGAAGGGGGAGATAAAGTGGAGGGGATGGCTGTACAATTTCTGGCCAGTCGTGTGTGTGCTACAACGAGCCGCTGACCTTAAAGAAACGCTTGTGTGGTTTATTATTAGTTAGTGTGCAACATGAGGATTTCTTTGTCCTCCTCCTCTGCTGGCTCTACAAAAGAATTTGATTTGTGTATGATTGTACCAGATCTTCCTCTCATTGGCTGCCTGCTCTGTGCATTTAAGACGAGCTTGCGGAAGAAACTGATTGTCTTTGTCTCAGGATGTCAGTCTGAAGGGACGGCAGAAAACTTAAGGAGGCAACGAACACATGTTTGCCAGGCCGAGCACCCAGAACCTCTCTGCATGAATATGCCAAGCCTAATTTTAACCCACCAGCCGGGGAGCTTTGGCTGCGTTTCTCGACCGGAGAGCACGAACAGCGCGGAAGCACAATGCCAGTGTGTCATACATTTAAACACTGTTAAATTAAAGGCTGTTTACTGTTCACAGAGGCCATTCATCTTACTCAACGTTAGTGTGCTGCTTGCAAATTTGTCAGTAAGAGCTTCCACATGCCAAGACGAGGAGGGGAAAAAGTTGGGGTTATCAGAGGAGGGTTTTCATAGCGTGTCTCTTCAGTCAGCCTGCAGTTAATTAGCCACCTCCACACAATGAGGCCATAAGTCATTAATCACCCGGACCCGAGCTGAAGTCGGCTCACTGTGAGCAAGACGTTTGGAGACAAAAAGTTTGCCGCCTATGACAGACTTCAAAATGGCCCCTGTCAGTGGTGTGTAAATTATAGGGCATGTTGAGTGCTGAAAGACAAGGGCCCACTGTTTAACTCACTGTTGCTCTTTCCTTTGCTTTGTGTGTTGACAGACTCTCTTTGAGGGAAAATTCCCCTTTTCTCCATTTCCCATCGGCTGACTTGTAACTCCAAAAGGACCCACTTTAATGTGAGTATACAGGACACACACGCGAGACTCATCCACGTTAAGATGAGTCTCGAGCTCACGTCCCTCATTTTATGACACCTCGCTAGAGCTGATAGGAGAATACGAGCTCCAAAGGTCAACAGCTGAGCAAAAAACCCAGCTTTAACTTTGCATCCCGACTGTTTACTTTGCTTGTCAAAGGGAGGAAATGATGGAGTGATGATAAATATGGGGTTTGTTTGGAGAAGCAAAAGCCTTTTCTCCTGCAAACATAAACCACCACGTTTCTCTGGATGATGGAAGACACACTTCTCAGCTGATTGAACATGCAAAAGGTCATCGGTTTTTCCTTTTTGTGTCTGTAAACAGAGATCCGCCTGCCTTGCCAGAGTACATAAGCAATGAGGAAGATTTATTCAAAGCAGCAGAAGTTTATGTAACAATGGGGAAACCCCGTGCATGGATCATTAATACGGCTGACAAAAGGGTGTTAAATTCATTATATGATCACAACATGTGTAACACATGTTTATAAAGCTGGTTGATGTATGTATTCGTGTATGAACCTATTTTTGAAAAGTCCATTTTTGTACACATCTGTGGCCGTTGTTGTGGCGATGCTGTCCACCACCACCTTCAACCAGTGTAACACATGGCGTGCAGCTGTGCAGAAGTGACCATTTTTAACACCAACATGTCTGCGATGGGCCACGCTGGGCTGATCTGTTCCCCCTCAGGTGAAAGGCCATGTGTCTTGCTCATGCCGCAGTTCAAAGCAGAACAGGTGGGGCCGCCCGCCGTGATTCAGCGTGTAGTCACAAAGCCGCCCAGCGTCTCATGTCCTGACAGTGTTTTACGTTCATGCGTATGGGAAAGAGATCCTGCGTCGCTGCGTTAAAGATTGATAGGCTTTAACATGATGGGATGGATGTATGTGAAGCCCACTGAGCCAGTTAATGTAATAAACAGAGATGTACCAATTACCTCCATCCATATGATACAGTATCTGCCCCCGATGACCGCGAGACCTCCTTAATTAGGTTAACTTTTTCTACACTCAAGCTCTCAAAGAAATAACATGATATAGATTCAAACTGTTGGTGCTCCCACCATCACTCCAGTGTTAAAAGAAAAATTGATACAGTATTACAAATACTGACAAGACAGCAGATTATCTTACAAAACTAAAA
Source organism: Centropyge bicolor (assembly GCA_037975185.1). Classification (NCBI taxonomy): domain Eukaryota; kingdom Metazoa; phylum Chordata; class Actinopteri; family Pomacanthidae; genus Centropyge; species Centropyge bicolor. The sequence continues at coordinate 112,297 of JBBMOC010000065.1, read as the reverse complement.
ATTTGAACTGTGGAGATTAGTTTAATTCATCTTTAAACAGAAGAAAACATTATTGAATCCTATGTGCAGTATTAATGGTGAATTATCATTAGAAACCATTTACCCCAGCAGCAAGGACGTTTTTATTGTTAAAGCTGAATTCAAAGCTAATGTCAACAGATTACAACATAGGTTCTTGAGGACACTGAGGAAATCAGGTCTTAACTTTAGAGCATGGTTGCCTAAAGTTGGCTCACTATAAGGTTCCATTTGGCCTGCCAGATTTTTTTAGTTGGAAGAAAATTTGAAATGTACTTTTAAAAAAAAGTTTTATTTTAGTCAGGTAAAAATGTTCTTTAAATATGTTGCATTCCTTATTAATTTTTTTTAATTTTATCCCAGCACAGGCAGGGTGGCACTTTGTGCAGGAAGTCTGTCAAGTGAGGAAACTTTTTGCATCTTAACAATACAGTACAATAGGTGTTTGCTTCTGGCTTGTAGACCACCATTAACTTTCAGTTTTAACCCTCCAAGAGAAAAAGTTTGGGAAACCCTGCTTTAGAGACACTGTTACACTTTTACATATTTAGCATTTATAAGCACTATATAAACAAGTATGGCTATGTTGTACACAGATATAAGGACACCTTTTCACCTGCTTATGAAATTACAGTATTTAACAATTACGGCTGACCTTGAAGATGTATTTTACTACATTGTTGTTCATCTGTTTATGAATCAGCCTCCACTTACGGGCAGCCTCAGGTGGACTCAGTACTTTGGACAAATACATGAATAAACATTTACATCTGATTATAAATACATTTTTGTATGAGTATTAAATTATTTTTATACTTATAAAATGCTAGATTGCTAGATGCTTATTCATCTGAGAGACTTTAAATTTTCTTTAGTGATATTTTTCAAGAATTACATCGGTATGAAATTCTCTCTTTGTGTGTAATGCTGTTTTATGAGACTGACTGACTCATATCACTTGTGTTTGTTATTTACACTCTTGGAAAAGAGTTCCTGATTTTAAAGAGATGTCTCATATAAAAAATATCAATATTATAAAACCAGTCACTTGAAAATATACTGCTAATAAAATAAAAAACAGGATTATCACACAAAGAGCAACTTCACACTTTATAATCTGAGACTTGCTCATTAAATATTAATTGTCAAGCAGTTCAGTGCACGTGTAACAGAATTTTCATCTATAACTAAATTCAATATAATATAAGCAGCTGATGTCATAAAATCAAATCCACTGAATAATGTATTGACTGGTTTATCTGTCCATATGTTTAGAGAGGATGTGTGAATTTATTCTGTAGCGTCACACATCAGTTAAATGTTGAGGAGTAATGTTCAAAGATCTTAATCCCATTTGTTCACAACACGTTGATGTGCTGTTTGTAAATGGAAAAAGATGCATCGCATATGATCTGCTCTGGCTTCATGGCTGACTGGCTGCAGTGCTGAACTGTGGGTTAGGGGCTTTATTACCATCTATCACCGAGCTATGTTTAGGACTCATCTACATGAAGGATGGCTGGATTTGATGAATATGACATCTGACCGTTAATGATGGTGATTTTATTGCTGGAGAACAGCCTGATTTACTGAGGAGGGATAATGACACTGTTGGCTTGATTTAGTTGACTTGTTTTAAGGGGCTGATTAAATAGTTAGGCTTCGCTTTATTTCATGCTCTCTGCTTCACGGCTTCATTACAACGATCACAAAAGCTGTGGAAACGTCCCACATCTGGTGTCATCGTAAATCTTTGTTTAGAGAGCTCCTCGCTGATATCAGTAGCTCGTTTGTCTTCGTTAATGAAACGATAATCCATGACCTCGTGATTGAGAAGATTCAGCATGTTTTGATGAGCCCATGAGATAATGCATCTGAACTCACACACACACACACACACACACACACACACACACAAACTGTACATACTGTAGCTACGGCACAGAGGCCTGTAAGTGCTTTGCTTCTTGTCACCATAAGTTAATGAAGCAGAAACATGCATGCCTACAGAAGCCTCACTATTCTCTGGTAGGTCTATTAAATATAAAAAACATGCAAAGGGTTTGCAAATATATAATTAATTAAATTAATTCTCCATCTGTATTTCCTTTGCAAAACCCATTGTCAGCCTCAGTGTGACACAAAAATATTTAAGACAAAAAGTTCTGAATAATATAAAGGGAGTTAGATTTCATCATGATGGTCCACAAAAAATTATATATGATTTTATGTTTGCCAAAGCCTCACAAACAAAATATGGCATATTAAATAAATTAATAATAAATATTCCATAAAAACCCCACAGTAACTTTTCACAAACCAAACTAACGCCCAAAACAAAATTTAAAGAAGAAAAACTAAATTTAAAAAACAGGTGATAAATTCCTCTTCTTAAAATCTGAAGCATTTTTGACCCTTTTTCACCTGACTGATAATCAGCTGATGTGTAAAAGTAAAATTACAAAACACACCTCTGTAAACACTCTCACACTTTCTCTCTGAAGCTTTAAAAAAAAAAGGCCATCCAGGTCAAAGCGGGCTTCATGAAACGTTTCTCCCCCACAAAATAAATCAATGCCAGTTCAGAAGAAGCTGCTCTGATTGATTTTATCCACGTCCATCATCCTGTCAAATCACTCAGTCTCCTTCTGAGTGAGCCACAATTTAAATGACTCCTGCAGCTGAGTCAGGATGAGGAATAAAATCCACACTCACAAAAGTCCCATTTGCAACAAATAAATGCACAGCAGGTGAACACAAAATCTGTCCTGTGTAAAAAAAATAATAAAAAAAATAAAAATAATAATGCACATTGAGGCTTTTCAAAGTTATATTATTTTTTTTTATTTTAGTCACGCTTGAAGCTATCGCAAATAAATACACTGATCCCCACATGGATCCAGTCCCTGCATGAAGTACAATATAAAACTCATTGGGCCTAAATCTCCTTTATAAATGTATAACTCTGTCTACTGGTATCCTAAGGCCGAGGCTGTGGTCAGTCTCTGTCCATACAGGGCGTACGGGGAGTAGTACGCCCCTGTGGCCGCGGGCACCGGCACCGGGGCCCCGGGTGTGGGCAGGGGGCTCTTTGAGTAGGGGTGGTAGCGGCTGCTCAGTCCGAGAGGGTGATGGGGGCCCCTGAGGGCCAGGGTGCTGGGGCTGCCGGGGCTGCCGTTTGGAGGCATGTGCATGTGACAGGCCATGGCAGCGGCTGCGGCGGCGTTGGCGAGGGAGGATGAGCCCGGGTACCCGGATATCAACTTCTCCGTGCCGGCAAAGGCCGTGTGAGTCCGCAGGTGGCTCAGCAGCTCCTCCGAGGAGGAAAAGCGCTTATCGCACGGTCCGTTCGCAGACACCCAGTTGCACACGTGCGGCAGGGGGTCGTTGGGGAGCATAAAGCCGTAAGGATACAAGGGGTGTCCGCTGAAGGACGGGGCCGAGGAGTGCACGCCGTGGAGCGGGTGCGTCGGGTACATGAGCGGGTATCCGGACTTGAGCGCAGCCGCCGCGGCCGCCGCTGAGTCGTGCGCGCAGTTTGCGCCGGACGCACCGGACAAGTGGCTCGTGCAGTGGTAACTGAGGCAGTACGGGTCCCGACACAGGCTGGCGGACATGAGGGACGGAGGGGAGGCTCCGGCTAAGGGGCTCGTCCCAGCTTTACTGCAGCCCAGAGAGCCCGCAGCTGCAAACTGCGCGCTCAGGAGCTGGCTGCTGGATTTGGTAGGGTCAAGGGTCATTCCAGGGGGGAGGAAGGGCTGCGGGTAACCTGTATAGGCACCCGCTAAACTTCCGGGGTAGGAAATACCAGCAGGTGGCAAAGGGAAAACTGTATGACCGGGCTTGTATGGGGAAACAGGGGCCACCAGTCCGGAGCCGAGGACAGAGGAGGACGAGGAGGTTACAGATGTTGAGTCTGATGTAGCAGCTTTGGATCCGGATGTGTTCTCCTGGTGCGGATCAGAGGTAATTCCACTTATCCTATGGCTGCCATTACTCTCTGTCGTGCTGCTTTTATTGCTGTCAGACTCCTTCTTGTCCTCCTTGTCCCCCTTGTTGCCTTCAGCCGGCAGTGGAGACACTGAGGTGCAGGAGCTGGGGCTGCCTGTCCTGGGGGTGAACGGCTGGCAGGTGGCGCTAGGCACTCGGAAACTGGTTTTATCTCCACTGAGGCTGCTGCTCGAGTCCTTCTTCTCGGATTTGGAGTAAGGTTTGAAGCTGGACTTGTCGTCGGCTCCGATGTCGCTCATCTTCAGCGGCCCGGATTTGGCCTCCTTGTCACTAGATCCACTGGAGGTCACGGAGGACAGTTTGGAGGAGGACGGCGGGTCCGGTTTGCCGATCTGAGAGCACGTTTGGGCCAAAAGAGCCAGAGGACTTTTCTTAGCATCCAGCTGTGAAATAAGACAAAATCAACAATTAATGAAATTCGCAAAAGCACGTGCACCTATCACGCTTTGTGACAAAAACGCACACATGACCGTTCTGCGTAATTTACGCATTGCGCATAAACTTATCTCGGCTTGAAACTCAGAACAACTCAGCATGCAAAGAGGGAAGGAGCACACACAGCTGATTTACGCGAGATACAAGATAATATTATAAATGCTACACGTTTAAAAAAATCACAATCATGCGCATCAATTTGGCACAACAAGGTCATTTTTTTTATCGCTGGCAAAGAAATGTCAGATCTAAAAATCACCTCAGGAGATACAGTCTCTCTATTCATTGCACAGTAAAAGTAAAACCGTGATTCTCATCAGTTATTGTCCACAACATCCATCCGGTAATAGTCCAGAGTGAAATACTTTTGCGCATTGGTGCCAAACGTCTCCACAAAAATTGCTTACCTCGATGGGACTGACGGGGGTGGACGGTAAGGGCTGGAGGTACTCCGGGTGTAAAAGGTGTCCTGCCCGAGCCGTGAGCATTTTCAAAACCTTTATGGGAAGACGACTGGCTTGGCGAGAAGGGTCTGCGGGAGGGACCGAGGTGTGCACGGAAAGCTGGTCGATCTTGGCTGCGCCCTTCTCCCCCGAGGAGCCGCTCTCCCACGCTGGATTCGTGCTATTTCTCAGGACAGAGACCGGGGGCGATGTGATCATGACCCAATTCTCGTGGAAATGGTGGAGAAATACATGTGTAGGGTGAAGAAAGCCAAGTCAGAAAAACGTCAGACGGGTAAAGCCTTTTTGCCAGAGATAAAAGGAACAAGGTTAAATCCTTAAAAGAGACGCGGCGCGTGAGAGGAATCCGTGCGTAACGCGGCCGCCTCGCTTCATCCCCGGCGTCCCTCTGACTGAGTGGCTGCGGGTCCGAGAGCGCACTCGGTTTACGTGGGCAGGAGAGATCACTCCGCCTCCTCTCCGGCAGCGCCCGAGTTAGTCCGCAGATCCCGAGGTGATCGCAGGGTCGAGTGAATGTGACGTTTCCTCCTCACACCGGCTCTGTATATCACATTTCAGCCACTCACGAGCGCGTTTAATTCTCTAGTTTTTATATGCGTCCGTGCGTAATTGGCACAAGGACGCATGCGCCGCCCACGCGTCTTGTGTGGTTTTTGAGGTGAGCAGGCCAGCGAGGGGATGAAACTGACCAAAGCCTCTTTATGTAAACACATTTTAATTAATTTTTACACCAGACAGCGGAATCTGAACAAGCTTTTATTGTAAGAAATTTGGCTCAAATCCTGCGCTCCTCATTTCGATCTAATTTTCTTTGGATAACTACACTGCAATTAGGAAACAGCAGTTCAAGCCCATCTTGATTTTTGCAAAGGAGACCTTTGCACGATAGTGACTCATTAATGAACAACTCAGCGGGCTCCAAGACTTTTCTGGTCAGATAGTCGCTCCAACGTGCGCAGATATCCATCGGCGTGTTTCACATTTTCTGCAGCTTTTCCCCTCTCAATCACGCAGTCTGTCATCTGTCACTTCCCCGTCCTGCACGCCACTTATCTGTCAGCTGTCTGGCAGTTTTTTTCCTTTCCTTCTCAGTCACATTCAGGTCAACTATTGTGGAAGGATCCACGAGGAGCAGAAGTGATTATGATTCAGGCCTGTTTGTTTAGTTGGAGGAAAGCTCAGACAGAGCCTTAATTTTGCTGCAGACATCCATTTAATTGCATGTAATTTTTCATTTTTTTTATATCCTGGAAATTAAAAAAATATTTCCCCCACATTTCCGCCACATTCAACCCCCAAAAATTTCTTTCTTTTTCATTCCAAGTGTGTGTAAAAAAGCCCCTCTTGTGGCTGCCATTAATCATTCAAAGCTTCCACATTTCTTCCCTTAGAAATAGACCCACTTATCTTATTACTCAATAGCCTATAAATGTCTTGCTGATCAGGCGAAAGTTAAACATATGCAAGTGTTTTTTGATTGATAACAGGGGGGCTGTTTTCGGCAACGCCTGTCAGGCTCTGACACAGCGCTTTGAGTTATTAGGGCAGAGAAGGGCGACCATAAATTTCGACCGTCAGGCAAAAACTCCTTTATTGTGGACGTGATGGATGGCTCTCCGAGGCAGACACCAAATTCTCGGCTTTATCCTTAAATGGCTGCACATTTTTTCTCGTCGCCGTAATTCATTACTTTTAAACAGAAAGCTCCAAAATCTCCTGCTAGTATTTCACACAAGGACACGTTTATGAATCACCCAGAGTCCCTGCAAACACAAGCGTTTACAAGCAGGGTTTTTTGGTCCCCCAGGTGCAGAAAACAAGCCTCTATCTGAGCTGTGCATTTAAAGTTTAATTAGTATTGTTTTCATTAAAGGATGCATGCACGTTTTTTTGGTCTTTAAAAGTAACTTAGAGCTCATTATTTGTCATGAATTCAGAATGTAAAACTTTTGCAAATAAAAAAAATGTGGGTAAAGTGAGTTTCTTTTTTTAAACATATGACCAGTTTGTTTCCAATATTCATGTATGTAATCTTTTCATTTATTCATAAATAATGCAAAAATGTTCTCATTAGACATGTTTTTCAGTAATGATCCTTTAAAATATTTTTTTTTCTATTTTTATTTTTTGCACAGAGTTGTTGCCCACTGACTGTCCTTATATTTACTCTTGCCCTTGCCTGAAGAAAATACAAAATGTTAAGAGAAACCACAAAAATAGTGAACAACACACAAGTTGGCAAAAACTATAAATCGCTCTCAGATGGAATCTTTTATAGTTCTTGAAAGGACAAGGTTATATTTTTGCTTCTTGAAGTGTTTTTCTTTGAGTTCATTCAGGTTCATTTCAAATCTCAATGAGCTCCTCTGGTGGGTAAGTGGTGGGTGAGATTATCCTCCACCTGCCTCCAGCACTATTTCATGTACAGCAGTGCTTGCGGGAACAATGCCTTAAATGTGCGTTGGAGACAACTTCGGAGTTTATCATTAGAATCGATTAAAAATTGAAAATAGTGGCAATTAGGGTCACAGTGATGCTTGAGCTGCTGTAAGAACTGTGTTGTATAATGTATAATGTATAAAGTGCATTGTATAATTCAGCTCTGTAAGAAGGATGGTTTCTCCAGGGTTGATTAAACAAATGCATGTATGTAGGTAAAAGATGATAGTTTTGTGAAATCCTCTCTTTTCCAGACTCTGTGGCGGTTCCAGGCAGCACTACAAAATTTACCCAAACAGCATGAAGGTAAGTCCCCGCTCTCTTTAGACTTGTAGGTGCGCATTAAAAACATCACAAAAGACCTGCAACTATTAGAAAAATGACCAAAACTCAGGTGCAAAAGCCCTTGACATATAGCTTTCAAAAAAGGATATGGTCGATAAATGTGGCATTATAATGTCGAGCAAATGGAATAAGAAATTCCCTCGACATGACATGAAAATTCACGTTGTGGCAGCCGGCGCAGGGCGCGCCACGTCAGCAGCCAGACAGGCCGACTGGATCTGACAGGTAAAAAGGGGAGATGATGGTTAGAAGGTGCTATTGTTTCATGCCGCTTTCTTGACCTGTCAGGTCCTGGCGCAGAGGCCTGGATCGAGGACCTCCTTGTCACATGCAAACAGTCTTAAAAGGCCGTTATCCAGACTATGGTGATTGCTCCTGTTTAATTGATTTGCTTTGCACTGAGGCCTGTCACATTAATAATGGTTAAGTACAGCCCCAGTGTGTCACCCAGAGTGGGGCGTCTATCGGGAAATTAACAGCCTTAACTAACTGCTGTCTGTGAAGCAAGAACTGTGTGATCATATGAGATGCAGCAGTTTCATACTGAAACCATGGTATTTCTAATGTAACCGTCTCTCGTTGATGCACAGCAGCTGTACATTTTCTTTTTTCCTCTTATATATTTTTCAAAGCTGCAACAGTTTGACCTCTTCCTTTAAGTGGCTGTATTTATGACTATATTATATCCCCATCTCATTATGAACTACATCCAGAGTAAAACAGAGAGCTTCGCTGACAAGTAAATGGTGTTGAGTGAATAAGACTCAGATTACGCTCTCCAGCACTTCACAGGAGCCTTTGACAGGTTGCAGTAGACATTAAGTCTCTGTGATATTTCCATGACTGACTGACAGGTTGAAATTGCTCCCATCACCTTGATAGCATAGTAATGCACCTTGCATGTGGACTGTCTTTAAAGTGCAGGAAATTAGACTCAAAGTTGAGAGTCGCCTTTCAACCAAATATGACAAGAAAATAGACTGCTTTTCTTCTTGGCCCAGACAGGGAAAAAAGGCCCCACAGAAGCTGGCACAGAATAAGAGGTTATAGGAGAAAGTGTCAGAAAGTATTACAGATATTATGTGTTTAAGACAGGACATTTCAGATACTTAGAAGTCATACTCATTCCCCTTGACTACACCCGAGACACCCTCCCCCCCTCTTTCCATCTGTGTCAAATACTGTAGCGTTGACTTCATTTGCAAGAGCTCAACTCTGAGCTGACATGAAGAACTTGCACTATCTCGCCGGAAGTCAGGCGACGGGAGCGCAGCATGACGGAGAGAGTTGAAAAGTTGAGGTGCAGCCAAGATCGCGGCGGTGAAGGGTCTTTTTCACGTTGTCTCCTCAATTAGTTAAAGCTGGTCAGGAGTAGGAAGTAAAGCCTATGGAGATTATATGCTGTCGTCCACTTGCCATCAGGTAGGTGAGGATCCTGGCGGGTTGTAGTCATGCTGTAGAGAAGAGTTAACTTCACCTACCCTCCCTGATAACACTGGAACCCACGGCTCAATTCAACCTGACAGCTGCCATATTACTGGTGCAGAACTTTGTGGAAACTTCAACAAGCTCCAGTAAGACCAACTGTACTGTATCTACTTGTTTGGTAGCTTTAGGTACGAAGGGAGCGCAATTGTGTTTGCTTTTGATGACATCAAAATATGGTTTGTGGCTTGATTTAGCTAATTTTGAATAACATTAAAGCTTCATATAATGACTGTTTTTCACTATCAATGGATCCATTGATCCTTTTTTTTGTTGATCAGTCCATTAAAAACCTTTTAAAGATGCCAATCATGATTTCCTTGAACTTAATGATATATCTTAAAATTTCTTGTTTTGTCTGTCCTTCAAACCTTGAATATTCAGTTCACAAGGATAAAAACAGCAAATTCTCACATGTTTGGCATATTTGCGTGATAATTTATCGATTAATAAACTTTCTGTTAATCCACTAATCAATGAATTGACTGATTTGACTAACTTATTTCATTAAGTAATGATTCTTTAATGAGTTAAAAAAAAAAAGACACCAAACAAAGTGCATCCGTTTGTGAGGTGTAAAAATCAACATTCTCCACATCAACACACATGCAGCCCTCGATGCTGATCCCTCACATTTGCTTGTCTAGATTTAATTTATGGAGCCTAAGCCGGGGTGAAAATGTACAGGTAGCGTGTTATGACACTGGGAGCACTGTGCAGGTCGGGATGAATGTCTGTGATGGGCAGATTATTCAGACTAAAGTAGGCCTAAAGAATGATCTTGTCACATTTCACAGGCAGGATTAGGGATACACAGGAGGAGCGCTTCAGTCAGGAATTAGCGTCATGTGGTCGGCTGGAGACAAGCATGCAAGGTATTTGCAGAGACAGGCTTGGACACTTACTGCTCCATTTGTCTACTTAGTGATCAAATACCGAGGTTGATGGTTATTTCTCTGTCGTTTGTGGTTTGTGTGAAATGTGTTCATCTGTATGTGTCTCCACGTTGTGAATTTCAGAGATCAGAACACCGTGTGGACGCCCAGAACCAGGCTCATTTCACTTCTTTTTTTTCTTATACAATTATATAAATTTAGAATATAGCCTTGGATATAGCGCATGATGCCATCTTGACGTGTAGCCCATAGCAGCACCTACTCTATTTGTGGCTTTGCATTTTAAATGGAGGCGCGTGTGAGTGTCTTCAGGCTATCAGAATGAGCTATTACCGCGATGATTGAAGAGTGAGGGAGTGCACGAGCTAAAAGACAAAGTAGAAGAGGCCTGACAAATGAAATCAAACTTCATAAGACCTGCCAGTGGTGTCAGTTGTTATCCATATCTCAAGTGCATTATGGTACTGCAACGCAGCGTACTGCCTTCTCATCTGTCGGCTCAAATTCATCACGTTCTCGACTGTTTCTTTTAAGTCACAAGTGTCAGTGTGAAGAGGAGTCTTAATTGACAACTGAGTGGCACAGACGTGGACCGCTGCCTTTATTTTGGTGCCAAGAAGGGTTGTGTTGTTTTGATGAGCTATTATTGGCAGCAGCCAGTAGCAGATAGCAGTCGGCCTGGAAATGGGAAGTGACATCAGACAGAGAGGAGCTTGTCATTGTCTTCAGGCGAGTTCAATCTCGCTGCAAGTTAGGAACAGCCTGTTGAAATGTCACTCAGCCGGCTTTCTTATCTTTTGAGGAGAGAAATTTGGGTTGATTTGGTTGAAATTTAGCTGAAATTATTTAGACGTTAGCCATCTGGATTTTGAATAGCTAAAGCAAGTTGGCGTGGTTTCAGAGAAGATTCTCTCTGGTAAATTAGATTTATTATGTCGAACAGAGAAAAGCTATGATAAGCCTCCAGCCTTCATATGCAGCACATTTATGATCTGTAGCCCCAAATTTAGTGTTTCTCAACATATTATTTATTTGTCAGATTTCATTGGAAGTCAGCTTTTCTTTCATGGAATTTGGATAAAAGAATAAAATCATATTTTCTTACTTATCTTTAGTGATACCTCGCCATAAATGTAGTATGAGGAATGATGAATTTTGTTTTTGTTTTTCAAGGCTTTGAAAATCTTCAAAGTGATGACTCTTACTGACTTTGCAGATCCCCTGACTTTATCTACAGCACCATTATGAAGTTCACATTGATTGGTTTTAAGTGAAAGATCTTCAGTTATGGAATGAAATTTGGTGCACATTCATGCTCCCCTCAGGATAAATTGAAATACCTTTGGTGATCCTCAACTTTTCATTTTGCTCCATCATCAGGTCAAAAATGTATTTGTTTCGTACTTCCGTGTATAAAATACTTCTGAAGCTAATATGGTTAATAGTAAACCTGCTTAACACCAGCATGTTAGCATTGTCACTGTGAACATGTTAGCATGCTGATGCTTTTATTGCAGCTCAAAGTACTGTTGTGCCTCAGCATGAGCACAGAGTCTTTGTCTTGTTTCAATGCTGTGAGCACTACAAATTAAATTCACCTCCATTGTACTGAGGTTGAGGCAGAAATGTCTCGCAACATGAGTAAATAAAACCGAAACTATTTGCATGACTGGATACCAACAGAGCTGTGCCTACAGTGAGAAAATATATTTATATATAATTTGTATGAACTGTACCTTTTTAATGATTCGAGGCCCGGGTTGTGCTCACCGTAACGGCTAATGTAAGCTGTTGTTCCTGATTCCATAACCAGCCTTCTGTGCACATCTGGCATTTATAACCAGCTCACAGTAAATCAATGAGGCGTCTGTAACATGTAGCTCGATAGAAGCACTTCTTAATCACAAGTTCTCCTCTAATATTCACTCAGTTGGAGTACAGTGTAAATAAATAGCTCTGGGCGCAGTGCATCTTACTGTACATTGATCATGAGCACGAGACCCCAGGCAACAATGCACAAAAGAAAAATGGCTTCCTTATTTTCACTCATCCGAGGCTCTGTGCAGCCCTTAATAGACAGAATCAGAATGTCTGCTGTGGTGTTGCAGGCTTTATGAGACCATTACCGCTTTTTATTGTGTATCCCTGGACTAATGGCTTTCTATAGTCCCCCTGATTTACGGCCTGTCAGCTTTGTGGCTGTCCATTAGAACGGGAGGTTGACATCAAGCCAGTGGTTGAAGTGCCCACTGTTAAAAATAAGGAAGTCATGTCTCACACATAGACGCCAGGCTCCTAAAACCTCTGTTCCAAAACACATTCATGGCTGCTTGTTTTCCAGACTGTTTTTTGTCTTTTCATACGCTGCCCCCTCGACTTCATGAGCAGTTATATGAAGTCATTTGCTGCAGACAAATATCGTCTCTGTTTCTAAATGACACATGTCTACCGTAGGTAGAGGAAAAATAAAAGTCTGTCAAACCCATTAACGCGCATTAACACTTAGCACTAGAATCATCTGCATTAAACGGTGTTTTTATGGGTGCTTTACTATAGTGCATAAACTGTGATCCTAGCACTTAAACATGTCATTAAATATTAGTTTGTCATTAGGATTTTATTTTCAGCTTTGATTTTGTAACATTTTATAGGTGGGGTGGTGTCCTTTTTAAGTAAAATGCTGAATGACTCACTCATACACATATGAGGATTACTGGTGCTGACATCAGCTATACCTGCAAACACCATTATTTTAAACATAAAAGATAATTGTGGTTTATTTCACTTTGGGTCTTATTTTCATAGTGTCAGCCATCATTTCAATAAAACATCAGTGAAAAATAACATTGTAGTCACTAAAGTAATTGCTAAGATCAAGGAACATGATCATCAAATAATACTGATTTTATTTCATTTTTAAAACATATTTTTGAGAGATTTTTACTGTTATTAGTTAAATGACTGTATAGAGGGAAGAGAAAAATGGGAGATGACATGCAACATGGAACAAAGCTCTCTAATGAAATGTTGACGTGGACCCTAAGACCACCATGGTTCATGATCAGATTTTAAACAAACCTGCTCGTTAGCCAAACGTATTTAAAAGAGAAAACAAAAGTGAACTGTTGGCTGTCTCTTGCAATCTTCCATCACAGTTTATAGACCGACTTCCTGCTTCAGCTCTGACCTGCCATGCTTATCGTTATTGTGTGCAAACTGTTTTCTCGCACAATGAGGGATTATTATCAACAATTTGGGTGTGTTCACTTTCACTTTTCCTTTAATTAATAGGTTTTAATAATCTGACTAAACTCTTTAACTGTTAATGTTTTTTTGCCCCATCTGACTTCTTTTAAGCGATGCTGCTCATTTTGTTCCCAAATCTTTGCAATTACTTTGTTGAGTTATCATAACCTGATGGCCACAACAAAGAAAATAAGACTTTAACGAGACCAAAGTTGTAATAAAGTGGAATTATCCTGTAATGCTACTATTTATGTTCTCTCTCAGAGCAAATATGGATGCAGAAAGTAGAGAGTAGGTCTTATTGAGAGCAGATATTTCGACATGTCATAGCAGGGAAAGCACAGGTGTAACTCATTACATTAACAATGGCTGCATTCCATTTAGGTGTTCTTGTCCTGTTATTACACATGCTGGTTCACAGACATGACTTACAGCCACACTTAATTGAATGGAGCCATGATTAATGTTGTTAATTACACCTGAGCTTTTCCTGTGATGACGAGTCAAAATGCCTCCTATGAATTAGATCAATCACTGAACTCTAATCAGATCAATGTTTACATTCTTGCAAGACCTGGATGACAGTAAGTTCAAACAAATTAGGGGCATTTCCAAAAAATCAAAAAGAACAAGATCGGAGATGAAAATCAGAAATGTACCTGCACTGTGTTGCCGTTGCCCGCCAGGATGAGCACATGCAGACAAACAGGAAGGAATGTTTAATTTAAAGGGGATCGTAAATGGATCACTAAACAAGAAAGCCACCTCAGACCTTTATCCCTGTTGGCTCTTGTATGACCTTTCATACTGCATTTTTTTTATGTACAGCTGGACTAACTTTAAAGCCTGCTGAGTCGCAGAACAGTGCTCTTACCTCAGATAATCTGTCTCGAATCTTCCATAAACCTCACTTTATTAGCTCATACACAAGGATCATCCACGTGGAATTAGAGCAAAAAAAAAAAAAAAAAAAATTTAACCGTGACAATTTAACTTCCTTCAGATGTGCTGAAGGGAAATCACATCGTAGAAAACGCGCTTCGCCGTCGCTGTACGTGATGCGTAATTAGCGAAATGCACTCTGAAAACCACAGATACCTCGTCAATATTTTCGCCGTCTTTCCCTAATTGTTCGCGGTGCATCAGAGCCACAGGCGGGGGGTTAGGCAGGTGATCCCTGACGGGGGTGGAGCTGGTCCGGCTTCACATAAAATCAATTCTGGCCTTTGGTGTCGGCAAGCCAGCGGGGTTGGGGGGGCGGGGAGGGGGAACACATGTCTGACACCTCCTGACTTTTTCATGAGGTGGTGTTTGAAGTTTTAAACCCCCACAGAGGATTCTTGGGGCGATGAACATAAAAGGGGGTGCAGCTTAAAGCTCAGGCATATTATCATCAATGAAGAAAACCGTTACCCAGTTTGATGAGGAAAGTCGAGTGATTTGATTTTGATGTACCTCGGTAAGTAATTTTAAGACCTGGAAGAATTACCAAGAATATTACAACCTTCAGAAGCTAATTTATTTGAACATCACCAGAATGATTCTTCGCTAATGGCATGTGTTTTCTTTCATGATGGACGTCCTTTCATTATAAGCTGCTCTTAAGTTGTCCTTGTCTGGAGTGGTTCTGTTCTCTCTCTGTTCACGCGCTGTGGTGGGCACAAAGAAGAGGAGCATGACCTCAAAGCATCTTTTGTTGCAGAGGCAGTGGAGGGTGGTGGCTGTGATTCATGTGATGGGGTGAGGAGGTGTGGTAGGTACTGAGGAGGGTGGGCCGACAATGACAAGCTTGAGTTCTGCAGTCCTGGTGGTCCTGTCTTTCAGCTGTTCGTGTAATAACTCTACTCGGCCGTCCTCTACAAAACGCTTGATAGTAAGATGTTCATCTCCCACTATGTGAGCATTTGACATGTGTTTGTGTGGCTGAAGTCTTGGCATACCTCCACCTCTTAGGTACACTCCTATAGTTATTGACCTCTGCGAAGGAGTAAATGTCTCTTTGTTTACAACGATACCTGAAAGATTTAATAGAAACATTTTCCTATTCATTTTAGTGTTGTTGGATCATAAGCCATTAGTTTTTGGTGTAACTTTGCATTAATGAGATTCAACATGTGGCCATTTATATGGAAAGATGTTTTAAAGACTAAGAGCCAAAATTTAAAGTATAATAAGTCTGGTGATATTTCTATTTTTCCTATTGACAGTAAATCCCCTGAAAAGACCAAAACCCACCATGATTTGATCCTACTAACAAGCATTGTTTGTGTTTCCAAAGCCTGATTACAGCTTAAACCGTTGCACTGGGTGACACGTTCTTTCATTACAAAGGACATGGCCACTGTAGTTTACATTGAGTCAGTTCCACATACAACATCCTGCTGCTGTAAACACTCACCAGGGCACCACATGCGTATTAATCCACAGCTGAAAATAGTCCCCAACAAATGAACTCTATACATCTGTTTAGTGAACATGTGCTGAAATCTACAGTGTCTGGCTGTTCACAGAAAAAATGAAACTATATATTTATGAGCTGTTTTAAATGGCTTATGTCCTCTGTGTTGGTTGCTGAGTATTAGGAGATGGACTAATACAATGCTGGCTTTGTTCTTTTCTTTGGACTTGTCGACACATTACATGTTATAGAATAATGAAAGACTCATTCTTTAAGTGCGTAAAAGAACCATCATCCACCAAGACAGAATTTCTGCCATATTCATATCTGCTTCAGCAACTATGGTTCACAAGATAATTGGATGAGTGAATCAAATGCTTTGTTTTCTCATGTTAATTGGTTGTTGATATCTTATATGTGTGACCTGTTTGACATAACGTGACATAATGAATCAGTGCAATGCATTAACTTCTCGTGACACTGCAACTAAATTTAGATGACATGTACAGTACAGTGTACAAATACACATAAAGTACATAAGAAGGTCATGATGATGGTACATTACAGTCCAAATGTAAATGAAGTAATGGGTCAAAATCACATGAACTTTTTCACACTTCAACCAGTGCAAATATATATATCATAATCCCACGCACCAGCCAATCAGCATGAATTTTTATCTCTGTGTTTCTTATGCAGCTTTGTATCCAAATGCAAATTAAACATTTCTAAACATTTTCTTTAACTAAAAGCAGTAGAGACATCTCCATCCACTGAGTGCATTCTGGTATTTTTTACCTTGCCCTTGCCTTTTTTTTCCCCCAAACCCACAGTAACTGACACACATTACATTGAACAGTCCTCCAAACCCGAGGAAGTGTCATTTGCTGACTTCCTCTAACAGATGCTGGTGCTCGTCTCAGGGAAGTGCAATGTCCTGGATCTAGTGGCACTGCCATATAACTGCTGTATAAATAGATTTCTGTGACAGAGCCATTCATCTCCAGCCATGAACACATCAACATTAAAAGACAGCTCACCGAGACCTCTGCGCTTGTTAGGGCAAGATCAGCAGTCCAGATGCCTGAGATGTAAACTCGTGAAGGGAAGATTAATTTATCTGTCATCCCAGCCTTTGACAGTAGTTATAAATCTGATTTAGCTGTTGAGCAGGGGCCATGAAGGAGGGCAGTTGGACATTAAGATTTCAAAGGAGTGATATCAAGAGGACTAACTCATGACTCGTGGCCTGACCCAAACGAGTCAAAAGTTCTTGTGGGATGAACCATGTGTGGTCTGATGTTTTGCAACTTTGGGGGAAAAAATAAGAGAGGCTTCTGCTCTTCTCTTCTTGTTTGTGTTATTTTCAAAATGGCGGCAATCATATGAGGCGCTTTGGACGAGAAGCGGGCACAGGGTGTCAAAGGAGCCATTTACTGGTAGATGGATGGGAACAGGCGATACGAGCTGGTCACATCCTGTGACCATCTGCACTGGAGTCATGCTAGTTATTCAGATCGGACACAGATGCTCGGGCATAACATGAGCCTCTATGCAGATTATATTTGGAAGCGTGACAAAATGTTTAGTGCCACACTTCATGGAATGTCAAGTGGATTTGTGACATGCCAACATTTTCTACAGGTTCATTTGTGTTTTTCACTAAATAGCTGCTTTCTTTCATTGTCGTGAACTCCCAACTCCCAATTTGTCTCTGCCTCCAGGGATGAAGTGAAAATTCCCTTTTAGAACTTTTAACTTCATCCTCTTCAGAGATACTAATTTTAAGAGCTCTACAGGCAGTTTACTTCCTTTTTCTTCAACTAAACATATCAGAGGGTTAAAGAAACTCTTAAGCATTTGCTGACAGTGAAATTACTCTGCTGCTTTAAGATGCTTAAGGTGGGGATAAAATGTCATACCACATTAAACAGCTAAATGACCTGATCACAGTGCTGTGTAGGTGTAGTGTGGGTGGGGGGAGAGACATGCGATGATGAATCTCTTCCTTTGAAGCCCTTTTCTTTTCACTGTGTCTGTGTTGCTTTCATTCAGATGAAACCACATTCTTTGTATGGTAAACAAGACGGTTGGTGACGGGAACAAAGAGCGAGTAGAGGTTTTAAAAAGAGTCTGTTGTTAATGCACATATGGATGTCAACTGGAAGGACCCTGATAAACTGAGCAGTCCCACTTACATAGTTGTATAATGTCGTTTGCTGCAGTGGTAGAAAGTATATATTCACTCAAGTGCTGTACTTCAGTGCAATTCTTACGTACAGTACTTTCATTCCACTTGAGATTTTCTTGAGACTACTCATATGTCTCCACTTTCACAGAGAATTTTTTTTTTTTTTACATAAAGTCACTTATGTATGTTACTTTGCAGGTAGAGCTATAAACCTCCTGTACTTACACTTAATTCCATTATAGATCATATTTTCTACAGATCTAGACAGTTTGAAATGCGAAGCTCTAACATGTACATACCATTATTCACTGTCACTGTCTATATAAATCCTGTACATGCTGTACATAATATATATAGACATGTATACAAGCATACTGTGCATAATCATCTACTCCATGTACAAGAACAAGTATTCATTCAGTATATATTTCTTTGCTCCATTTGCACCATTTTTTATTGTTGACATCAGACAAAATACTTGACTTGTATACAGACGTTTCTTTTCCACATACTAGTGTACATTAGGGTCATACTATTTTTCACCATTATTTGTCACTTCTTCTTAGCTATATGTCTAAAGCTGGAGTCAGATTCCTTATATATGTACACATACTTGGCCAATATAACGATTTTGATTCTTAAAAAGCAGTCAGTTGCTAAATGTAGTGACAATACTACCAATACTTTTGCTATGTACATTTTGCTGACATACATTTTTTATTTGTACTTGCAGCTTAGTATAACAGAAGCACAGACAGAGAAGAGTTATAAAGTCAGCAAACCGACTTCTTAATGTTAGTTATGCAACTTTTTTAAAATGAGAAATAGAGAAAATGAATTGAGAATTTGGTCATTGGTTAGTTTACAAGGAGACAAACCAGACAGTGTTCTTTTCGGTACGTCAACGCACATCAGATGCAATGTAAGAACTTTCATTTTTGGGACGTAAATTTAGAAGCCCTGAAAGATCACAAATCATCCCAATGCCACATCCAGGAAAGAAAGCTCAGCCTCAGAGCATAAAGAAGAAAAGATGGCCCAGTTGTAGAAGATGAGCATACTGTTTAGGAATGCCCACACAATCGCTTCATCAGTTCATGTGTGTGAGAGTGAGTGTATGCCTACTACTGTGTGTGTGTGTGTGTTTATGAAAGAGTCAGTATTTTCCTCAAGAAATTAAATATTTACCTTATGAAATAAAATGGCCTATAGCTTGAATATTGTATGTCTTATTTAATTACTTTTTACATGCAGTAACACACTGCTGCTGAAAGTGACTGGTAGATTTCGGAGTCCATTAGCTCCAGTGGAAAGAGAACAAAAAAGTGGATGTCAACCTCTGACTAGCATTAGCCACCATAAGCTACTGGTCATACCAGCTGTAAAAGCCCTGATCGTAATGAATATAGAAAAAGTGAGTCTTATTGCTTATGAATGCTATGTTTCATTCGCAAACATAAGACTGCGTTATATTTTCTTTTGAAAGTTCCACAGTCTGACACGTTGGCTACTTGTAATGCAGTATTTTTACATTGATGTACTGCTACTTTTACTTAAGCAAATGCTTGGACTTCTCAACAAACCACTGATCTGCAGTTTAAAGTCACGACTCATTTTTCATCCTCAGATCCAGTCTTTTATAGGACAAACTGTTAATAAAGTAAATTTCAGTGGTCTCCGTTCCCTAGTAAATTCCCCATGCGTTACAGTACAAAGTAAGTCATAACGTACTGCGGACTTAAGTGAACCTAATTACATTAATTATGGCATCAATTACTCCACTGGTGTGGTTTGGCCGCTGTGGTGCATTTTTCCCAGAGCTGTGGCACGGAGGACAGTGGGAATTTTGACATGTCAAAGCGTCCAGGGCCAGAAGCAGGATTAATGACCGCCTGCCTGCATCCAAGGTCCTTCAGCAGTAATTGCAAGCAGAATCTGACTCTATGATCTCAGCAGCGGTATGCAACATGCCAAAACAGCCGGCTTTTGACAGATTACCTTCCTGCAGTAATAACTTAAGCACGTTCATTCTCTCAAATTAGACATCGCATGCCTCCCACTCCGTGAAAACAGGAGCAATAACTTCTTTCCACCTCCTCTGAACACATATCTCAGTATATATTTCCCTGCTTTTGACAGATGTGAGTTAAAATCAGTTTTCAGTTCACAATATCTTTCGGGCTGTATCGCTTCACCTGCAAGTTGACAAGTCTTGGCAAATGAAATGTTTTGAATAAAAGATGCAGTGTTCATCTCCGAGACCTAATGAAACGCTTTTGGAGAATCACGCTGCAAAAACGTCTTCAGGGCGGTTTGACTGTTGTAGCCGCTGTGCTACAGTATGTTAGCCTCCGGGCCTGTGCAGGAATAAATCCCACTGTGGTTCTCTCTCTCATTCTCTCAGTTGATAGTTTGTGTCCAGCCTCAGGACAGAGGGACTCCTATGTGCTGCTCTGTGGTGGGTTGTGTTCTCTGGAGCAGTTAAAAGCCTGGCAGCTCCACCCCATGACTGTCCAAACACAGTTGACTCTAGGCATCCACATCAAACACAGCTCTCTGCGAAGCCCATTGGAAAGTTAACCATGGGGTGCTGAGCTTATTTATTTACAGTATTTTCCACATATAAAAAAGCGTCTTTCTTCAGTCTTTTTTTTTTTTTTTTTTTTTTTAAACATTTTTAAAGCAAGGATCACTCATTAATGTTTGTAATTGATGGGGAAAAGCTGCATTTGAAGAGCTTGACGGGTTTTGACGCCGCACCCGGTTCTACTCAACTCATCTGGACCGAGAAAGCGGGATTCAGAGCGAGTAACAAAAAAAGACAAGCCAGTGAAAGATCCTTTCAGCCTGCTGCTCAGCGGCACTCACAGCGGACATGTCGGAGCGAAATGAACTTTCCCTGCAATGTGTGTTTTAGAGCGCACGCACTGCAATCACTAATTCATCCTGCCTTGAGATCCTTTGACATTGACGTTGGAGGGTAGATGCTATGTGAAAATGTAAATAAACTTTAGAGGAGCTTTGGGTCAGTGTGGGATGAAATTTATAGTTTTGGCATTTACTCTGCAGTCATCATTCATCCCCCTGTCGAGAGCTGAGGCCTTGATCAGCAGAGCCTCCGTTGGCCCTCAGATGACCCGCAGCCTATCTGACCAGCTGTGGTTCAGATGCCTCAGTCTGAGATGTTCGCATTACTGTAATAACTGAGACTGTTAACCCCTAGCGCACCACGACTGCCTCAGCAAGAAGTCATCTCTTTGTCACTGTCTTATTATATAACACATTATAACATTAAAGACATATTCATATAAATATATTCTCCTCTTTATCCCTGGTTGTAGTGGATCTCACTGTGGGCAGTTTTCATAGGGACTATTTCCTCTGTAGAAAGTAGTTCTAAAGAAAAGTGAGGATTATCTAAAGTAACCGGTGCATTGTTTCTGAAAAGATACGTTGAGTTTCCTAGATTTTATATCTAAACTCAAGTCACAAACAAAATTTCCTTCACTTCCATTTTATTGATGTGGCGGCAAAAAACTCTTATAAAATCAATTCTGTCTGCACGGCCACTAGAGGTAAGTGACAGAATGTCTTTTTTGTGATTCGCTTGAACCGACCATTCAGACTTCAACCGAGATTATAATGGCTTTGGCAGCCGCTCCGAACTCTACAGGGTTATGTGCACTATGTAGCAGAATGTACAGCGCTGTAAAAGCCAAATCAAAGTCTAATAATGGGAAGGAGCCCTTCAAGCAAAGTGCCAATTATGTTAAATTGCTTCATTAAAGGCAGCAATCACAACTGTCATGTAAGCATTTGGACATAACTGCTCACTTCTGGCGGTTGGAGTTCATGTGGGTGTAGCTGCAGCGCAATAAACACATGCAGATTTACATAACCTCGCGAAACAAATGATTTTGTTTGCTGACTGCTTGCCATAACACATAACTGAGTGACAACAAAAAAAAAAGCTCGGCATTTTCTCACTTCAGCTGAGAGAACAAAGCCCCTCGCTGTTTTTCCTCCTTTTAACAGGTGAGTGCTCCAGCTATTAATTTGTGTAGGGCCACCTACTTTAATTGGTCTTAATCTGGAGTGAGCGGCTTTGATCTCTCTGACAGTTTGACTGCATTAGCACGAGTGTGCAGGCTAATCCTTTGCGTAGCTTGTTCTTTTGGCGCAGTCAGAGGCCTGTCCGGCGATAATATGTCAGCTGAGGGATAAGCCCTCATCAAACAACCAGGTCTAAGCTTCTGGAAAATGGGGGTTGAAGGGCCACCATCACGCTGTGCTTCAAACAAAGATGGAGACGTAAACCAGCTCCAGCTTGCAGCTTGTTATCACTTTCAACCATTTTCAAGGGTTTCAAGGTTCGTGTCCTTTATGCAAACTTGTTGGCGTGTTCCGGCGTCTTCTGTCCTGTGACCACACACTTCTCGCTTCATGATAAACACCATTACATGGTCCTCTAACCTCGAGCGAGTCCCGGGCGTTACAATGAACTCTTTATATCATCGTCCCACCACGGTTCATACACACACTGCATGCATGATCCACATGTCCAAACAGTGGCTTTATCTGTGCCGTGTCATCTTATTAGGAAGTAACAAGCGTACCAAGTGTTTGTCCTGAACTCGAGCTGAACTCTCATGAATTATGATAACCATCTCACAGTCAACAATATCTGCTTTCAGGAGAGGAATAGAGAGATAGTGTTTGAAATGAAGAAAACAGCAGCACTTGTGCTTCCCGAGCGATTATATCACACATCATGGCGATTTACTTATCACGACTGGCATATCTTGACTTCAGTGGATCTTTTGTTTTTGTGCTCTGTGATGGAGGAATGTTAGCTGAGCTTTCTTCACGGTTGCATGTAGAAAGGACCAAATATGTCAGTTAATGCTTACTCAAAGAGGACAGTTAGAAAGCGGTTGGGTTCACAAGAGATATTATGTCAAATCAGTTTTAGAATCATTGTTTCACCGTCTTTAGAGTTTGTTTTTAGTATTTTGGTGAGCGTTGACATTTATTGGATGTGTTTCTTGTTGGCTGAGAATGTATTGTTGGGCATCGAGTGAAGAAAGCAACAACTTTGAATTTAAATTTTCTCAGTTCTTCAATATTACTTTTAAGCCATTGAATTGAGTTAAATGTGTGTTTTTGAAAATACCTTCACTTCAGTTATGAGCTTGAGTCTTGAGCCTATGCGTGTGTGTGTGTGTGTATGTGTGTGTGTATGTATCACTGCAAGATTTATCTCGTGGTCCCTCAGGGGGTCCAGACCCTCAGCTTGGGAATCATGTTAACAGACTTTTGAAAGAGCTTTTGTTTGCTCACATGACAACGAAACTCATATGTAAATATGCTTGTGTAAATTAGTCTGTTCACAAATTTCAAAATGAAAATTTGGCTGGTTAAACATATTCTGTATAATATGCTGCATTTTGTTATTTTAGATGTGCAAACTGCTCTATCTAAATCTTCCTGCCTCGACACGCTGGAGGCCACCTGCGTGTGGTCATCTGGTTTCTGGCCGATCTGTCATCCATCAGAAAACAGCAAAAAAATATTGGGTACACCAGGGAACCCGTTGGAAGGTGACTCGCCAGTCATGGGCAGCGGGTAAAGATTAATCAAATGTTATGTGTACTATCACCAGCTGGCAGCACCAGCCTCTAAGACTTTGAGTGAGTAAGTCCACAGAGAGGCCCGTGGCACAGCTGAGTTTGTCTTGTAAAAGTGCAGCTGTCCAAGACATGACAGCTACAGCATTAGCAGGGCCATTAAGAGGTGTAGAACATTTCCAGGGAAACCATTTGAAAAATGACAACCCCCGGCAGTGCTGAGATATTAATTATACGCTGCACACATAGAAAATAAGCGAAAACAGTTGGTAAGACAAAAGACGCCTTGTTTTCTCACAAGATGCCTTGTTTTATGCATCAAGCATTTAATAAGCAATAAACAGAAGAAGGAAAGAGGGGAAAAACTAAATTTTAACTACCGCCAGCAGCAAGCAGTTTTGAAACACGGATGACCGGAGTAATGACTAATTACCTGCCGGCTCATTTTCCAAAATTAATCAAGAATTCAGTGTGAGAATTACAAATGATTCCCGAGGAGAACAGCTTTAAAGCAGCCTTTTCTTAAACAATTTGCTCTCAGGAAAAACAGAAAGTAGATGCAAAATGAATTTCTCCCGGGAGTGCTTCACTGCAGAAATTCAAACCCCATGTAATGTTTGATAATGTCGTCCTAGACTGCAAAATCTCCCAGAATGAATTGCAGAAAAATGCACTATTTGCAAACTAACCTGAACAATACTTTCTCCAATAGCATCATTGCTGCTGTGCGCAAGACAATTACCTTTTCAGGACTTTCACTGCAAGGTAGTAACAACTTGATTTTTGAATTTGCAGCAATTTAAAAACTGGAATCACTGTTAATAAATTCAACAGACTCCAGGGAAAACACCTATTCACAGCCTTAACAAATCACTACCTGATAATACAGTGCTTGAAAGCTGAGGTCTCTGTCTTGGTATTGATCTTCTTCTGTCTATTAATTCTGCTGCCATTTTCCATTTTGAGAGCGTAGGAAGCCTGTAAAGCAAATCACAACACACATGTCAGGTATGCAGGTGTGCAGGCGTGAACTTTACATATAGATTTTGGGTAAAATATGAGTCATTTCAATCATTAGTCAGCCTCACAAACCGGCTCTCAACTTGTTCTGTCATGTTGTAACGGAGGAGATGTAGAGGTCAGGAGGCGTTTCGGTCCTGCAGGGAAGTGTGCAGGATATGGACATGGTGTTCCCGTCACAGAATAAAGATTAAACCTTTCACATATTTTCATCCTTTTATGCAGAAAGCAGCTTCATAATGACTAAATCTGCCCGTAGTGTTAATTGGGGATTAATTTGCCATGTTTTCAGTAAGTTGAAGGCATTAACGAGGATCCAACAAGGTGCCTCCTAATTAAAACCGCAAGTCCCTGAGAGTGTTATAATTCCCGTAAGAATAATCCATTAATTGGTCATAACTAAACCCTGTGTAGAGTTTGATTACAGCTACGGCGGCGAGCCCGGTCGGAGGAGTTTAAACTCTCAGACTATTGCGTGTATAAGAGCCATATCCTGTCCTCTTCTCAAGGGAATGAGAGGAACTGATGATGGCCACATAATGTCTGTTCACAGAGCCTCATAAATAAAGAGCTGCCCCTGAGTGCAAACTATGTTTATTATAGCCGCCTGAACCTCCGTGCCAGCCCTTGGAGTTACTTATGCAGATAAATGCAGCACCATTCATCATCACCTCTATTCATAAATAGCCAATAACTCATCTCTCTCCATATGGAAGATTAGACCTTGGAAATGTGACTTAAGCACAGGAAGTATTCAGTTCATGAAAAACACGAGTGATCACACACACAGCCATCTCTCTTTTACTCATTATATCTTATTCTACATGTCATTTCCTTGCTCGGCTATCATCTACGAGGCCCCGTAAAGAATCGCACGAGGAGCGTCTTGGTGGTATGCTGACTGAGAGCAGATGAGGTGGGGTTTTCTTTTTTCTGTGTGTGTGTGTGTCTTACTGTAGTGTGCTGGTTTGCAGAGAAGAGGCCACAGAGGTGCATAGACTGATGAGAAGGGATGATATATGTAGCGCCTGTGTCCCAGCTCTCCTCTGGCCCATTGTCATTAATCACGGCCATTAGGCTCCCCCTCCGCCGCCGCTCGCCTTGTCTGCGCCCAGCCATCACAACCTCCCTTTTGTCTCATATCCATAAAGGGAAAGGCCGTATACTTTCACCTCGCCTCCCACCGCAGAGATATGGGGATGCTAAAAAGGGTGCTAGCACACGTTCTGGGGAATTAAAAGTTATAATTTATCTCATTATGGCATGGAAGGTGTTTTGTTACCCTGCAGCAAAGGTGTTTAATTCTAAAGTTTATCCCTCTGCTGGCTTCTCTTTCCGTACTTATCCACAGCTGCACCGTGATTCGCCGTTTTACCTCAGAAACAAGCAGAATGGTTTTAATCGACGCGCACACATTATCGTCCTGTTGTCTCCGCCAGCTAATCAGCAGTCAGAGTTGCTCTCCTCTCTTCAGCTCAGTCTTCACGTCGTTAAGTCTCCCCCCATCCTCCATGTCATCAAACCCAAGAGGTCTGATATGATAATATGTGTGAACTGAAATGTGAAAGCAATTCATATCACTTTCCAAGGGCTTTGAATGTTTGATTTGCATAACTAGAGAAAATGATATTAGATGGGCATATTGATTTAATTTCATCCTAGAGCGCTGTTAATTATGGTATCATAAAAGTGTCATCTCTTTATTATCGGGTTCAGAATGGGGGTTGATGGCTGGTGTTGGCGAAGTGCTCGCATTGCTACGGGAAGGCTATCATCATGATATTGTTAACATAATTTTACATTATGAAGCTGGGTCACGATACGCCAGAGATATAGCTCTTTATTATCTCTTGATCAAACTTCTTTGACTTTAAAGGATTAGCTGTATCTGTTCTTACTTTGTTCTTTGATATTGCATGAATACGTCTTCTGAATGATGGGTTCTGAATGTTTTGCATGTACCCCCCCGCCACCCCACCCCATCGTCCTCCCACTGTGTGCCGGCGACTTGATTTATATTCAAGTTTTAACAATATTACATGTTTAACATCATGTGACCAAGAACAGCGGCACGTTCTTGCTTTCAAGTCGATGACTAACATGTGTCTCGCATATGGCCTTGGTGTGTGTTTTCATATCATAAAGACTACAGTCTGTATGGGATTATGGGATACCTTTCCCTGTATAGCTATTGTATGCATGCACATCCTGCACGCCCAGTAATCTTTACTGGGAGGACGTGGAACAAATCAAGTATCCCCTCCTCTGCTTCCAGCTGAATTCAGATCTTTACAAATGGATTCCCTGTGTGCAATTTATCTAAATGAACAGTGATCATTATTCTAGATCTACCCCATCCTTAATGCTAGAGCACTATTGAGCAGATATCTCTTTAAACACAGCAAATAGGTGGTCTGGGCTAAGGGAAGGCTGAGTGCATTCATTACTTCTCTTCCCTCGTTTTTTTTCCTCAGGAACACAAAGCAGTGCATAATGTGCAATCTGATAAGTGTTCTCCTGCGCGCGCCAGCCCCCCACCCACCCACCACCACCTCCTTCGTCGTCCTATACATCACTGGCCGGCTCAGCTGTGGTTTGCGAGAGGAGAACTCTGGGATTGGTGTGGCTGAAGTTGATGAATAGGCCTGCGAGGGTGAGAAACTCCAGGGCCAAGCTGTAGGTCCATCCCCGTGGCATGTGATGCTGATTGGCTTTGTCCTGTGCGGCCGCTCTGGAGAAGCGGACATTAAGATTAAGTGATGCTGTCGTGTCGGGGAGCAGTGCACTGCATCATCCTGGGGAAGAGACAGCTGCGGTGGTTAATCCTTCATCACCAGGGGAGCGCTGCCAGAGCAGAGATATACAGCCAAAGATAACCCTCCATAACTTCTGCTAAAGATCAGAAACTTTGAGTTCGCATCCATCTGTCCTCAATCCTCACTTAAAAATGAGAAATGAGCGGCGGCGGTGCTGCAGACAGTCGAAAACAAATGGTGCAAATAACATCAAGATGAGGTGAATGTTTTAGTGAAAGGTAATCCCTCTCTAACTAACACGGTGAGTCAAAAAAAACGCTCATTGTGCAGCACATACTGTACCGTGGCTTCTGTGAGTGGAGGGAGAAGAAACAAGGGCAAACAAACAGAAAGCCATTTACAAGGCTTCTGCAATCGCTCTCGTGTCAACGGCGAACGGACAGAACTGTACTTTATCACACATTCTGGGTTGTGGGAATTCCCAGTCGATGGAAAATCTAGTTTAAACAGAGAAAAAAAAGCCACTCGGAGCAGAGCTAAAGTGGTCTGTATTTATGTGTCTGCGCGTGGCGTCAGCATATTTTAGATTGCTGGGTTTGCATGTTTGTTGTTGGTTTGATGTAGCTGTCATGATGTGATGGATGAACATCATCATGCAAAGAGTTAACGGAGAGGTCTGAGCTACAAGAGGAAGCCGACATGTTGTATTGGCCAGGATGGCCCGAAAAGACTTTACAGCAGGATCAGTCTCTTTCCATCCACTTCACCCTCTCCGCTGCCCGAAGCCAGCCTTCTTGAACTTTACCTTTTACATTTTCATACCACTTGCGCTCCTACTTTTCTGAATATGGTAATTTTCCTCGAGAAAAGCCTCCGAGATCCTGTGGGATGATATATTTGGTATGGCGGAGGCATACCTGCAGAGAGCGCTTGTGACAGTGACATATTAGTTATGGTGTCTCTTGGAATCTGATAACTTCAAATTTGCCACCTTGTTAAGTTTTGATTTATGTGATACCATTTCACTAAAGTAATTGGCCTGGCCTGTTGTAGAAAATAATCAGCCTCTCCACAGAACAAATGCTGGGCCATGCTAATGAGGCAGCGCGAGTGCTGAACTGATGCTGCCGACTGACAGTTATTAATGATTGTTATGATATACAGACGAGTCGAGATTGGACCGAGTTGGGTGAAAAAAAGTGACATTTAAAAAATACGGCATATTGGGAAGTACTAATGAAGTAATATAGTGCAAGGAAAACAATCATGTGCATTGTCAAGGCAATGTGTAATTACCCAGCAGCCACCCTGGCTGGCTGTTTGGCAGGCAGGCTGGGGGTGTGTGTGTGTGTGGGGGGGGGAGCTGAACAACCTGGCCGGTAATGGATGGAGCTCTGCTGGCAAGGGGCTAAAATGCACTAGGCAGTGACAGAGGTGTACAGATTGATGAATTAATTGGGTCTTTCTTGGGACATAAGGGGAACCTCTGTGGCATATGCTCGGCTTGTTACTTTGGAAAGTCTACTGACCCTGAAAGTGAAGCCATCCCACGCAGGGAGCTGTGGCTTTTTTTATTGCTCTTTTTCCTGGGGGGTTGTATCGCACACGCTGAAGTGTAGTCAACTGCAATTTGTTATAATTTTATAACAGTACACTGCAAGTATTGCCGAATAGGGCTGGAAAATAATTCAGTCTGATCGACTTTCATTGGAATTATATTGTGGCGATATCTTATTATGTTATGATTCTCTACATTTCTGCTGTCAAAGTGAATGATTCAGAGGAAGATGTAGTTTAAACTTATTAAATTAATTATTAAAGGTTTTGTTTCTGGAAACTTGATCGTAGTTCATTGCTTTGAACCTCAGGCTGACAAAGTTCTTGCACACCAGAAAGTCTTACGGTCGAGTTGTGCTCCAACAAAAGTATTTCTGAGAACATGTTGTCTGTCCATGTCTCTGAGTGTTTATAGTTATTCTGAGCCGCAGAATGAAAAGCTGACCGTCACAGAGAGAGGGGAGATTTGATTTTTATTTAAACATGGGGATACATGGGGAACACACATTTGCAAACAGTTGGGTAAAACTTGTTCAAGGTTTTATCTGATAAAGGTCTGATGACTGAAAGATTACAAATAAAGTGAATACAAGTGATCTACAGTATGTGGGATTTCATTCACTGTAACTATCAGAAAGCATCTTAATATCATAATATTGATTTCAACTGTGTTGCCCAGACCTATAATGCCAAAAATGTAGTCGGCAAAAATACGGAAAATTGATTTATTGTTCAGGTCTTTTATCAAACTAAAATGCCAAACATTTGCTGATTCCAGGTTCTGTGGGAAAGTGAAGGACATTTTACAATTTAATATAGACTTATCAAAAAATATAATAATTATTGATAATGAAAAAAAGTTGCAGCCTTAAATCAGATCATGAAAAAATCAATAAAACTTTGAGAAATGGGTGAAGCTGTAAGTAGTAGGTGAGGCCTTTGGGTGATCTCCAAATCAGGCATCAGTCAGAGAAGTTGAATAACAGTGATGTGACTTTGCTGGATCCAAACCAAGCGCACGAACGGTGGATCAAAGAGTCCCATAAATGACATCATCATCCTCCTGACTGGTCGAACTCTTTCGTCCACCCGCAGCCACTTGCAGAGGTCTGCACATAGTTGCCATTTAATCACGGCGCTGCGACACCCCTCTGTCAAACCTCTCAAACCTTCTTACTTAGCGCTGACTCCCGCTGAGTGAGAATGAAAGTTCTCACAGCTGCTAACTGTCACTGTGGTCTTACTTCAGCAAGTGCCCATTGGCTGCGATCGCTCCCCCTCACTCATCTCCCATCAAGCCGGTGCATTAGGGCCGACTGCCGACCGCATCAGTGGGCCTCCTCGGCCCCGTAGAGAGTCCCAGGCCCATCACCACGAATTAAACCAGAGGCTCTGGTAGTGGCGCTGCTTTTGGTGCCACTGAGCATTACACTGACACAAATGCTGAGGATCTTTGTCAGCTATTATTTCAATACATGAGTGTGTGGTGCCTTGTCCATCCCAGTTTCTTTGAAGCTCACATATCCTCCTCCTGCTTGGAACAATTCCCCTTTAAAGTGAAGGAACAAACCCTTGGATATGAATAGTTAATTAAGCTCATGTTTTCATTTTTCTTCTCTAGGTGTTGCTGTATGTTATCTGAGAGAGGTTATATAGGTTATAGGTTATATATGTTTGATAATACATCATAATAACAGATCATTTTAATCTGCATTTGGATCTATGTCTGCATGAAAATGATGATGGACACTCAACCCAATACGGCTTGATTTGATGATTAGCAGCTCAACAGACATGTAGACAAACTGGGATGAATTTGTTTGATTTTTAAATGTTACAACATCATTCAAAAGGCAAAATGTGAAGAAGGTCCTAAATACAAGTTGACCAATATTCATTTAGGAATAAAAACAATAACCTGTCAACCAATATTTGCCTGATTTGACACTTTTAATCAGTGCTTACTGGAAATGTTGTTAATGATTTGTCGACAAGAAAGCATAAGAAAATCTTCTTTGATCCCTCACCTTGCAATGTTAAGAAATCTTTTCTGGATCATTCTGGGCTCATGCCGCAACTTTGCACCAAATTTCTATGAGGTCTGCTGACTAGTTCACAGGCACACAAATGACTGAAAGCCTAACCTCCTTGGTGATGCTGTTGAGCTCAGACTTTTTAATCAAAACATTCTCATCCTTGTCTTCAAGGCTTCATGTTTTCTAGCCTCTCATGGTTCAATATTTCTGGGTGTTGTGTCTTCCAGTTCTCTTTGCTTGAGCCGCTAATCAAATATTCAACGTATCTTTGTAGCCCTGTTGTTTTGGGACGCCTGAGAAGCGATATACCCTGCACTACATCCCTTCCCTCCTTCTCTTCCACTGCCCTCTCCATCTCCCTCCTCCCCTCCCTCCGCTCCATCTTTACACTTATCGGAAGAGACAGGTGAGTTAGTGCGCGCTCAACTTCAAACCGGCGTAATTGTTTTTCATACGGAATGAGAGCCGTGGACTAGACATGGATTGTAGAGGAACAACAGGGCTGATTAGCGAGGGTTAGATTTGCTTGCTGGACCATTTTGACACCTGTCTCCCTGCCTTCCCTGGAAGCTGGACCTGATCCCTCTATACTGTCAGTCACACTGGTGGGCAGAGAGAGAGGAGAGTAGGCAAGATAATGGATTGAATAAGAGTGGGAGACTTTTCCCCCCTCAGTCAGGACCGTAATCACAGCTTGTCTTGAAAGTCACCATGATGGAGCTATTATACTGTACTCTTGTTATCTACGGCTCATATTCTGGAGACAATAAAGCTTGAGAGCAATTAAGTCCAATGACTTTTCTCGTCCATTACTGTAGTCATTGATGTAATGCTGTTGTTAGATAGATTTTGCAGCGTCAATGAGGTATAAAGTTTGTTGCATTAACGCACTCTCATCATACATCACCGGCTATTACAGTGTTTTAACAACATTAATATTAGGCTTATTTAAAAGTGCGTTGAATAGCTGTGTGCCCTTATGTTCTGGAAAACTAATGTACAATATTCAAAATATGCATCCCATCTGGCTGCATCTTGTTTACAGAACACAGTGGCAGCTTGGGGTTATTAATCATGTTTGTCTTAATTACCCCGCATAGCTGCTCCATCCCCAACTCTGCATTTGACCTTTTTTCTGGATCCTTTCAAACCATTAATCATGCAAAGATCAACGCCAGCCAAATAAGAGTAGATTGCATTGCATTGCCTCAGATTCTCGTGGAGGCAAACGGTCTACTTGGAAAGTAACGTGTGCGTAATTATCTGCAAGTATGAACTATCAGCACAGCTGGTTTTCTTATTCGCCGCTCGAGTTCTTAAAAAAGTAAAGTTTCGCAGTGGAAACTAAACTGTCGTCTACTGTAACAAGAAAGTCTTCTTGCTCTGTAATATAAACAGAGTTGTCTTCGTATGCCTCGCTCGCTAATGTGTCTTGATTTTCTTGAATTAACGAGCGTTGACATTTTCAGAGACAAATAGCTCTTTCTCCAAGCACTGTTTCTGGTTTCTTGCCATATGGCCGGGAGCAGAGTCACTCCTAATCTTAATCTGACAGGTAAATGAGCGGCCGTGTGTGGTCTATCTGTTGACGAGGGACAGTTCAGTCCTGTGGGCTTCAATGTCCTTGCCAGAAAGGCAATACAATTTAGTGAGAAGTCTTAACCCAGGCATCTTTTCAGACAATTTTCATTTGTCACCACTAGCCTGAAGAATGAGATACTGCCATCTTTGAACAAATCACAGAGCCACCAGTCAGTATACTGATGAGACGTGTGTGACAAATAGCAATTAGAAGCTTATTTATGTTTCCAGAGATAGATTTTAATTGGAAAAATTACATCTGATGACCTGGAAAGGTGATCTGCTGATTACTGATAACCTCCGTTGTCGATTCTTTTTTCTTCTTTTTTTTTGCAGTGAAAGTCGTGTCATTCATCATTCAAGTCAACCGAGCAGTGGCGGTAATTTGCATCACACAGTGCAGTGTTGTGATATGGAGAAGAACTCCCTCTTCCACTCCTCCACACCTTCAGTCAGTTAAACAGATGAACTATTGCAGGACAAAGATTAAACAGTAACTGGGGGTGCCACAGCACAATGTGAATGGGCCCTGACAGACATTTTATCAGTAAACCAATTAACATGATTTATGGTCGGGGGTAACCATGAGACTTGCCCATAAATACAAAGGGCTGGCTGAGCAGCTCCTTCTAAAGCGAGATGTTATCAGACTGCTCTCGATTCCGCTTTGCTGGCATGGAGTCAGCATGCATTTGTAAATGCAGCTACTGTGCATGGAGGGCCTCCCCCTTTACTTTGGGTCAGGAGTTCAAAGCTCAGCCTGAAGAGTTGAAGAGTGGGGCGTGAACTCCCGACCCCCTTAATGTAACGGGGTGAGCAGTGGAGAACCAGTTCTTATCAGGCGTCTCCCACCCAGGTGCCTGCTCTGTCCATCCCATGACATGTAACATGGGAATCAATGGAATAATTGGCTAATAACACAGTTTAATGAGAATGATCAATGAGAGATGATTCAGGAGATTAACATTTCAGCAATTCACCATATCCAACAAGAAAAAGTGAATTAGAACTGACTGAAAGCAGCTGACTCATCTCTGCCTGGCCCTGACACGTGGTTTACGTCACCAACTGTCTCGCTGTGTGGAATTTTGGCCGTTCCTACGAGTTCAGGCGCAGTGTTTGCTTGGGAAAGATTTAGTGTTTCCCAAAAACGTGTTAATTGGGCTCTGTCTTTTTCTGGGTGATCTACTGTTTTAACTCACACAGAGGTCGTCAGGTCTTTAACGTGCCCTCGCCTCAGGTCTTTGACAATAAATCCAAGCTGACAGGTGGATTGTGTCACCACATTTTCTTAGCTTTACATTAGGCCACGTTTAGTAAAGTTGGGAAAAATGCTCAGTGCAAGTTGCCAGAGCCCAAGGTGACATCCATTAGTCAGATATTCTCTTAGCTGAAGAACACAGTGGGGTACAATCAAAAGCTTCGGAAAAAGCTTGTAATAGAAGCTAAAAAGTGAAGAATTTTTTTATCACAGATACATTGTGTTTTCCCAAGGTCAAGAATAAACCTCCATGTTAAAAAATTTGCAGTGATGTAAAACACAGAAAAGCAGCAGATCCTTATACAGAGCTTATGTTTGGACATTTTAGCCCTCTGTAATGTCTTTGGTCCTGACTGAAATATCTCAACTTCTACTGGATATATTGTCATGAAGGGGCGGCTATAGCTCAGGAGGTAAAGCAGTTGTCATCCAGTCAGAAGGTTGGTGGTTCGATCCCTGGCTCCTGCAGCTGTGTCGAAGTGTCCTTGGGCAAGATACTTAACCCCTAATTGCCCCCAATGGTATGTTAATGTACGTCGCTTTTCGATAAAAGCGTCTGCTAAACAAAATTGTAGAATTGTAGAAATTTGGTCCAGACCTCCAAGTCCACAGAGGATGAACTCTACTGACTTTGGTGATTTTTTTTTTCTCTAGCGCCACCAACTTTGATTGACATTTGCGGTTTTTGGAAGTCCTCAGCAACTGTTTTTAATCATCATCATCATCATCATCATCATCATCATCATCATCAGAGCAAAATTTTAATTCATCCTATATCTTGGTTTCTATTTGGTCTCATTGCTCAATAAAGGACATCATTAATTTTGTGTTGACTGACTAATTGGTCAGTCAGCTAATTGTTTCAGCACTGATTCAGAGAGCTATGAAGGAGATGTTGCATATATTGTGTTTATTTGCTCAGAAACACATTAAACCGATGTCCCATCTTTCACCTGTCCTCTCGGCAGCATCTTTAGGTTTACAAATGATCTGCTGATAAAGTCACTTTCTCAAGATTAAGCCTTTTGTGCACGTAAGCTGCATTTTATGGTGACAGCCCGTGTTATGAGACGGCAATGATGAGCTCCTCATTCCCTCTCAGAGATCAGTGTGATCAAGCACTCATGATTAATCACGGCCGAGTGATTCGATGATTAATGTTTATACAGTCCCTACAGGAGCTGCAGGACATACTCTCACATCCTTCAGCGTGTTTACAATTTTACACCTATTATGAGGGAAGATGGAGAGCTCCATTTACAGTTCACTAACCTTTATGATGGCGGGCTCTCATCTGCATTTTATTTTCTTTTTTTAACACTTCAAGTCATCTACAAATGTCAAAATAAAACAGGCCCATGAAGTGTTCAGGCACGGCTTTTGAAAGAACAACGCTCTTTGATTTAGTCGAGGGCGTTCCACTCTCATTCCCGTTTTTATGAGAGCTTTTAATTTTTATTGAAGGACGGCGCAAAGTAAAATGGTTCCTCATCTAAGGAAGATTAAATGGTCTTATACAATTTACAGAAACACGAGGGCATGAGGGACAAAGGCCTGAAATGAGCTTTACACCACATGTCCTCTAAATAATGTGAAGGGAGGGCGGAGGCGCAGAGGGAGACGAGCGGCGAGGAGGATGTGCTTCTCTGCAGACACATGTAAATCAATTTGTATTGATCCAAACAATACAGCCAGCAGCTCTGCACATTCATTGATTAAACAATTAGATAACTGCTGGATCTATCCAAATAGAAAATTATATTTGATTTAGCTAAAACCTCGCTGTCGTATGTGTTCATACTTTGATATCCTCTGCCCTTAAACCTGTTTATAAGATAGATAGAGTTATACAGCCATTTATCATTTATGAAATTCACAGGGGCAGAAAGTCACATAATACAAAAGGTACATTTACTCACTTACAGCTTTGAGGTGCTTGTACTATGAGTAGTGGCATTTTATCCATCCATCCATTATTCTTTGTGCTTATACTAGGTAGGGTCTTTTCATTTTATGCTACGTTATGCTCTTATATTATATATTATACTCTCTCTATATACTCTTGGTTCACTGTGTGTCACTTTGTTCTTTTGCAATTTGTCAAGGGGCCCTTCAGATCTGTATTAAGACCTTTGTTATTTTAGTTCATATTTTGCTCTGATTCCCAAATGAATTTGTGGTACAGCAAATAGTTTGTCCCAGGTGCCTCTAGCAGGTAAATCCAGCCTTGTATCCAGGTCCTTAGCTGGGATTTTAGATGGGGCCATGAGTCCAAATCCCCCCTCAGTAACTTCATCCCACAAAAAAGTCCACAAAACTCTCACAATTCTTTCTTTGACATTTTATTTGTTGTTGTTCATTTAACTGTTTTTCTGTCTGTGAATCTCTCCCTGCATAATGATCTAAATGCTGTTTTAGAAAAAATGCTTTTGACTTTAATTTTTGTTTGTGTGTACATGAAACCAGTACAGTTTAAACATATTAAAATGCCCATCCCAGCTTTTAAAGTCTGCCCAAGTGTATTTTATGTGATTGTAGAATGCCAGCTTTTCTTCAGGTTGCTAAAACTCACAAACGTCCTGTCTAGGATCTTACTGTCCTCATTGGTATCTACAACCATGCTGGCTTTGCAAAAAGATGCAATATTTTAATGCATCAGTTACAATAATCACGTTATACAATAATATAATGCTCTTAAAGGAGCCATTTTGCATAATGAATACATTAACTTTTAGGTGCACATTGCTGATAATACCTCTATACTTCCTGCGTACTAAACATTTCGAATGCATTATCTTTACCTATAATCAAGTATTTGCACATTGGGCTATTGCTACTTTAAGTAAAGGATCTAAATTCATCTTCCACCACTGTAAATTCATAATGGAGCCGTCCATAAATCCAACTAATCTTGAGAATATCATGTTTATAACCTTGGTGATTGCTGAGCGCCATAATATTTTGTGTTTCAGTTGCAGACCGTCGCACCCTCACATATTTCTCAGACATTTGGCTGCTGTATGCCTTTTTTCTCCACCACTGTCTTTCAGAGTTTCAGAGGGCCAGTAAACCATGGCTTTCAATTCCCCTGCTCAGGTGTTTTCACTCAGGAATAGGAGTGATGAGCAAACGCTTTCAGACTCAATCCTTGAGCAAAGGGCTGTGCTGACAGGGATTATTATTTATTTGTCATGGTGGATGTAATAAGCTGTAGATACAGGATGGAGGGCCTGTGATTTATTGCTCTGTCGACCGCCACTAGCAGGACGTGCGCTCTAGCGTGCAGGATGAATACCGCACTGTCAGTTCTGTCCATCCGTCACCATCACCTCTCCCCGCCGCCGCCGCTCTCACACACCCTCCCATTTCATGCCACAATACATAAACAATCTTTCATTATTTTGATACCTTCTTCTCCATATTTGTTTTCGCCACGTAACGCGGGGCCTCGGTTTTATGTGTCCCATTATTTTGATGCACTAGCTCGAGCTGTGCACCTTGGAGTTATTGTGAAACGGTTGACGTTTCCATCAGCTTCCACATAAAGAGGATCAAACCTGCTCGTGTTCACTTTTTCGCCGTTTTGCCAGACTCTTATTTTCCGATTTGAGCAATCGAATTAATGTTCTTCACACAAAAATCCTCTTGACTCGAACATTAGTTTCATATTTCATAGTTGGAGACATGCAGACAAGCCGAGCTATTGTCCACTGGCACCAGCCACTGGGAAGGTTGTACTCCAAATAATCATGGTTGTATTTTGCTGCTGCTTTTAATGTTATTGAGCCGCATCTCGCAGAACGGGTGACTCTCTTGCCTCTCTGTAGGTCATGTAATCTTGTTAAAAGCCTTCATGGTTTTAGGATTATGTTATTGAAATGTCACTTAATTGGATAAACATTTTTCATGCCGTAAACACAGTGCGCCGGGTTCTGTTTAGTCGCTGTGGATATTGTTTACACGGCAGAGGGATTTGCGTAAGTGGAACTGACTCTGTAAACAGCGGCTCCCACTAGAGGCTTTATGTGAAAAGCAGGCTGAGAGTAAGGCATCAGGGAAAACACTTAGCCCACATATCAGAGCTGCGGACATGTGCTTGGCGAGAGGGAGCGAGCACGTCGGTGACAGCGCTTAATTAATATGAGGAATTGCCTTTGTGTCCGGGTAAACGACTTGAGCAGGAGCCGCTTTGTTGTTTAAGCCCACTCAGCTGAGTGTTTGGTGGGGGGAGTAAGCTGTAATCTGGGAATAACATTACACCCCTGCATGGGGAAGCACCAGGCAGCCAAATTTTCATTCCCTAGATCAGACTTTGTATCAATCATTCCTATTTTTTCTTTCTTCTACCCAAACAACAGCCGCTTCCCTTTCTCTCTCCGGGCCCTCAGTTGTCGTTTACCACAACTCAGCTTTGGTATCTGTCTTATTTAAAGGCTCATTTTTTTCTCAGCAAATTGTTATTTATGGACTTTTGTTTGTTCTCGGGCATCATTACTAACAATACCGTTAATAGCAATCATTTGTTATTCGGCACTGGTGCTGATTGTTGGGATGGGGGCAGTGAAGTGAAAATACTCATTTGGAGGTTGAGGAAAGTCTTGACAGGGCCCATTTATAACAAGATCATTCTGAAAAGTCCAGCCTATTAATAACCCTCCATCGCAGTCTAATTAGCGCTCCCTGATGTAAACGAGTCTGAATCATGGAGTTGTGTGATTTTCTCCTGTAAAGATCATTGTTGGTGTCGTCCTTGTTTCTTTGAAAAAGCTGAAGATCAACCTTATTCTGTTGCAATGAATTTGTCTTTGTCCATCTAGATAATTGTGTCATAATATATGTTTCCATAAGTTCTCCTAAATACTTTTTAGACCTTTTCATATGCTAAAAGCCTGTAGGGTCTGTTAACCTAACGACAAATTACACTCATAGAATACAACATTGACTAAAGGATATTACTTTTTCCAAAAGGGTTCGACTCCATTAACTGTATCCATTTTGGTTCCAGGGCTGAGTCTTACAACCCTGATTCTGAAAAAGTTTGGTCGCTGTGTAAAACTTAATAATGTGACTACCTGCTTCTCTCTGTTTTACATCACTGTAAACTGAATACTTTGGGGTTTTAAAGAAGTGATGCTGACTTCTGGAAACTTGTGGTGTCCACTTTTAGAGTGACTGATTAACTGATAAATCAAATGTCATGGGTGTCCTGGTAGCTAAATCCATGTACAGACCTACTTTAGCCCCTCCATTCATTTCAATGAAACTAGTCCGTCAACACAGAGAGCACAACACATTGAATTGCACTCAACTTTTGCCAGACCACAACAGGACATGACCTGACTTAAGGACGCTGTAGCAGACATCCTTGGTTGGTTACTTTGTAAAGTAAACGCGTAAGTTCAGCTGTTAACCTTGCGATCATTGTAATGAAAGAGGGAATCATTTTCTTCATGTTCATGAATCATCAAATAAAGGCAAAAGCAATGATCAGATTAGTTGATAATAAAACATGGTTAGTTACAGCCCTACTAAAAATTGCTGAAAGCTAAACAAAGATTCACACTGTAAGAGTTTATAGAGGATGCAGATGTGCTAAGCAGATTCGAGACTAGTTTCAGATGTAAAGAAATGCTTTTGCACATATTGCTAACCCCATGTTCCATATAGCTTTGGATGCCAAGCACTGAAAGGTCCATATGGAATGGCTGACTCCCTCCCTCTCTTCCTCTCTCTCTCTCTTCAAAGTGCAGTTGACTTGCTGCTTATCAAGCCTTAATTAGTGATACATTTTCTACCCGTGATGTCTACTGATGTATTTGAGAGGAAAAGGCAAATTGAGTTGTAGCCTGACCCGAGAGCCAATCCTTCTTGAAAACGTTCCCCCTCTTTACCTCCCTGCCTCCCTCAATCTCACCTCATTCCCTCTCTCCCTCTCTCTCTCTCTTTACCATGCGAGGCCAGGAGTGGTCTGGAGAAATGAGGTGCAGCATTAGTGTTTTTTTGCTTGCCTGTGCAATAGAAAACACTGCACGTCAGGGGCCCCGTCAGCAGATCGGGGAGATGCAGATGGGAGGTGAAAAAGCTCCCCGGTGGCAGTCGGGCCCTGCTCGGATGTGATTGCAGCCGCCAGGATGAAGTCAGCACTGACAAAGTGCGCCCATTGATGGATGGACAAAGCCGGGAACTGGATGTGAGAATGGATGGGGCCAGAGTGGGAACTTAACACAGACAAACAAAATGAAAGACAGAGAGGAATTACCTGCTAAAGCATTCCGGCAATACAAATCCCAGAGCAATTTACTTACTGCTAACTGAGCACAGGAGGAGTGTTTGCATCGGTACAAGTTCGCCGACAGCGGGAATGGCTTTCATTCAGTTGATAGAGGTTGCCTGATTTTACACAATTGTTTTATGATTGCCTGTTTTTCAATATAGTCAAATTCATACATATTAAGTGCAAGCACGCACTGTTCTCTAAAGCTGCTTGGGCAAACATACACACATCCAGAACACAGGGCGGTAACTTGAACAACCTGTCCGTCACTTTTTCAATTAATTTCTCAGTTGTTTTTCATTCTTGCTTTTGCTTTGTTCTTTTAAATTACGACTGCAAACAATAATTTTATTCTCAACAAAACGTCAGGAAATAGTGAAAAATGGCCTTTGCAAGTTCCCAGAGTTCACCCGGTTTGTTTTCTTCGACAAACAGTCCAAACCCCAAAAAATATTCAATTTACAGTGATATAAAACAGAAAGTCCTCACATTTGAGAAGCCAGAACCAGCAAGGTTTTGGCATTTAAATGACCTAAAGAATTTAGAGATTATCACAATTGTTCTCGATTTATTTTCTGTCAGTCGACTGTTCATTTCAGCACTATTCCAGACCGTGTCTCGGCTGTGTAAAGGAGCTTTAAATCGTCTGTGTGCTCAAGCACAGTTTAATTTGTCCTGCCTCAAAGTGGACTGTAAAACACAAGACATTTTAGGTACCTCATGGCCTGAAGAGAACTAATAACCCCTGAAACTCAGGGCCAATAACCTTCCCAAATCCAGGACCTGTGTGGGGGGTAGAAGAGTTTGCTCCCATGTTGGGGAATGAATTCTCATTACCATTGCACTAGCACTACATTAAATGTCAGTGTTGCTGTTGGATGGGGCCTGGAAGATTAAGACTAATGCTGTTGGCCTCAGGAACTCCGATTAGAACTATTCTCATTAATCAGAGTCTCAGAGATGGAAGCAATTTAAAGCCCCGGTCCTCTCTGAGCAAGGGGCAGGGCAGCACCCTGTCACCGACGAGGAGCGACGCACTCTCACCCATTCACTATCCCTTCATTACGGCCGCCAAGGACATGTGAAGGCCAGCCACCCCTTGATCCTCACTTCCAATTAGTCTGACCATTGAACATCTCCTTTCACTCACAGACTGATTGTCACATTGGGATAAATAAAACTTTTTATTTCCTTTGTATCTGTATGATGAGTTGGTGTCTCTCACTACCGCATGGTTTGGTTCAGTATTTGATACAAGGCTCCCTCAATACAGGTGTTTTTACTTATTTTGCCTTGTTAGACTTCTTCTTTGGACTGTGTGGATGTGCACAATGTGTTTTCTGGCAACTCTTTGACCCTGCTATTAGTTTTGTGGGTGTGTTTGGGTGGGAAAAATTACACCTTCGGCATCCCCATCAGAGGATCATGAAGAAGTGACATGTAACTTTTAATGTAAGCCTCAGTAGAGCTCAGCAGGGGGTCTAATTAGCCTGAATAAGTTTAAACACCTGTGTCGGTTCATGCTCAGCAGCTTAAGGAATTCCACTCATGTTTGGTGATTCTGCAGCTCACAATTTATGTCCAGTGCCAATATTTTTATTGTCTATGCAGGATGGACTGTGGACTTAGAATGTAGTGAAGCTACAGTTGGTGTAGCAAAAGTCATATTTACATTTAGTGTGT
Source organism: Centropyge bicolor (assembly GCA_037975185.1). Lineage (NCBI taxonomy): Eukaryota > Metazoa > Chordata > Actinopteri > Pomacanthidae > Centropyge > Centropyge bicolor. The sequence goes on along the minus strand of JBBMOC010000065.1, from coordinate 70,574 downwards.
CTCACCAAAATGTGATGAATGATTATATGACAAAACCTACATTGTTTACTTAGATGTTTACAGGTCAGCTTCTTCTCTGGCTTTGTAGGAGTACTGCTGAACAGTGCAATCAAAATGGTGACCCACATAGTGCTACTAGTGGTCAAAAGCTCCTGATAATTAAAGAAAGTGCATAATCCAAGAATTTCCAGACTTTTCCGGTTTGTCTGGTTATAGAATTGCAGGATCAAACATCATATAAACTTCACATTTTCACATGGATTATAGATTCTTCTAATAAGACAAAATCAAAGTCTGAGCTTGTCAACATCAGACTGTTCAAAGTGGCATTTATTAGATGCATAAAACAAAAATTAGCACCTTTTCAGAGTCATGACTGGTCTGATTTAGTTAGTTTTCAGCCCCATGATGCTTATTGACATATTTTATATTGTGATATGTCATTTTACGATTTCTGTCTTTGTGTCAGTGTCCAAGGTTATACATGCCAGTGTGGTAACAGAGGGTAAGAGAGAAGCTTTGAGGTTCAAACTGGATGCAACCTGTGTTTGGTTCTCAATTAGCACCTGTCACAGGAGACAAGCTGCTGGGCTCCTGCTCTCTGTGACACCCAATAGATGGGCTCCTGCTTTGTAAACCACCGGGGACGGAAGCAGCTCCTTGGTGGGAGTCAATGTATTCTGTAAACAGGGAGGCAAACGGGAGTGAATCTCTCATAAATCTTGTGGTGTAGTGCTATCATTTCCTTCAGCTGACCTTGGCAAGGTTGCAGGATGGGAAGCCTGGGTGGGGAGAGTACAAACAGCATCCCATGATATACGGGCCAGCGGAGCGAGGTGCGCCATGAATCACAGCGGCCTGTGATTAGCTGTGAAATCTTACACATGTGAACTTTGCTGTTGCTCATCACCCGCACTGTTTACCTCTCATCTCTTTTGATCAGGCCAACTTTGGCGTTGCAAAGTATGAAAGGCTGGAAATAACCTCCAACATGACACCGGCTTGTGGTTAGAAAAGGTCAGAGATGGTCAGAAATATTTCTGGTGGATTGCTTTCTCCGTGCTGACTGCAGAGCAGGACCATCAGGCACATTTCTCTCCCCCCCATTTGTGTTTGAAACAAATACTTATCAACAGGCCATGAAGTAATCAATGACAATAATCCATCTGGGAGCCTGTCGATATGGTAATGACTCTGTCTCATCGTTATTGCTACGCAGCCATAAATCATTCGCTTTACCAGAATGCTTAGCAGCTGTTGCAACAATCCCCGTGGTTGTGGGGAATAAAGTGCTGCCGTTCGTGATCAATGCCTCAGCATTGTGCTGCTCCGCACGCTGATTGTTTTCAGATTTTTCCGAAAAAGCTGGATGGATTGTATATCAATAAGTCAAGGGGCTCTAACAAAAAGGCAGGCTGCAGGTATATCACTCTCACTTAATCAATGCTCCTATTATGCTTTGTTAATGGTGCATTCATACATGCATTTGTGCCAGATACGTATTAGAGGGAGAATCTGTAATCCGAGTGTAAACAAAGAGGTCGCAGCTTTACCAACCTGCTGGCACTCTCAAATTGACTGAAGGTACTTTTAATACAGAGACTAACACTACACTGCATTAGTTAGTTAAAGTTATTCATGTGTTGGCAGATGTTTGTTTACAACAGTAATTTTTTAAACTAACTGATTTTTTAAACAAAACAGACTGCAAATTTAAAAAATATTTTCTAAGAGGTTGCTTAGGCTACATAGTGTTTGTGTGTGTGTGTGTGTGTGTGTGTGTGTGTGTGTGTGTCTGTGTGTGTGTGAAGTTCAGGTCCTTCAATACATTTATGTGAAGAGACTACTTTTGTGCAATCACAAACATTAGTTACCTCACAGTCATTTATTTGGAATTAATTGCCTCATGAACCTCTCACCACATGTGAAATATTCCTCAAACATCAGAGTTCTTGTCCACGGTGGCGTTGCACAGCTCGCACGGCCAAAATCTCAGACTGAACCTAATTTATTGTGGCCTTGCGCTCCAGAGAGGCAGGAAGGAGTTGCTGAGTGAAGGAAGAAAGACAATTAAAACTGATAGCACTCGTCCACATGAGTGTCAACAGCAGCCAGGATGGAAGCAATTTATTCATCCAATCATCCAAGTACATGAAGTGCGCTGGTGTTCTGCTGCTGCTGCAGTGGGACGCTGGAAAATGTGATAGTTGTTTCCTCCCTATGAATCACTAGAGGCAGGATGCTCGCCGGACGCAAAGTGGATTGTTCAGTGTCCTGATAACAATTTAAATCCTGTTATGGATAATGCCGGGTAATGCCGTCCTGAAAATTGAACATGACACTCAAGCGATTTATTATCTTTGTGTTCTTAACCTTGGATATCGGATTGTTTGTCCAACCATATCCTTTGGAAGGTGCACTCTTGATACACGCACGCATTTTTCATTGCATGTAGATTGCAGTGGCGAACAAACAGATAAAAGCAAGTGCAAAAAGATGCAGAGGAGATGATGTATGTGTCTACAAGCGCAGAAAGGATGGTGAGGGTTACGCCAAATGATCCCAAAATGCTTTCAGATGTCACACGAAGCGGGAGATATGCTGTATTTATCTGCGGTGAAATACCACCGCATTAAGCCGCGAATGCTGTTTAATGTCGGAACAGTTAAATCTTTCATGATGCAATTTATCACGTTGTAATTTTAGCCACGGGACGGTTTTGGGAGCGGGACAGTTTGCAGATGTGAAACAGTCGCGGGGCTGAGAAAAACAACAGCTATCAAATAAATCACTCAAACAGCTTTTTTTTTCGAAGCTTTCTACAACGAACAAAGCCTGTAATCATTTTCAACGCGCTATCTCGTTAAACTCATGCCATTCGTATGAGTTAGTGAATAAGCCATAGTTCCCTGTGACCCAGAGGCATGTGCTCGGGCCTCTCGCACTGTAGCCTCTTTCTGTCCAGCTGCTTTTTCAGGACCAGCTGCTAATGCCAAAAAAAATCCACAACAAACAGGCCTCCCTTCAGCCCCTCCTCATTGTTGTCGAGAGTTTCCTCCCCCTCTGCTCCTGAGCTGACACCAGGGCCGGCCTTTGGTCTGATTTAAGACCCTGGCCTACTGATGACCCTGTTTGCTGCTCTCTCCCTCCCCGGCTCTGTATCTCTGGCTCTAGTTTAGCTTGACTTAGGGAAATGCTTGCTCATTCTCTCCACCGCTCATTAATCCAGCGAACAATGAAAGGAGCTGAGCACAAACGCTGGTGTTTGTAAATCTTTAATGTGGAGCTTTTACTTTTCTGTCCTTTGTTTTACGAGGCCAGGGCCTTTTGTCATAAACAGATTTTGAAATTTATTTTGTGTCTAATGCAGCTATACTCCACGGGAACAGTTTATTGCTTCCAGTGTTTCAGAGTTTCGTCTGCACATTATCTGTTTTCCTGTCACAGGCTGGGAATCGCAGTGATCCCGACTTTCCTCCTCTTGACTCTTTTGGCGTCGGACTGCGTGTTTGATGATTCATGCGCTCCAAATGAACGTCATTATTTTAAGACAAATGACCAGCCCTTGACCTTGACACTCAGACTGTTTTCCCAGCTTTTGGACATGGATGTGTAGCCTGTAAATATATAAATATAATATCTATGTGTGCTTAAGTTACTGCTGTTGTTGTCTCAGCACATACAAAGACCAGAGCTGTGGCCTTGGGCCAGGCGACAGCACACTTTGTCATGTTTTTTTCTATTCTCATGCATAATTAAAAAACTTAAATTACTTGCCATGTACAAAATTATAATGCTGCAGGAAACAGACTACATGAAAATTTATTTTCTTTTTCATGAGACTGACAGGAAATCAATTAATCCTGATGTATTATTCTAGGCTGGACAGGCAGTAGGCTCCAGGAGAGAGAGGATGGAGATTGGCTACAGCTGTTCTCATTGGTGCAGCCATATATTATAGCTGGCGTGTGTGACAGCTTCTGAGGAAAATGGCTGAAGGGTATCAGGCAGGTGACTCGACTGTAAAAAGAATAACACTGTGGGATACAAACTGTTCTCAGAGACTGATATAAGATTTGTGGTGGTGAAGAGGCACTTGACTGCTGCGCTGCATGTACTGTAGGTTTTCCCATATTTTTTCCAACAACGGCTTTCTGTCACTATTTATGATGAAGCTTTCTGTGGCTCATGTCATTTTCTGTGTGTGTGCCAGGAGTCGTACAGCTTCTTGTGCTTGACCTGGTTTTAAACTTGTTTTTCACAAGTTTACAGCAAACTGTTGTTTATGTCTCCATCTTTAAAGTTTTATGAGAAACTTATACTTACAATACAACATGGCATTGAAACATTTAAAAAACATGACAGTCTTCATGAATACATTGTTAATAAATAGTTTGACAGCAGGATTTCAGAACATATAATGATGAGTTCAAGTGTTGTAACTACACTGTGATTCAGTGTATTTTATCTCCTCTTGAATACTCTTCTTGTTCCCTAAAGCCATTAAATTATGTTTAAGAAACCAGATTAGATGTACTTCCCGGCATGCCTTGTCTTTGGGTTTAAATCTCTCCAGAAATCTGTCTGCATCCAGATTTTTAAAAAGACATGATGAACACTCGTGTCTGTCCATAAATCTTCACTCGTTTTCATCATGTCTAAGTCACCACTGAGATAATGGATCAGTGTTTTAATATCAAAAAGGTTTTCAAATGGTTGCTAAACACATACATCAACATCATGAAGAAGCATTGTTAATGAGCGTATTTGTAAAATGTTGACGCTTAATCTGTCTGGTAAATGTTCGCTGTGTTTTATTTGTTTTCCCAGCAATATGTGCTACAACACAATATCCACTCTTAGCGACTACAACATGATTAAATGTTTGTTTGCAGAACAAAAATGCATCACTTCCTTGACTGGAAAAATTGTTGGCAGTCAGTCTAATCCATGCAGCAATTAGGTTTTCCATCAAACGCAACCGTCAAAACAAATGAGTCGTATATGAGTTTAATTTCTTGGCGGTTTGTCATAAGCTGAAATGATTTCGGCTGGAGAGATAACCCTGAAATCGAGGGGATTGATTAGCATCTTTGAATGTGATCAAACAATTGTTGGCTGAAATATTGTCTCAAATTCTCTTAACTCGGCAGGACTTACATTGGAACAACTAATGGAGACTATAAACAAATCAGTGCTAACTCAACCAGCTTGATCCTGTTTAAGTTGAAGTAATATATTCTCACGGTAGCGTTATTGAATCAGTCTGCCGACGTATCTGCATATACTTCCAGGTTTTCCTTCCTCTTATTTGTGAGATTGAAAGGCAGACAGCCTGATTTAAAAGGCAAATATCTGCTGTCAGATGGAACAGCTCATAATAAATGTGCCGGGTTACTGGTTCGCTAGTTGCGCGGCAGCATATGATTGGTTTATCACCCTCAGTTCTTGTTAATGGGCCGCTTTTATGAATGAAGGGAGACGCAGCCACTCAGTTCTTGTTTATAGCCAGATGAAGTGTACATTTACTCAACTTCCTATATCATCGCTGTCAAAATATTGAGCTGTAAATTTTATTTTGCTTCCCTAACGGCTGTAGAGTCCGTTGGCCTCGATTATGGCAAGACTAAGAACTGAGCACGTTATGGTTGTAATATATTTTAATGTAGGAATTCAGAGATGTTCAATGCTGTATATAAGAGACTATAATGATAATAGCGATTTAGTAAGAACTATTGAATTGTGTCAATCATTCGCTGCTTCACAGTTGAACAAACAAAGGACAGTACAATCACACGTGACATTTAGATTAAATGAAGACACAATATTTAAAAATGTCATCACATCTGAGACAGAGATTGAAGATGAATAGAGGAAATTACTTTGGCCATGCAAGCAAGAAAATATATGTGCTGGATTATGAGCCCGCCCACCCAGAGGAGAATTCAAAATGACTTGTGTGGATGACACGTGAGGAGACACACACCAGATAACACAATGCAGAGTCCTGCAGAGGTCAGATAACACTTCACCGGTGAAGCCATAATACTCGCCGCCACAATATCAGCCAGGACGAGCACAACTAAAGGAATTGTGAGCGATTCGGGGAACTGACGGCAGTCGGCTTTTTTTCTTCTTCTCTGGGTTAATTCCTTGGATGAAACGTTGTGGCACATGATGTGTCATATATCAAAGGCAGGGCATCAGTAATCTTTGCTCAAGGGCATGGATAACAGGCAGATAGACATGTGAATGAGATGGAGAAGGGGTGAGGTGGGAGGGGGTTGGTGAGCGACTCATCCTTTTCTGCCATCACCACAGAGGAGATAGAGGAAGATTTATGGGACATCACAGACCACATACTAGCAGGCTGACCATCTTATATGTGAACTCCTCCCCCTCCTCCCTCCTGCAACCTCCCTCCATCTTGTTTTTTAAAAGCACAACAACCTAGCAAGCCGTTGACTCACACATCAGGTATTTGAGGGCGTAGCCGTCTTTTTTGCTCCTGTTGTATTTATCGGTAACGGCAACAACAGTCATCAGACCTCCATCCACCACCCTCCGTGCTTTTTTTCCAACATCAAATCCAAATTTTTGAGAGCCATGCCGCTGATACCGCCCACCGATGACTGATTGGAGCTCACCGGGTTCCAGCTGAATGACTGACACTGATAAAGCCGCATGACTAACTCCGTGTTTGGGCTGCCCGACACAAATATCCTTCTCACGCTGCGTGGTTGAAATAATCTTAGAACAACCATCAAATTTCTCCAGGGATTTCCAAACAAAGCGCCATAACACAAGCATATCTAATGTTCAGGATATCTGTATTTGTTTTTACACATTAGCAACCCATTGAGGTTCGATAAACACAGATGGTTTGGAGTGCGTCCAGTTTCCAAAAGTGCGGCACAAAGCACAATAGTCTTACGCATTATTTAATTACAGTCATCTGTAATGCTGTCACTTTGACTCCACCTTTGTTGCGTGACACGGCGCTGAAACGCTAAACAAAGTCTTGCATGCAAAAGCCGGTTGACAGAAATTAGGAACAGCGATACGTATACGTTTTAATTGAGTGTGATCCCTGAAGTAGCGCTGTTATGGCCCGTCTGATGGGATCTAATCTGATCCACAGTGATTATAACGGCGAGGACAGATAATCACTGAGGTACACGGTGTCATTTGATGAATTCCCGGCTTTCCTGGAAGAGAAACAGTCACATCTGCCTAACAGGTCGTAGATGACTTCTGAGGATCGCAGCTGGCGCCCTCCCTCGGGACGAATTCATGTGTTATCATCAGTCATTACAAAAAGTCTTTAAAAATTAAATGTTTAAAGTCCCTCTGTGGGGGTATCAACGGCACTGATCACGGCAGGAATATCTTGGTTTGGCTTTGGAATTAAGATGTGCTGTTTCTGGTGAAGCTACAAGAGTGAAAATTTGTTGTTTTTGAGCTTAATACAAGTCTTTACTGCTGCACACTGCCAGGTAAGGCTATTTGGCAGACAGAGCACCCAAATCAGCACATATATCCTGAGGGAGCAGGAAGTAAACAGACATTCAGCAGAGTATATTTCAGGTAACAATCACACTACAGGTTCAAGCAATTCAGCACAGCTTATACTTGTGTCTTTGCTCTTTTACCATTGACACCAAAAATCATGCAAAGCAGCCAAAAGCTTAATATCCTGTGGTTTTTAAAGGTTTTTGCTCTTGTGTTTGTTTGCACTCTACATCACATTCAGTCAATCACGCTGCACTTTGGATGCTCCCTTTAGCAAAGAGATGCCGTCTTTCACACAGCTCCGCTAATTGACCCGATGAGAAGCGGTGAATTATAACATCTGCAGTGAGTCCTCAGTTGTTACATAGCAGTGTAAGGAAGCTTGTGACTATCGACAAATTCAGAAATACTCACCTTTTCTACGACTGATTTAGTCGCGATGTCGCATGCGATCGTTGAGTTGGTTGTGAGTAAACACGTTCGGCCTTTACTTGGGTTACTGTTGTGGTCTTGTGATATAGATTGCAGTCAGGGAACAGAAACAGGACAACCTCGGCGTGTATCAGGTTTCTTGTCAGGAACTATTGAACTTTTCTTTGACGGGTCATTCAGCGTGTGACAGAAGCGAAAGGACAGCGGGATCAACTTAAAAGCCGGGAAACAAAGTGAATCTGTCGACTCTGCTTCGCGTCTGATCCGACGCAGATGCGCCGGTTGGTGTTCATGTACCTGTCAGGAGCTGTGAGCAGAAGGAGGAAGCGGCTGTGTTCGTCGGGTGATATCCTTCCTCTCCGCGGCGGCGAGGGAGAACGCCCTGCTCACACAAAGGGTAGCCTCACTCCTTCGCACTGTTTATTTTTAGTCATAACATCCACTACAATTGAAAGTATGGGTCAAGGTGAGGCTAGGACACTTGTGAGGGGAGGGTGCCTGAGGAACAACAAACAGATGTTCTTTGATGATAATTGCAGAGAAGGGAAAAGGAGTGTGGAGGGCAGGCTCGTAAAGCACTCACTTGTTGAGGCTGTCCCCCCCCTGCCTCCTGCCCCCTCTGAAGCCCTGTGGTGGTATGCTGTTTAGCCCCAGGAGTCAGAGTGGGCCTGCTGGTGCCATTACCCTTACTCGCCAGAGGTGACATCTGCTCACAGTAGCAGCCACAAATTTGAATGCCAATATCCTCGCCTTGAACCGACCTGGAAAGGCAGAAGGAAAAAAAAAAAAAGTTTGTGTCAGTCAGTGACAATCTGGGGCCACAGCCCTTAATCAAGTGTGGCTGTCAGCAGGCGCCCTTTAAAATGGAGCTGTAAAGACAGGCTGCCAGTGTTACAGCCGATGAGCGCTAGCACTGAATGATTGATTTGTGTAAATCATTTTCTTTTTTTGCTCTCTCCCTCTCTTTTACGAGCGTGAGTCGTGGTTGGAGGATGGCGAGGATACCATCATGGGATTAAGTATAGCTTCTCCAGGCTGTCCTGGTGATTAATGAGCTGCCACAGCATTCCCAACTGTCACTAAGAGGAGCATGGGTTCAAACCATGTCTAGACTGATGATACAAAGGATAAAAATCGGTTGTGTCATCGTGTCATTAATGTCCTGTAGTTCTGATGTTGATTTAGCAAGTTGCCAATCACCCCTCAGGGGATTGTGACACTGGTTATTTGAAGCTCTCATTTGCCTCATTTCTACAAAACATTCTGGAAGATTTAATAGTAGAAGAGATAAGATCAACCTTTATTTGTCCCTCAGCGGGGAAATTTGCAGAATTATTGATTTACATTAGTTTTAGTGTTTGGGGGTTGTTGTAGCACTATTTTAGTATTAATTATTTAGCATTATATTTGCAACGTGGTTTAGCATTAGCATTATTGTTTTTTGAGTTGCATGCTTCACTTTCTTCTGCAAGCAATCCAGGTGATTCCCATCACCTGCCTCCTTATTCTTATCTTTAGCCTTAATACCACAGCACTTGGATACTGCAGCAAAAAGCCAGCAGGAAAAATTGTGGTTAACATTGCAAACAAAGACAGGTGAATCTCGCAAGTATCCAAGCTCTTCATTGTCTAGATCCTCAATCCATGTGTGTGCAATCATTAGCAGTATGGTCCACTGCTTGTTTTTCGTTCAATGCTTGGCTAAAAATAACCAAAAAATACTTCCTGAGCAAGAAGTTAGTCCCACTCAATCTCAAGCTCCTGGACTTTATGGAGTCAAGCTGTTTTGCAGAGCAGAGTTTACTCCTATTGAATTTTTAAGTGAACTTTTTTGGATCAATGTGCTTCATCTAATACTCATAGTCACCAGTTTCTTCTTCTTCTTCTTCTTCTTCTTCTTTTTTAACATTTGCCATGTATGGACTCTATCTGACTTTCACTTTTTAATTAGTGCTTTTTATCTCAGATATTGATAGAAGCATCGGTCTCTCCTCGCATCAGCTGTCGGTCTTGTTCCTCGGATCCTCCCGAGATTCTTTATGTCTTGTTTTAGACATCGTCCCTTGTAATGTCTTCTGACCTTTTGCATTGAACTAGAAAGGCGGGCAGGGAGCTGCGAGCAGAGTAAGAACGGGTGGAAATTGAGCCGCTCTACATCTATCTCTCCCCAAGGAGTGTCGTGTTTCTCTTTCCACCATTTATTTGAAAGCTATCATTTCCTGGGATTCATGGCTGAAAAATGGCATTGATTCTCGGGATGATAGATGCTAAGTGTCCTTCTATCGACATGCCTATTGACAGGCCTGTGTAAATTCTGCATCTTATAACCCCTCCGGATAAATGATACACCTTGTGAACAGGGAGGATGTAGCTCAGTCGATTGCAGTGTCTGAGCATCTCCTGCAGTGGCGGGTGTCACTTGTGAACAGCGTGATTCATTTTGTCAGAAAACACCTTATCGGTGACTGTGCTGAATAATTAAACCCAATAAGACGGGAGATAACGTCCCTCTGCAAAAACACGTGGGCTAAGATATAAGAATGACTACAGAGGATTTTTTATTCAGCTCGGTGCCGCAGCCACTGTAGGAAGGTCAAATCTTAATCTAAAGATGTTTTTGAATCTAATATCCCTGTCTGGAAAGTTTTGCTGTAGCATTAAAATGACTTATGTAAAGCCTTAAACCGACTGCATGTGCTGTGAAGCAACTCGTTTCTTTACTGCATTGTTTACAAGGGCTATTTTTCTTTGACTCTGTAAGGTTTATTGCATCTTAATCTTACCCTTTTGTAGCACTGCCTGCAAGGACATTAAATAATGTCCCACTGCCAACCGTTTTCTCCATCTCAATTTGTTTTATAGTAATACACAATTTAACCTTCAGAATAGCATTTGCTGGTTCATAACACTTGGAACAGGTGTAATTTTTCTAACAAACAGAGCTGCAATGTGACCCTATTTATCTCTGTTTCTTATAATGCATTGTATTAATCTGTGGGCCATTCATGACCCATTATTTCTGCAGTACAATAATTCACTCATATTGTTCAGCCTGGCTGCTGTAGAAAAATCTTTCTGGTCCAGTTGTGCTTTAGTGTTTCTCCATGCAGCTGTTGTGTGGGATCTGTGGGAGTTTGCTTTTGCAGCTTTTCGCACAAGGATCCATGAGGCATCATATGTTATGGAGAGTGAAATGAGCTCTTGTTGTTCAGCCTCTTAAATGAATGAATTTCCTGGCTTGATTGATTACGGTGATTTGCATTTGAGGCTCTTCTGGTGGCTTTTTGGAAAACACCAAGAAGTTTTTAAAAATATATTCTATTTCATCCAGTAGCCAGTCTAATCAACGCTCTTCAATGATCTGACACAGGAGATATAATTGCAGTTTTACCAACAGCTCGTAGGTGTGCGTAGTCAAACAAACTGCGATCCTTTTAAATAAGAGATCAAAAGCTAAATTCAGTCATAGTTGTATAATTTCAGCAAGATAATTTTCACATTCTGATTAGAGAAACTGTGAAGACCTTTACACTGAGGCTGCAGCTCAAAGCACAGCTGTGTGCTTACTGCGAGTTGAACCTCCCCGCCAACGTTTCTCCCCCTTGTTCCGAAGATAAATTAGCAGCTTCTAAATAATGCAGTGAACCCTAATTCTCTTTGATTAGTAGTGAGTTAGATGATGGCGACCCATTGAAATTGGTCATCAGCATAAATAACGAGCGAATGAACTGATAAAATGCAAAGTCCTCGGCCATCATAAATCAAATGGAATCCACTGGCCGTGGAAGCGGGTGGAATTAGAAGTCCATGCTCCTATTAATTATGTTGCCTTGTGAAGGCGACAGCGTGATAAATCAGCGCTGAAAGGCCCTTCACTGGCTGAGCCTGAGGAGTTAGACTGCCTGCAAATTGCTTTGTGTATGCTCCTAATTGTTTCTTAAATAACCCTCCTTTTTGAGGCAGGTTGGAAAGGTAGTCTACCAAGAAGGGTCAAGGAAGTCAGAGCTGCTGCCTCTCTGAGATAACATTATAGAAAATCATCTCTCTCTCCCTCTCACTCTCTCTCCGTGTGTTAGCCACTGTACAGTATGAAATAAGTGTATAACTTAATGTAAAAACAAATTTAAAAAGCAGGATTTTGCTGGACATAAACTGAAAGCTGATCAGTGCAAACAATCAAGAAGAGTAATAAGTGAAGTGAATCTATCATACAAACAGTATTTTCATATAAATTCTATACATTGGCTTATGAATACATAAGCACACGTATAAATATACAGTACATTGGACTAACAGGTGCCTCATTAGTACACAGCTGTCTTCTTTTTGAGCTGATGTCTCTTTCTCTCTGATCCCTCACTTTCCCTCATTGACAAACATGAACCAACACACTGACCCTTTAAAAAAAAAAAAGGCTTTATTGCTCAAGAATTCCATCTTTTCATATAATTTTTTGCTTTGAATCATTAAAGAAGTAAAGAATTACAACGAATTGTGGACACAAGCCAACGTTCTTAATTTGGAAAGTCACGCGTTTGCTTTGATAATTTCCCTCTTTGCCTATTCTTCTGTGCTTCACAAACACATGCCAACAGTTTTACAACTACTTTTATTTTATTTTCCCCCTCTCCAGAGTCTGTTCCTTTATTTGCGCCCCTCTTGTGTAATATTTCCCCGCAATGGCTTTTTTTTTGGCCAAATAACATCAAATGGATTAAATTAAATTACCTCAACTTTTGAGGCATGTAATAATGATCAGACCTCTGAGGAGCATGTAATTAACGTGAATACTGAGGCAGTCATGAGCCATTGCTCATTAAAGTAAAACCAACTACAAAACCCTGTGAATCTGGTCCAGGAACTTAATTCGTATTTGTTGAGCAGTGGGCATCGTCTAGCATGAAATGCGGAGTTTCCAGAGTATTTAGCTGGAATATGCAGTTAGGTTAAATTGTGTTTGCTGCCTGAAATGCCAGCGGTCATACAATGTCAATGTATGGCTTTGTGTCTGTGTCTGCTGTCAGTGTGTGATGAAGGGCTTCAGTGCTTCGAGTGCTTTGATCCACTGACAGCTCGGCAGAGGAAGATGTGTGTGTGTGTGTGTGTAGCAGGGCAACTACTGAATGTTGTCATTATCGACTGTTTTTTCCGATTAACCAGCCAGCCTATAAAATGTCAGGAAATAATGATGAATGTCTGTCACAAGTTCCCAAAGACCAAGGTGACATGTCAGCGTCTCAGTTTTTTTTTCTGATTATCTGTGCAAAAATGATGAATACACTTGCAGTCGAATTTTGAGGAAATTGCAAAGTCAGCAGTTATTTAAAGAACCTTCTCATAAACTTAAAATGTAAGAGTGAGAATGACCATAGGAATCTATTAGGATCTCAGAAATATCGTTAGCTTCTGTTGGTAGCTGCGAGCATTTAAAGACAAGCTAACCATAAACCAAATGTTAAGGCTTAGTATTTGATATTAGATTAGTTCTGGTATCTTCCTGTTTGTAGTATGGAGGCCAGAAGAAGACTTTGGCTAATAAAAGTTGTTGTGACTCAGAATATCTTTGTGTGGAAAGCTGAAATAATTAGCAATATTGGAAAGAACTCTCTGACTTTGACATTTTTTTGTTTCATTATTGATTAATCTGCAGCTATTATGGTGTTTAATCAATTCAAAGTTCTGAGATAACAGTGAAAAATGTCCTTTATAGTTTCCCGCAGCTCAAGGTGATCAGACTAAAAACCCAAATATATGCAGTTCATTATCAAATTTGACAGAAAAGCAGCAAATCGTCACATTTGAGAAGCCGGAACCAGCAAATGTTTGGCACTTTCTCTTGATAAATGACAGTGAAGGATAGATTGATTCCTTATATTGTCGATTAATTTTCTGTTACGTGTCTGTTGGTGGGTGCCCTTCTATTGACATTGAGCCCCCGGTAGATGTTTGAGTTTAAATAATGCTCTTGTGTGGTCGGAGGAATAATGGTGTGGACTTTAATGACATTGCGTCAGTGCCAAGGTGACTGACTCGAGGACTGATTGCTCTCTCTCCTCTCTCTCTCTCTCTCTCTCTCTCTCTCTCTCTCGCTGTCCGTCCCCTCCTTTCTCACCCTGTCAATAAGCATCCTCTTGTCTGATGGAGTCACATCAGGGCACTGCAGCTGACACCATGGTGTCTTTATTTCCTGCAGCAATCCTTTTACAACACATATCAGTGGTGATTAATACACTGACAGCAGCCAGGAGGTTAACCCCCTGCTGCCAGCCGGCTACTGTTCCTGACAAACACACACTACTCACCTTACATACCAAACTACACCACACTGCACTCTTTGCTTTAATGCACCATGTGTATAATCAAAGAAGAGCAATGACAGTGCAGGACTTCAGTTGCTTGCCCAACACTGTACACTTTACATTTGATTGATGGGAGCACATAATACTTGGTATTCCAAAACTGTCTTTTACATTAAACCAAATGGTCGCTCCCACTTGCAGCTGTCTGCACGGTTATTAAATCGGAGGTCTTCCGATTTAAATTTATGGCATCCATTACTCAAGAATTTACATGTCCAGGTGTTGCATCTGTTTGGCTTCAGGTAGGGGTCACTTTGATTTATTAATATCCACAGTTTCATCTGCTAGACAATCACTGACATATTGTCACTTAGGGCAGCGTGTCTCTCTGTCTTTAACAGCTGTGACAACCTGCGTGTTATTAGCTCCCTGGCTGATTATGCAGACGCGCAGACCGAACATGTCAGCTTCTGTAGGGCGAGATTACACACAGTGCTTAATGCCTATAATAGCCAATAAACAGCAAATCATAGACTTGAGGCTGAATGAAGATTTTCTCATTACATCTTATCAACACCTGCTTAATTGCTGAACATCTCAGAAATCTCGTGATAGAGGAGAAAAGTTACCAGTCTTCAGGAGTGATCGGACCATCTGGGTCATTCAGAGCCATATGTTCACACTTTGTTGTTGTTGCACAGTTTGTTTTTTGGGTAGCTGGAGCCCATGCGCTGTGTCGGTCTGCAGCATTGAGATCCAAGATGTCGATGGGTGAAGGATTTGTCGATTAATGAATTAATAGAAAATGTATCAATCACATTTATAATCTTGTCAAACACTGACTGGTCTTGTTCTTTAACAACTGATTGATTGATCATGAATGAATTGAAAAAATTCATAAGTTACAGCCTCTAACAGCACAGTAACCAACATTTTGGGATCATCTTAATAAACAGACATTACAGCTAAATCTTAAATGTCACATGTTAAAGCTTCCACCTTTCATGTCAGTTTCCCTCCTGCTATTTGCACGAGACCTTCAGCTCCAAGTGGCAGACAATCAAGCATGTAAGCAGGGGGACTACAACCTGGATTGGCACCAAACATCACTGTCTCTCTGCTCACAGTGCGTGTCAGCAGGACGGACCACTGAGGGCCATAGGTGGCCCAGTTGTTAGGACTTCGCAAATGTCACGGGCCGAGGGAGAGAGCGTCCCCTCGAGTCCCCCAGATGCTGCTCCCACCTCTCATCATTAACTCTCACACTGAGATAGTAATTAGGGCTCCTCGCGGCATAAGACAGATTCTGCATCAGACCAAATTTTCTAAGCTGTCATTCTAATTATATAGTCCAGGCCAAGATGGATCAGCTTGGTCGTGTGTTAGTGTCCATGTCAGTTAATCACGGCGGCTCGGCCCCAAGTCTCTCTGCTCTGTGCCGTGTCCATCCAAAAGGTACGACAAACAAGGAGTTTGTGGTGGAGGTGGCGATGCTACTAAATTTTTATAGCAACTCCGAGGCTGTTCGAGTGTTATTAGTTCTATCTCATGGCTCATAGACTATAACACAAAGTATATCCCGGTGCGACGGTACAGTGTCATGACTCACAGTGAGAGTTTAGCTGCTCATTTAAGTCTGACTTTAGCCCCCGCTCCTCAAGCAACTGGCAAATTATAACCTTTTCTCACAGTGCAAGCTAGGACATGTTAATTGGATTTGACAAGGGCATATTATGCACAACAAATATGCATAATTCGGCAAAAATGGAACAGAAAATTGGAAATAAAGAACAGAACAAAGTAGATTTACATGGTCGGGTAGTCTGAATGTCTGGTATCATATTCTCTCCTGCCGCCTCCATAAAAAGGCACAGAACTGTAACAATGGGTATCAGTGGAAAGTGCTTTAAAGTTAAAGCTGATGGATGGCTTGTCAAAAAAAATAATTGCACTGGTGGGAAAGTGGGTCTGCGTGCTTAGAGGGGGAGAGCAGGATCTACAGAGAGGATGATGGGAAGTGACAGTGGTCTGTCAAGACGCAGTGGCTGCCCAGAGTAGTGTGAAGCCGCAGCTAGAAGGTGGCAGAACAGAGCAGGCTGTCAGAGCAGGAAAGTGCCTTTAATACATTGAAATGAAAAGGAATCCGCCTGTCAGACCTGTTCAGCCAGTCGAGGGAGGAAGAAGGAATATGGTGGAATAGGTGTAGACGTGGTAGAGCTGGGAGACGCTGGCGTGCCACTGGCCTGGCTACAGGTACAAATCGTGCAGTCGGATGAGACGGAGCGTCGGCAGCTACCAGTGGCTGCGACCAGTTACAACTGGTTCCTTTTGCTGTGACAATTCATTAATCAATTTGACAGATCTGGCCTTATTACATGGAATATTTGACACTTGAGCAATTGGATTGTCAACTGCCCCCTATTATAAATGCAATTCAAAGTGAATTCTGGTGCTCTTATAATTCAGACAAGCCTGTTATCCTCAAGAAGTCGTGCGCTGACCTTGGGAGGCAAGTGCTTCTGCTTTATGCTTAAACATATGCAGTATTAGTGAATGTACACATGAAGGCCTGAAGACATATACAACACAGAGCTCATTCTTCTGCTTGGTCCTCGCCCATGCATGATACAAAAGTGTCAGGCTTTGATTGGAGGAATGATGTATAGACTGACCTAACAAAGGATCAAGTGCCCAGTAAGACAGACAGCTAATAGATAGAGAAGCAAGAGGAGGCTCATTTAGAGAGGAAGGGCTGTTTGTGCTGCCAATATGACAAAGGGGAAGTCGACAACCATTGATCCATGCTCACGGATGACAGCTTAAAAATTCAGCAATAATCATGACAAATGAGGAGAGGCACCACAGCCAGAAAATTATCAATAATCGGCGGCTGAGAAGAAATGCCAAGGTCAGAGAGAAAAGGCTACTGAAGTTCTGTCTGTATGTGGACGCTGCCAGGTGATATATCGGTAAAGATAGGAGGAGTAGCCTCTAAAGCGAGGTAGAAGTTATTAATTAAGTTTTGGATCCCACTGGGACATGAATGTCCCTCAGTATGGATTCCTTGCCAGAGCCCACTGAATGCCAAGGGCAAAGAGACCATTATGTAACAGGCAGTTTCTGGTGGCTTTGATCCCTCACAGGGGAGCTGCTGGATGGATTTGCTGTATCAATAACTCAATCCCTTTTCAAAGGAAACCTGAAGAGGGCCGAGGCATTAGTAGCATCGCGTTTCATGACAGGTCACTGCTGATGTGGGCTCAAGCAGGAGGGATTTATCTGTTCATTCATGCAAACATTTAAGAGTCGCCCGGTCCAGGTCAGGGTCATGCTGGCAAGGAAAGTAGAGCAAGTATAATGGTTTTTATCAAACAACTTTCTGCAGCTAGAGGAGTACAGGAGCTGGAGAAGGAGGTGGAGAGGCATTCTTACTGAGTGCCCAGACCTCCTTGTCTACCTCCTCTAAGCACGAAGGAGAAGTGGCTTGATGCAATGGTTGTCCAGAATTGCTGAACCACTCAATTTATTTTGTGAAGTGAAACCGATACCTCAGTCTTTCAGTAACTTCCCAAAGCTTGTGACTGTTTTCTGATAATTAATTGATGGAGCTTTTCTTTTGTCGCCACCACTGCCCAAACCAAAGCTGAGGGTTTTGTACCAGATTCCCCAAACCAGTGATCAGTCTTTCACCGTCACTTGTGACAAATACCACATGACACCTGGACTTTTCCCCTTGGGGCAGCTGCTCCCTCCATGAGGCTACCTTAGCCACTACTAGCTGTCAGTGGTTGCGTTGCATTGTGGGTAATATGCGTGCCAGTTTTTTGATAAGGAAGAAGAATACATGGGATAAAAAGGCAGTAACTCTGGTTCATCTGCATTTCTTAAATCATTTTTTAAAAACTGTCCATCGTGAGTATTTATGACTGGGAAGGCTAGGAAACATTTTGTGATTAATCCGATTCTGGCAGAGGATGAAAGACAGTAGCTACGATGATTTAGAGGACAGTCTGAATCAGTCAGTTGTTTGATTAACTACGTAGAGAAACAGTGAGTCACATCAGAGCAAGCTTCTGCCTCAATGAATGACACATCCTCCAACCTACGTTATTGTCATGTTTAAATTTATGAAAATCCTGGTAAGAACCATCATATTAGGTTGTTCATCTTATACACAAGGTGACCCCCGTCGACTATATAGTCATTATCTGTAATGAAGTCAATGGCTTGTTTCTTAGTTGGGGGCAATTAATAGTTGCATCATTAGACTTAGCTCTCTTTTCATTTAGGCTTAGCAAGTTGCATAATGCTAATGTCCTCGGTTATTTGCTGCTGAAGTAGAAAGAAAGAGGAGTAAACTGTAAAGCAGTAAAAGGACTTGCTGAGACAGCCAACAGAGCTCATTTCAATGGGATACAAATACAGTAATGCAGCTGCAAATGCGCTTTTATTGTGTCTTTTTAAATCAGCCGAGCAGGTCACTTGTTCATCCAAGGTTCAATGGGCCACGAGGTCAAAAAGACAAGAGAATAATTTACTAGCTGTGTCGTGCTCCTGTGATTGAGTCGTCTTTCTGGCTTTGGGACTTGATTTGTGGCCTCCGTGTGAAAAGTGGCATGTGGCTGTAGGTATGCACACTTCAGGGGAGGTGCGCTTTCTCGCATCTCGGCTCCAATCTAGCACGCCGCTAAGAACAACACAAGATATTAATCCTGCGCTGGTGAAAACGGTCGTGCAGCAAAGAGAGAAACCTTGGTGGAGGTGTGAAACAATTAAGTGTCCACAGCAGCTTATTTGTTGAGGTGTGTTTGGCATCTTTAGTGGCTCTATAGAATGTTCACATCCATTCACACGGAGTTGTAAATTTTTTTAAATACTGTTAGCATCAAAATGTTATACGTCGCCTCAAGAGGGATGATTATTCTGTCATATTATTGCCTCCCAGACGCTGCCCACACACTTCCTTTGCCTTTGCTGTAAGGATAAAGCGCAGTTCCTGTTTTTCTGGGACCATCTGTAAGAAAAAACCAGCCCAAGGTAAAAACGATGACTGCAACTTGGCAGAAGATTAAACGGGCCCTCCGCAAAAACCATTAATAATTCTCATATTTTGGAAACAGACCATACATACAGAATCTGTGGTATTTAATCTCCTCTCTCAGCGAATAAAAAAAAGGTCAGCTGGGAGGGAGAGACTTTTTTTTTTCCTTCCCCGGCCCAGAGTGATGGGCCTAGCTTTTCCAAGGCACCCCATTTGTCTGTCAGGGCTGTGAGCAGAGCCAGTGATTTAGTTTCCATCACATGAAGCTCATGTCCGGTTGATGATACTGCCAGGCGGGATATGGGGAGAATTTGTCACCTGGAGCTTTGACAGGGAGATAATTGCTGATAGTTAGCAGAATAATAGGATATGAACATTACTAGCCACACAGGGTTTAGGGATTATTTGTTGCTCACACTTCAGAGCACATTTCCCGCACATCATTTCAATACTGACTTTGTTTACACTGAGATCATTTAAACTAATCAGAGTGAAACAACCAACACATGAACTAAGTATTTACAAGATCTACATGCAAGATTTTTTTTTGTTACACAGCTGAAGCATTACACTTAAAGTAGTATGTGATGTCATTATTTATACAGGTGTCCCAACAGTTTGAGTTTTGCTTTGAGCTGTTTGCCTGATGAAAATTGTGCTACAAGTGCCTATGTTTTTTTAAGGGGGAAAAAAGTGGCATGAACATAATTCACTATTTTTTCCTCACCTGTACAACCAGAACAACAAAAGTGGGGAGATAAATGAATAAATACAGTAAATAGAGCCGCCGGACATGTGTTCACTCTTTAAAAAAAAAAAAAAAAAAACACAACTAGGTAAATCACAGTGTTTTTCATCCATGCACTGTGAAAGTAAAAATACAGTATGTGCATGTCATGCATTGACTGTGCCACATGCCTTCTTGTATCTGCCTGTGTGTCATGGTGAATATCTACAGGGTCAGGCAAGAGCCCTCCGGCCCGTCAGCAGGTCTCACACAGCCTCAACACCTCTGCCGAGCAGCATCCACCAACAACAACTGCCCGTGGCTACAAACAAGGCAAGGCACATCAGAGCACAATACAGAAGCATTTCGAACTCACCAGGAGTTGCAGTCCACCCCCCAGTTAAGTCAAAGGTTATTTTTCTCTCATTATTTCTTGGTTGATCCTCGACTAGTGCCAACTGCACTCCAAAGTGCAGCAGTCAGTGAATGCGATTGCATGCTGTTTTCTTTTTTGGAGCGTTGGCTGCTCTGGGGTTCATACTGACAGGATTTCCAAAATCCTCACATTCCCAGATTGCAGCTGGCCTGAGAGTTCATTTAAGGTCTCTTAATGTTCTGTCTTAGGGATGTCTTTAAAACCGCTCAGTCCAATTAGTTTGAGTAAAAAAGCCAAAGTTGAGTTTTTATGTGAAGTTGCACTAATGCCCCCAGTGCTTCTTGATTTCCCTTTCTAATAGTATTGGCACCACGTTGGGAGGATAAGTGTTGTGTGTTTTACATTCTCTTTAAACATAAGACAATGAAGATCTTTGTCGAAACTTAATTTGACCCAAATGTTGGCAAGATGAACACACAGTTTTCCTTGAGTGACTTATAAAAGAGACAGGTCACATTCGACAGTCGTAATAGATGGAGCAGCAAAAGGAGTGGTGCAGATAAGGGAAATGTGCCAGAAAACTCAGCTGTGGGGGTTAGGGAATAATCTCTCTATAATAGCCAGTGTTGGGTCAGAGAGCACTCCCGGACCCCCCCCGCTGTCTTCCTGTGTGTTAACTAACGCTCACCAGAGTGCTGCCTGAACTCGGGGCTGGCAGAGCCACAGAGTGGGATCCAAACTCTCAGCAGCTCTGCGACCTGGCTGAACCTCTACCTACCGCCCCTCAGTGGGAGGGGTGAAACTGCTGAAGGTCCTCCGAGCCAGCGAGAGGCTGATTGAGGCAGATTTACCCCCCTCCCAGCAAAAATATAACTTTGAAATGAAACACAAATTATCCCTGTTGGGAGCTGCGTGAAATATTTACTGCTGTTGTTTCAGTTGGTGTGGTTTTATGTGCCGTTTGTGTATTGGATAGTTAATGGTGTGTACTTTCCGCCCGTTTGTTGTACTCTTACTTTTTTCCAAGGATACATGAAAGGATAAATCTTTTTACCATGCAAAATATGAAACTCTTATTGCCTTTCCATGAGCGTCTCGATGCATGGATGGGAATACTTTTCTCTCTCCTGGGCTTGAGGGTCACTGACATCAGGCCTTTTAAAACAATGATGTGGTTGATATGTTCCAAGTGGGAAGGGGTTGCAAGACATGTAGGTCCCACCCAGTAACAGGATTTATCCCTATGACTTGCCTCATTCTAACTAGGCCTAATGAAGGGGGGGGGGGGGGGGTTTAAGAAGACTCCAGCGTGCAGCCAGGCATTACCGATTAGGTCAGTGGAACGGCCGCTGGGCTGAGCATGATGGATGACTGGTGGAATGAGTTTCTGCCTAGCGGTATTGTGAAATCTTTTCATTGTCACTGACGGGGCCTATGAAGGGGACTGATAAATGAGGGAGCAAGTGTCAGAAACGCCCTTCTTTGCCCTGCTGCAGCTTTAATATCTCCCCCAGCTACACAGCAGGGAGTATTGATAAAAGCAAAAGTTTTAAAAATAACCACGGTCGGCGAGAGCCAGGCTGAGCGAGGTGGAGATGATTAAGGCGAGCGGCTGCCGGACCAGCCCAGGGTTGGTCGCTGTAAACACCAGTCGAGGCCAGTGCCCGTGCTGGGAAGAGGGAGCCGCTTTTTATGGGGAACGGGTGTTACCTCAGTGACACGCTGCTGTGATGAATGTGTTGCCTCCATCTGGTTTCAGCACATGTAATAAATATCTGGACTCATGTTTGACCTCTCTCACTTAGCAGACACATCTTTCACATTGGAAACATCCAAGAGGGAGTCATGATTACGGGTGTGCAGAAGGGGGTGGGGGGGCGAGGCTGCAGGACCAGTTTTTTTTTTCAGTGTCTTGAGGTATTAGTGCAGCAAAAACAAGTGCACAGCAAAACACAGTCAACTACAAACTACAGCCATCACGTCATGTACTGATTAATGGACTAATCTATTACTAAAATGTCTATAACATAGTTTAAAATGCCCATTACATGTTGTAAAAGCTCCAGGTTTTTAAATTGCTTGCTTTGTCATATTCAATTAAAAAAAGGAAAATCATCATGTTGGAGGATTGTTTCTTTAAATTACTTAAAATGCAATCATCAGAATTGCAAAATTGTCGTTTCACTTTCTGTCAATCAACTAATTGATTAATCGATTAATCGTTCCGGCAGTAGCCTCGATAGATTACTATTTATGAAGCAAGCAGTGTTAAGAGAAATGACAGAAGTAAAACACATGCGAGTTTTTCCCTTTATTCTCCCCCCTCCTGCAGGTTTGTGGTCTGACCTTGCAGCTTCTGTGCCCCATCCATCTTGGGCTGTTTAGCCATTTCACTGGATACATACTGCGCAGATTAACACAATTCATCACCACAATCATCCTCGATTCATCACCCTTCCCAATGAATGTTTTGACATCTAGTTAATTTTCTGCTGATGATTTATCAAATTATAATTACCATACTCTGAAGGAGTCATTCATTATGTTGATACATGATAATGATGCCAAAGTGGATTGAATTTTAAGTAAGTTCTGTGTGATTATAGCATATGCATTATTGTGAGTAATGCCTTACAATTTGGTCCCCTCCAGCAGAAGAAAGTCCGGGGACTCTGCTAATGTTGTGACAATAACTGCAGAAACAGGCAGGTTGTTAATTCACTTTCTCACCACAAATTGTTGAGCGCAGACATGCAGACCATAAAAAAGTCAGATACAGGACTTTTATTTAGGGTGCTTTGTAATTAGAGGGTGCATTAATTCAGGCAGGGCTTCAGTTCCGCTCCTGGGGAGAAAAGATTCTGTTAATAGCTGCAGGTTTAGCTGCAGTGCTCAGGTACTTTATTAACAGTTCACTTGTTCACTGAGCCTTAGTACTATGGCTCAAAAACAATCAATACAGAGACTGGTCAGCAACACATACCGCAAGACAGATAGTTAATCTGTTCATTAATCTTGTTATTATTTAATTAAAATGCTCATAAGACTGCTCAGTAGTCAGCAGAGCTGCAGGTAACGATTACTTACATTATTGATTCATCTGTAATTTGAATAAGTCGCAAATTGTTTCGATTAATCTACAACCCCATTTCCAAAAAAGTTGAGACACTGTGTTAAATGCACGCAATCATTTGCAAACAAACTATGTTTAATATCTTTTGTACAATCCTGTGTCAGACAAAGTGTTGAACCTCTCTCCATCCTCACTTGTGAACGACTGAGTCTTTCCAGGATGAATTTTCATACCCAATCATGATCCTATCACCTGTTACCAATGAACCTGTTTACCTGTGAAATGATCCAAAAACACCTGTTTGGATCATTCCACAACTTTCAACTCTCACAGTCTTTTGTTGCTCCTGTTCCAACTTGTTTGAAATGCGTTGCTGCTATCAAATTCAGAATAAGCAGATATTTACAAAAATCAATGAAGTTGATGAGGTCAGACATTGAATAGTGTCCCAACATTTTTGGCATCAGGATTATATAAAATGTGGATGCGAAAAGTGACCAAAACGTTGACAGTTTGACAAACAATTCAAAACCCCAAATAATTCAGATATCAATTACTTAGGTGACAGAGAAGCAAATCCCCACATTTGAGAAACTGGAGCTTTCAGTGTTTCAGTTCAGCGTTTTGTTCCACTTCAGGTAGTGATGGTGGCCATTTTCCAAGAATCTGATGAATATGTGATCTGAATGTGGAATATTTATGCTCCTGATTGGCAGAAAAAAACATGAGCCATATTAATGAAGAGCTTCTTTCTGTATCCCTAACATAGATACATAAATGGTCATCATAATGTCAGTAGAAGAATGTGACAAACCTCCCTGCTTGTTACCCTCATTACCGGCCAGTAAATGTTGTGTAGATTAACATTTTTTCATGTTACATGTTTGTAACGAGATACTAACACGTTTACCAGATACAAACAAACTGTAAAAGCTATATGGTACATTTACAAATATCAGCATCAACATATCCATGGTAATATTTTATGTTTTCATTTGACGGCCCATGATGGTAACTTGGCAGCCATTTTGGCTGTTCTTTTACATTCCTCTGCCTCCTTTTGCCAAATGGGAGACATCGTCGACTTCTCAAATCCTCCATATCTCCTTCTCACAATTACAACTTAGACACTCCAGTAAATGTTTTTTTTCCCACTTGGCTGTTCATATTTACAATCTGTTTAATATAAATGAGGCATAAGGAATAAGGTTTGCAGCTCCTTCAAATCTGATTGGAACCAAGGGCATTTCTTTAAACTTTCTGTTGCCCTCTGGACATTTGTCTCCACAGTCTCGTATTTATCAGGAGACTGATTTGGCTGTCCACTTCCATGCTTCTCTTGTATCTCATTGGTGCCCATTTTGTCAGGCTAAGTGCTCAAATTGAGCCATTTTGTCTCACTTTAAAATAAACCAGCATCTATTATGGTGATCTTTCATTCATAGCTCTTTTACCTCTCACCTCCACCTCTCTCTGTATCCCCTTCGCTCTCTTCCCCTGTTTGCCCCGGCCCCCAAGAAATGCATGGTGGGTAACCTTGTGAGGGCTCGCCTCTCCACTCCGGGCATGTCAGCCCCAATCTGCAGTCATTTGGTGTGAAATGTGCGCCTTGGTTCAGGGCTCTCAAGGTCAGGGCCTGGTAATTGATGTTGCTTATTCATCTGTTTCCTGTGTCTTTTCTCCCTCCTTACACAGCGGCCTTTGTTTGGATAAATTGTTTGAAGATTTACTGTAGTTCTTAAAGGCCCTGAGAAGTGTCCCCCTGCTGCCTGGGCTCAATGTCCCTGCCTCACCAGAGGCCAAGAGCTGATGACACACTGCTGGTCTTGGACAAAGGCCTGTTTTTCTAAGACAAGATGGAGGGAGCATCTCCCTGCATAACAATTGAGGCAAGACTTGAATGAGACTTACAGTCACTCTTGTGTGCTCTAAATCAAGTTTATAACAGTTTGTAAAAGAAAGGAAGGAAAGAATGATTGACTTTTGTATGCCGTACATGAGGAGGTTCTTTTTTCAAAAGCGATACAACAGAGAGATAAATTGAGGGGTTTGTTCAGAAATACAACAAGTTCCACATCCAGTCCAAAATTATATGCATATCAAAATTTCCTGCACTTAAATCTTCTAAATTGCCTTTTCTTTGGCAGGAAACCCTGGCAGCTGTACAAATCTAAATCAGAATTTCCAAGTGCTGCGAACATCTCCAAACTAAAGAAAAAAAAACTTTGAACATGGGCTGAAGTGAATCTCCTACGAGCACACAAAGTATCTGTATCGCCACTTCTCAAGCCTCCGCAGCGCTGTGCGCCCTTGATGGCTGTCACCCAAGGTGCAGATAAACAATGGGCTCATTTGAAAACAAAGAAATGATTATGGGGGGACGTTTAATCCCAGCTTGACATGTCAGCAGGCTGCATGGGCGACAGCTTTCAAGAGAGCCTTTGAAGTGGCAATCTTTTCAGATTCTTGGCTCATTACACAATAAAGAACGCTTCACATGTAACTGAAGTGGGCTGGGAAATGATGGTTAATGATGTTTATGGGCTTCTTGACTTGCAAGTGAATTTACAAGATAGCTGTGGCTAGCTTGTTCTTTTTAAGTAAGGGAGAGGTGAGGCAACAGGAAACAGTCACTCAGGAAGTTTAACCTGTTTTCATGTCAGCACAGCACAAAGCCACGATCAGGGCTACGGTTATTGTTGACAGTCAGTCAAACTGAGAGCTTCATATTTTGAGGGAATATGCTAAAAAATGATCAACGTCTTATTTTCTGGAGATAAAAAAAACAACATTTATAGTCTTAACACGAGCATCTGCAATGTTTTATAAAGTAGGTAATGATAGTAAATGCTGTCAGTTATAATGTTAAAATCTGTCAGTTTCACTTCTCAAATTCTGTCTTCTGTCGTGCGTAACCTTTGCTTCTAGTCAACCTTTTTGTTTTCAGATTTGTTGAACTGCTATAATGACTTCCCATTGACAATAAGTTGGGCATTTCACTCTTTTATCATCCCTAAACAATAGTCCTAATCTCCTTGATCATGCTCTGTGAACAAGTGGGGAGGAATGTGAGTGACGTGCCCACAGTAAACATAGGAAATGCACCTGTGAGGACAATGTGTTGTGGAGGAACAAAAAAATGCACACAAGGCAGCTGGAAACCTTTTAATTAGTGCTAATTACCTTAGCAGAGGAACGTCGGGAGGCTTGAAAGGATTTGTGTCAGCGCGTGAGAGATCAAAGATTGAGGCGGTCACGTTTTGTTCTGCTGAGTCAAAAACTAATAAGGAGGATGATAATGGGGCCCAGGAGAATGACAACCCAGGTGGCGGTGTGTTTAATCCCCACTCGAGCCTGGTTCCAGTTAAACAATCAGATGGTTCTATTTTCAGGTGTTCTTTAAAGAATCAACTTTTACACAAATGGAAAATCTTTAGTAAGACGCTATCAAGGCTGCACTCATGGGAAAATGCAAATTATTCAATCAAGAACTAAATGCTCTAATAATTTAAAGGTGATAGAAGCTATTTCTGTATCATTATTCAAGTATAAAATGATTAAACCATGACCAGGATGTCAGGTAAGCCTGTCAGCCAGCAAGTTTCATTTTTATGATTGTATAAGCCAGAGGGTCAGCAAGCTTTTCAGTCACAACCCATCAACCCAACCCGTGTGATGCTATCTGCAAGTTTTTCTGGAGGTGGGTCAAATCTAGCTTAAAAGTCGGTCCCCTTCACATCCAATTCACCGTCACATTCTTACCTACAGGCAACCTCTGCTGAGCCCCGGTCATTAATCAAAGCGGAGTGCTGTCCTGACCTCAGCCCCTTCCCTTTGAAGTGCTCTGTCCTCTGCAGCATGAGGAAATCATTTGCTGCCTGATTCAATGAGCCATCAGTCGAGCCAGCAGACCTAATGACATGTGAGAATATTAACCTCCTACCACCAAGAGTGCTGCTGCTTGGGAAGCAGTCTATTATTCATCCAAGGTTTTACTCAAACCTTCTTTTTTTTTTCACAGGACTGCCTCTCTGTGAAACCCTCCTACAAAAACTGTGACCATGCAGGCATCCAGGGCTCAATCCTGAATCGACTCAGTCCACTGTTAATACGAGTGATATTTTAGATTTTAATACTATATTTTAGTTTTAGACAATCATCAGCTCTAAGAGAAAAAAAATGTTGCCATACATACATGTATATAACACTATCTTTAAACGTCTGTGACTCAAATGAGAATAACAGGATCAATCCATCACCAGTAAATTACAACACAGTGCAGCCTCTGTTATGCTGAAATTGTCTGTCTGACAATAATGAGTAATAACAAAATCTGAGTTACTAATGTTTTCTAAGGCTGTTAAATGCTTGTTAACATCATTAATGTTGATTCCAATTCAATTATATATCTGAATTTGGAACAAATTTATATGGTGAGTTATGAGTCATTTTCATGCTACATGTAGCGTATAACCTGCCAGAATATTTTCACAATACGACGCCATCTTTAAAGGTACAGCCTGTGATCCGAACGTAAACAAAAGGGTCACAAAAGTCCAAGACACACTAAAACCTCTATTGCGCTAACATTGGCCGACAGACAACAAAATCTGTGTTTTATATACAGTAACACGTGTGTTTATGTGTTCTATGTCGTGTTTAATAGAGTTGTTGAAGATTTGTTTATATTTGTAATTTCTGTAAAACGAGGCTACGGCTTTAATTATGATCAGTTGTCAAACACAGAAATTATGTTTTCAAACTTGAGATCACTATCTTGAACTGTGTGTCTGAATTTAGCTCAAATTTATCTGCTAAAAAAAACAAGCATTGGGACTTTAACCAACAATGTCATGTCTTTTAAATGAAGCTAAAAAGCCTCGTATTTTTATGACCATGCTCCTCCGTGCCATTCATTATAGTTTCCTATCTCGACAGGCAATCTGTACTGAGAAGCATCCAGTCCATTACACACATATGAGGCCCATCACTCCTGCAGTATTGACAAATTCATCAGGCATTTTTCGCTCTGCTCCCTGAGCAGAATTTAGATTTGACTGCCATTCCCAACCCAGAACGGCCTTGTTAGAATACAAACATGACTTCTCCACTCCGGAGCTAGTTGGGAGCTCTTACAGTGATGAGCCATTACCTGTCAGCGGTTAGAGCACGGCCTCGAGTTTACACTGATTTGTCAAGTACAACACAGCGTTGAGTCGAAAAGCAACCAGCATTACTCCAGGCATAAAAAGTCAAGACTGATATTTTATAGTGCATTGACAATGAAAGCTTAAAGTACATTATGTGCTGCTGCTTTACAAGAGGTGGTGCAATTCAAAATGGTCCAGATTGATGTTTTAAGCATGCAGATTTTTTTGGTGAAATCAAGCTGCCATGTTGTCACTTTTTAAGTAGATACAGGGAACTTGTTAGCAAACACTTATTTTCACATCACAGATATGGAGCCACATTATCTTTCACCTGGCGAATGTAAGTAAGCACAAGTTACATTTTGGTCAAGAAATGAAGACATTTTTTCACTATTTTCTGACAATTTATGAGCTAAACAATTAATAAAATACACAGATTTTTTTAGCATTTCTCATATAATTGTAAATTTATTATCTCTGTGTTTTGGATTGTTCATCTTGATCTCTGGAAAACTGTGATGCCCACTTTCTACTATTTTCGAAGTTATTATTGTTGCTGCTTTATTTTGAATGGAAGAGACCTGTTTCAGCTTCTCACATACATTATTTGTTCATCACTGTCAGAAATCAAGGCTGCTTTATTCCTTGTCACATACTGTAGTAGAGAAGCCTGGACTGACACCGAGTGGAAGCAATTCTGACAAGTGATAAAAAAGTGTTTTGGCATGTTACGGGCCTTGTAGGCTGGCCTCAGTACCCCACGGTCACAGGTTGAGGACATCCGACCTGAAATGCATGCAAACTAATGGCCAACATGACTGACATTTCCACCGATGAGCCCAAAGTGTTCGCCCGTTGTCAGCAGGAGTTTATCAATAGGCACGTCCGCATATGCAGTCGTCTATCGATCCATCCATCTCTGTCCGCCCGTCTCTGCATCACTGTAGCTGTCTGTTGACATTCAGTGGATCGGCTGTGAGCGGAGATGGCTGCAGGAGCCTCAATTTGCAATCCTTCCACCTTGGGAAAGGGATTTAGAATAATGGCGGCGTCATTTCGTGACATCATGTTGAAATCTCACCTGACCTTGCTGTTCTGAAAATCTATTTTTTTTTATTTAGCAGTCAACATCACAGTTTTAGCACCTTGTAGTCGCTGTGAGGTGTTTGTGTTATCTCAAGTCTTTGTCATTACTGTTAACATCATTAATAGACGTGAGGTAGCTGGGCCACGTTTGCACTACTCTTCCCGTGGAGACTGACTCGCTGTACTGAGTGTTTTAGTAACAAGGCCCCAGGTTAATTGTGGCGAGTACCAGAGGCCTTGGCCCCTCCTGATAACATGGAGCTTTAGAGCAGCGAGGTGCTTTGTGATTAGAGAAAGGGACCGGCTAGGTGACTGAGGTGAGGATAAAGAAGCCAGATCAGGTCTCTGGGGAGAGAGAGGTGTGAGTCTATGGGGGATTGAGGTAAACAAGATTGTACCTGTGAGGGAGATAGAAGCTGCTGCCCCCAGGTCATTATTGCCCTTAGAGCAGGAAGCAGACGGCACATACACACATACACACACACACACACACACACACATACATACACATCTCAGTGCTTATCAATGTCCAGGGGATAATAGGGTTACTATTTTGCCCTAAACTGTCAGCCAGTCAAAGCAATCTTTCACGATGAGCCGACATTCAGAGGCGTTCAGAGTAAGTGAAAATTGAATTAATGAAACGGCAGCATTAATGCAATGAAGGAGCCAGATAATAACGCCATCCCATTTGGCTAATCAGTGTTATTCAGTGCACATATATGTAAATCACTCTCAGAAATGAATCGGAATGACAGGTTCATTGCCAATATATTATTATTACACCTATAGCGTTAAACCTGGCTCGGGCCACAGCTCCCACGGCAGTGAATTTAGCTGATTAAATCACTGGGTGCACACAGCAGTGGTGACACGAAAACAACAATTAATAAGCCAACCCTCAGTGCACAGCGGCTCCATTTTAACCAGGCTGCTAATAACATTACATGGCAAAAATATCCTAATCAGACAGGTGAAAAGGGATTTGGAAGCAATTTGATTTTCTTGCTTGTGTGTATAGCCAGCTGCCATATTTAAGAACTTCATTTAGAGGAATATTCATATATTGTGCTCGATACTGTTATAACTAGCGCTAAAGAGGCTGCTTGCTTTATGTACGGCCGAGATATGAGTTCTGTTTTGACTGTTTGTGCTGTTTATCTTGACAGCTTTCTCTCTTTATCTCATATGTATCCTCGCTCCCTCGTTCCCTCCCCCTCCCCGGAAACCATCCCCCCTCGCACACACAATCACTCACAAAGAATGCACATTAAAAAGGATTTGTTCCCCAAAGAAGGTCGGCATTTGTAAGGCTACTGACAGATTTAAGTGTCAATTAAGTTGATGTACAGTGGGCACATTATCATACAAGGTTGTCAGCCGTGGCCATTTGAGGGAAACAAATACCCGGAGCTTTACACCTTCCGCGGCTTGAACTTTGTATGGACCCACAGTTGCAATGAATGTCACAGTCAATCATTTATCCAGTTGGCAAGCTTTCCGGTGGGGAGTATGGGATCAAGTCATTTTATACAAATAATAACCACAAAAAAAAAAATCTGGGTTCTAAAATGCTTTGTCATGTTTAGTGACGAGGTCCCATCCCTGGCCTGTTTGGAGGTCTTAAACTCATTACTGGGTGGGGGGAAAATTATACCTCTGCACAAGGATGATGGATGACAAGTTAAATTTGTGTCCAGGGACTGAAGGTGAATGGTGACAGAGGTATTTATCTTGAGAATGGAGGTTGGGGTCAGGCGAGGCTGGGTGCCTTAAGGCACAAGACATTGACAAATTTATCCAGTGGACCCCATTGCTTGGGCCTTTTCTTTGTTTTGAATCCTTGCCACTCGCTAAGTGACCCACATCGCTCATGCTGCCAATGTGTGAAGAATACCCTGCCATGCCAGGCATCCCACCTCTGCTGATGCTTGTAGTTCATTCTTCTGTGAGGCCTAAATCTTTGACTCATTCTGAACCGTGTTTGTTTGGGATATTCAGAAACTGTTAGATTCTGGGTCACTGGGCTAATTTGATTTCTCAAAGTTACAGAGAGATTTTAAATTAGAAAGTTTTTTCTGTTCTTTTTCTTTGCTTGGTCTGAGCTGATCTAGTGCCATAAAAGTTCCATAAAAGTCTTTTTGAAATTGACTTCAGGGTGACTTTTTTTCCTTCATCATCCTCAGCAGTGTTTACTGGGACAGAGGACTGTGTTTACATGTGCCTGTATGGGGATATACTATAGAGAGAAGGGGGTGAGCAACAGAGACCTCTAGTGGAGATTGGAGAAGCCTTATGAATGTTGACAATGACTCTATTACACCTTTGTGCATCTGATAATGTTACTTACCATCACTGTGAGCACCCGTTCCTTAACATTAATGATATCTGTAGCTACTGAACTGAAAACAACTATGTGTTTCAATGATTTGAACATATTAATTTGTATGTTCTAAGAGTCCTCTTATTATAATATTTTGCACAGTATCAACACAACCAGTAAGTGTTTTTCCATGTTTTCTACAAGGGCATAGAGCTTGTATTGTACTTGTGAGTGTGATGAATTGGCTCAGTAACAGACAGTAAATGGAGCTCTCATGTGAGGAGCCTTGTCGGTCAGTTATGAAATGTTTTGAACTCCCAGCATAATAACAAATGAATAATCATGTTAAGTACAGGAGTTTAACTGATCTTACTAGCATACTCGTCACTGGCCACATGCATGAACTAAATACAAAGCCCCAAAGTGTTCAATGTTAAATCAATTAAAAAAAGACCTTATTAAATGTGCAATCACATGGAAAAATGTGTGAGAAGGTTTTTACTTTGCAAGTGTGAGAAGTTGTTACCAATCATCACCCCTTCACCTTTCAGCCGTACATATTTAGCCAGTTAACTCCTGATAGAACAACAATAACGAGTATGCACAATGAGTAATGTGCATCTACCAAGCAAAGACTGTTAATAACTAACCTTTAACTAATCTCCTTTTATTTATCTTAATAAGTCTGCCACCAGCTGACCAGCTCAGTTAGCACGTGAGCATCAAAGTGAGGAACTAGGGTCAACTAATGCCACAAACGTTAACTGGTTAATTCACAATTGACTTGGAAGCTGTTGATTGTTCGCTATTCTGTGATGAGCAGAAAGGAAAATCTTTCTCTGTGGAGGCTCAAGTCATGTTACTGAAGGTGATGACAACACTGTTATGAAAAGTGACATAAAATAAAACCAGGCTTTTGAAAAGGCCATTCTGTAATTAAAATCCAATATTAATGGTTTCTTAAATTGATCTATATTTATTATATATGTTACACCATTAAGTCACGTGATTATTTCATAATTACTCACTCACTTATTGAACGTCGAACACTTCAGGGCTCCATGGCTAAAGGGTTCACTGTGAACCGAGCCGAGGTGAATTTGTATTCCAGCACATTGTGTCTGTGGTTTTGTGTTTTGATACCAAGGGTCTCATTTTCCAATTAGGACAATGTATCAGTGATGGATACAATGTGAAGTGGTCATTTGTTTGTGCTTTGGAAGAAGTTTTCAGAGCCTTTACAATCGCTAACCACTTTACCATGCTTCATCCATCATTTTGTCAACGCCCTAATGTTTTGGACCCATACACCCTCGGCCCTGAGAGGAAAGTAACACAGACAAAGCAGTTGGTCGCTTTCACAACATGCCAAAGTTTCAACCTATCTTGTACCTCCCTCCTTTTGTCCACGACCACCATTTGAGTGGATTTGTGTATTTTGAATGGCAGGAAATGGCTTGCGGGCTGAACAATATATGTGTCTAGAGTTTACAGTGTTATTCAAGTCACTGTTCAATGGCTGACAACACACCAAAGGCTGTTGTTCTGATAGATATTTACTCATACCTCTTTTGTTCTGATGACAGATGTCTACACGCGACATGACAGTTTTATTAAATTGACATTATGCCATATAGTTTGATACACATACAACATTAATGAAAGCTGATGCTATTGACTTTACGAAACTGCAAATTCAGCACGCACAGCATATTGTACTTTCAACGTGTATTTCCTGTATTGATTTCCTGTCTGAGTAGTGATGTAAAAGTTAATTTAAATGTTACATTGAAGCATTGACTGTATTTTAAATAAAACATAAAACGCATGTTTTGCCCTTAAAGCAATTTCTAGAATTCGTTTAAACTTGGCTACGATGCTTCGAAAAACAGTAGCAGCAAACACATGAAAAGAGAATAATGCCATTAAAAAAATATAGAGTGACTTACTGTATCATGTTAATTGACTGTTCAAAGTTTGTGAAGGGTGTCAGGGCAGATCTATTCAAACTAAAACACTCCTGAGCCCTTTGTATCCATTAACAACCCTGGGCATTAATATGCTTTCAGACAGCCCTGGATAATGCTACAAGCTTTTGCACCACGACTTATATTTACTTTAACCAGTTCCCCCCCTTAAGTGCTGTTTTTAACAATGCAGGCACTATGAATCATTTACCATACAGGAATACCTTAAAGGAATCATTTGCTTTGGAGACGTCTGTGGCTGGTTTGATGCTGATGAAAGGCATTATCTCCTGACTGACAGCTTTGCAGGCTCCTCTAATGCAATATTTATTATATGTCACATAGCCGCGCATTAGGACAAGAATGGGCCATTGTTTCTGTGTTATGGACACGGGGGTGACAATGGTTGGGCAAAGGCAGGTCAGGGATACTCAGGCCAAAGCAAATATAAACTTACAGTCAATAGACAATGCATGTGACAAGGTGCGGTTACGTTTTTTTGGGGGGTGGGGGTACACGTAAAAAAATAAATATTTTTTTTAGATTATTAATGATCTGGACTTGATAGTGAGAGAAGGAGCCTAAATAGAAGCAGCAACACCCAACTGTACAGTGCTGAAAATTTTTATATTAATTGATCAGTTAATCACTTTGGTCTTTATCAAGCCAGATTTTTAATGGGATGATTTGCTGCTTTTCTCTTTTTGACATCATTAGAACTCAATATCATTCGTTTTTGGACCGTTATCTGGCATAAATTATATTTCCATTATTTTACAAAATTGATAGATTTATTGAAAAATTAATTAATTGTTAGTTGCAGCCGTGAAATTTCAAGTAAAATTCCTGCTCTCTAAGATGTAACCTACAAGTATAAAGTAAAAATATTCATTGATTCATTACACACTATTGGGTAGTTTGATCTATGATAGTACATCATATTTTAAAAGCTAAAAACCTGCAACTGTCAGAAGAATGTAGTTGAGTAAAAAGTCTAATATGACAATGAAATGTAGTTAAATAAAGGTATAATGAGGAAGTACTGAAGTACCTTAAAACTGCATTTAAGTACATTCTAAGTCTATGTTATTTCCCACCACTGTCCAAACCAAAGAAAGAGCTTGGTACAGTGTAATGGGGTGAACATGTATTTCTGAGATTCCTGTGGTCTCAGCTTTTTGCTAATGTACAGAGCATAGACATGAGCAGTACTTCGGGTTTGTATTGATAGTCTAGTATTGCATGTTACGTCTGGACAGTCCATGATCACACTTGCTCAACTTGCTTGCTTCCAGCTCGTTTCCCTCGTGGTATTTTCCCCACAGTGCATCCACTTTACAACAGAGGAGAAACTGCAAGCAAAGAGAAATGATATCAACCGAGTTCAGATATCCTCGAAGAAATCCAAAATGACACGTGAGCAGACCGGCTGTGGGACCGGTCCGGCGTTCTTGCTCAGGCAAATGATCCCTGTAACTTTTAGCGTTCTCGTCGGCCTGAGTAATTGAGATGTGTAATAACTGTGACAGAGGGCATTATCTGACCCATTTTCCTTTTCTTCTCACATTGCTTTGTTTATACATGCCTTCCTGTCATAATCCCTTACAAATCTCCAAAGTAAAAGCCCTTTGAAGAAATTGCCTCTCGTAGCGTGATATCCCGAGTAAAGGAGTTCTTTTTAATGACCAGGATCTGACCTCATTTCATATGCATAAGCCTACATCAAAGTAGACAGCGTCCGTCCAGTCTGCGCAGCGTTCCTCCACTTGACAGTCTTTCACATTGGAGCGACAAAGCACATACATGGAGCTTGTAATTGCTTAATTCGTTTCGGGCAGTTTTACCTTGGGTTGACCTTGTGTGAGTGGGACCACAGCTCCCCTCAAAAGAAACGTATGATTTGATTGATTTCCATTTCCATTTTTCTCTTTCGTCAGCCGTTATTAGATGCTAAAGGGCACCTCTGAGAGAACTGTGTCTTTGTTTTTTCTTCTCAAGTGCTTTTTGAAATCTGCACTTTTATTGTTATGCTTTGAAGAATTTGTCAAACTTGGCTCAAGGGTCAAATCTGCTGAATTATTTCCAATCTGTTTGTCTTCTCTATGACTTTGTCCTGACTAATGTTTCCTACTACTGTGAGGGGAAAAAAAATGCAATTTGGTCCTCTTTAGCCAATTAACATCATGCTGCTCCCATAGATCAGCTGGGACTGAAGTGAGGTTTTATCTTTAACTTCATGTTAGATATTCAGAGTTTTTTCACTGATTAGAGTGAAGTGTTCTCACCAGTTTGGGTTATTGTGGTTTGTCATGTTCAGTCCGTCAAGCGAAAAACTTTCTCTCTAAGTTAGTATGTGTTTGTATTACATCAGAAGTTATTGTACGAGATAAATGAGTATAGTGTGATGTATATTATATTATTTTTATATATAGCTACAGTATATTCACATTATGATTGTAGACTTAGTATAAGGTCATACTAGTAGCTCAGTGCGGTTGTACTTGTGATGCTTTGAGCTAAATGCTAACAGCATGATAACATGTTCACAATGAAAATGCTAGCATGCTAACATCAGCATGATAACATGTTCACAATGAAAATGCTAGCGTGCTAACATCTGCATGATAACACATTCATAATGAAAATGCTAGCATGCTGACCTTTAGCTGGCTATATTTACCATTTTCACCATCTTAGTATTTTGTGATAGCATGCTAACATTTCTGATTAGCAGTAACCTTGAAGTAGAACTGAGGTTGATAGGATTGTAATAAGTTTTGCAGGACTTCAGCCAAAAAGCAAAGAATGATGCAAACTGAGTTTTTGACCTGTGATGGTGAAAAGTGATTACAAATGTTATGACAGCCCAGTCTGTCTGGAATAATCTGTAAATGTCTGCACCAAATTTCATCGTAATCCACGAGTTGGCAAGATATTTTACTCAAAACCAAGTGTTAACTTCATGGCACTTGAGCGACTAAAAACAGAGATTTGTTAGAGTCAGAGCTTAATAAATCAGAGTATTTTCCAAATTGAAAGTGGCCACTCCAACCTGTGAATGCACTCTTTTGGCTGCACACATCCCTCGAAGCCTTGCATAAGGAGCATACAGGGCTCTTGCATAACACACTGTACAGCAGAAGTCAAACAGGAATCTGCTGCAGCTCTGTCATTTTCAGCTATTGTAGCTATACATTCAACCTGTTAAATTATATTTTGTTTTTAAAGGTTGACCGAGGTTACGCTGCAGAGGCAATAACACCAACCTAAAGCAGTCTGCATTATCTTGTACTGTATGAAGCTGTAGTGAAAGATCCCCAGCAGATCTCCGTCACATTTGTAAATCCTCTCAGCGTGAGACAAGGTTTGGGCACTCATATAAATGACACTCACATCAGAACACATGTCTTGGATTGGCAGCATTTCAGCTCCGTCGGACCTGTAATGCTGTGAGCACCACCTGCCAGCTCTGCAGGCGCATTTTTCACCCATTTGAAGTTAGTTATTGACCTCGCTCTGCTCTCTCTCTGTTCAAACAACAAGCCCACAGTTCAGCACCTCTGCCAGGTACTATGTCTTTGTGGCAGGTCTTTGATGCTTAATCTAAACACCGGTGTTTATCTGACTGGACCTCGATGAGATCATCAGGAGATCAGTGCGTCCAATTGTTTTGGTTATGATAACAGCTGGGTGTTAGCCATGTTCTACATCATAACCTTTATTCTCCCTTTCCTATTTGTCTTTGTCCTCCTTTGTACTTGTTAAACTGCTTACAGTAATTTCTCCTGTGCAGCAACTACTGTATGCAAACCAATTTGCACAAGTTTAAATAGAGTCGTGTTGTCTCTGACGCCTTTGTTTTTTTTCTATCCTTGATCCAAATATATGAAATGTAGTTTTTACTGCACAAGGAACCTTGATAAAAGTGAAATTTTGGGTTAAAGTAGAAAGTTATTATTTCTTATGTAATTTGCCATTTTAGAATTTCTGTATAATCGGGAACATCGCTCACAAGAGGCCATACGTTGTAAAGTTTTTTTTTATTATGATTAAGAAGTATTTTTTTCCACCATCGATTAATTTAATCTGCTTTCGCCCACAGTTCAAATGCAGGTCAGGTTATCTGGTAACTCTACATTCGTACAGTAGATGTGAATTTGCTTGTCTGCGTGTGCTGGCGACCTGTCCTGGGTGTACCCCTGCGTCTCACCCAATGCATGCTGGGACAGGCTTTCCAACAGCATGAGCGGTTATAGAAAAATGCTGAACTTTGACACACACACATTTGTGCGACTGTCTACCAGAGAGCCGTCTCAACGAAGTAAACTGTAAACTGATTTTAAAAGTGTTTGTAGCCCTTGAAACTCTTTAGGGCTGAATCTGTGAACTGACTTATACTGACCATACTGCTGGTCAACCATCATTAACCATAACACCCCAAACACATGCAGAACAGACCATCAGACCATCGACATATTAAACCTTTTTATCAAGTCAGCAGAATACCTGACCGAGTGTTTCCTCTTTATTGGATGTGTGAACGTTTAGATCTGCGCCTCAGCTTGAGCCTTTTAATCTCTCCGGCTCCACATGTTGTGACCCAAAGTGCCGGGGGGGGGGGGTGTACTGTATGTGCACAGGTCACCGCCAGGTCAGCGTTCACGAAAACAAGCGCAATTAGAGCGATGACTCAACTTGTTCGCGTAATTCACACGAAACTGCACCTCGTAAAGCTGACTGTTAAACTTTAAAGCACGTGTGATTACTCATAATTGCTCCAGAAATTGATTTATTAGCTTGGGTGTGAGGCTGTGTGAGCCGAGTGCCATCTGACCTCCAGCTGAATGAATAATCAACAGGCTCCCCGAGCAAGCAGATGTTTGAAAGTGTTGCTGTTTTATCAGGCCCGTAATGCGAACAGGCATGAAACCAGATTAAATTAAATGATGTGAGGACAGACAGCTGTGACACATTTGGACTTTGCTGCTTCCCCCCCCCTACCTCCTTTTGTGTTAATAGCAGCTTATGTTCCCAAACATAAAAGACGCGCTGGTCTACATAACACCGTTTTTTAATGAGTGCGCTTGAACGACGTGGCGAGAGAAGCTGTTGAAATGTTTGTCTGCTCGTCTGTGGTGCCTGAAATAAATTATAAAAGTAAAATAACCAATGGAAACAACAGCTTAGCAAACAGCAGTAAATCCAGAGCTGTTTTTCCTCCGGCTGATGTTGCACCACTGGCTGTTTTGTAAGACACGGCGTTCTTTAGGGACTTGAATGATGATCCCTTAGCTTCAACCCCTTTTCTCTAATTGCTGTTTAATTTCTTGCTTTGCTCATGATTATAATGTGTAGCCAGCCTAATGAAGCACGGATGAGTTGTTTATGAACTCTGCGCACCCTCTCTTGTTAGCACGCAGGAGTGTAAGGTTAGTTTATATAGTGAAATACAGTACATGCATTGTTTATTTTAGTAGCTTTCTTCTTTTGCAGCCTCTCAGGCTGTTTCAGGCAGCCTAGAGCGAGAGCAATAATGCACACTGTAGCTGCAGAAAACGGTCTGATGGCTTTTTCTTATCTTTGAGTGTTTCCAGTTCGCAGTAAGTGATACTTTCAGGTGGAGAATGTTGGGTTTGCACGGCGAAGCGGCGGTCGCTCTACGTTGTTGTGTCTGCCCCGAGGAGCTGTCGACTCGAGTGCTTTTCTCCAAACCTGTCACACTTTTCAGGAACAATTAGAGAAAAGAAAGTAAATTGTTCCCAGGCACTTGGATTGCTGTCCTCGCGACATCTGCCACCGCAGTGCGGATGATAGATTCCTCCTTCATTAGCCAGGGGTGTGGGATTACCCAGTGAGAACACATTAATCACCACTTTCTGTGGCAGCCTGAATGCACTGCGCTTTGTTAGGAAAAAACTTTTTTTTTCCTGACGTGTCACTCTTCTCCTGTGACAGGCCACAATCAATCATGTTGATTGACAGCACTGATAGGTTACACTGTTTACACAATGTGTAATGAAAGATCATGTTACCCACTATTGTTGTTACTGAGACAACTCTTTTGGGCTGGATGTGAATAGATGGAGTGGGTGCTTTGGTACAAACTTACACAAGCAGACACTCGTTTGCTTTCCCTTTCTGTTTCCATAGCAGTTCCCCTCTGTCCTTTTCTCACTCTCTCTTTCTCTGCACAAACACTTGAGAAAAATGTGCATAAAATCTTTACCCACATAGGTGATTCTATTTTGCGATTGAAATATATATTGTGACATTGTAGATTTTGTAGAAAATGAAGTGAGAAATGTTTCATACATAGTTTAGGGACAACAAGTTCACCAAACTCACAGACAAAATACACTTTGCTTTAAAAAAAAAAACAAACCCATGTAAGCATTTTCTGATCTGATGCCTCAACTGCAGGACAACATTGTTTGTTGGTTGCCTCCAAAACGTTCACAAAAATTATTCATGCTACTGTTTTTTGATTTGACACTGCTGTGGTTCAGTCTTCATTAGGTTTAGACACAATAACAACTTGGTCAGGGAAAAGAAAGGATGGTGGTTAAGGTTAAAATAATTATTTGTCTGAGTTTAGGGACCCTTTGTCATGATGGTATAAAAATAACTAATGCTGACTGGTGATATAAATAAGGACTCCCACAGCGTAGGCCAATGCTTTGTTGTTCCTCCCTACATGAACTTTGTGACTTGATAAGAAGGTCATGCTGCTCTTAGCTCCTGACAGGTGAGAGTTATAACTGAGGCATTTGCATTAATGACTGATGCTGGGGTTTTTTCTTGGGAGAACAATCTCTCTAAAGATGAGACTTTCTCTTTTTGGCTAATGCACAACTAGGTAGGAAATTCCATGATTGCCATGAAACAGTTCTGCTTATTGACTAGCAACAATTCTCACTATACACTGTTTAGAATAGAAATGGCTATCGTTACCTCAGTAGAAATTATATTTCGTTTGCCCAGAAAATCCAAATTTGTGATTGGATTTCAGGTGTCTAATTGTATTGTTCTTCATCTCTGCCATTATTTTTGAATATCAAGATGCTTTGTTGTATGACCCAACCCTGAATTTTAATATGCTTAATTCTTGGCCTCGAAAGGGAACTTCCAATATTCCTTTCAATCCCATTTTGAATTCAAGAAAGCCCAGTTTAGAAACTTAAATGCAGAACTTCACAACCAAGCAATCCATCGCCTCACAGTGTAATAAACCAAAACATAATTCAATGCATATGTCAGTATGATAGGAAGAAAAATGACTGTTAACTGTCCTCACCATTGATTAAAAGTGGAGGCATTGTGATGCAGAGTTAAACAACTGAAGGTTACATATCCTTCCACAAAGCTGTCGTGTTGATGTTACTGTTCTTGTCAGAGTGTTTTTCCACCTTGGTCATGAAAGGACCTTAGTCTTTCTTCACAGCGTTTCAGACCAAGGGCACATACTGAAGTGGGCATGTTCTTGTCATTGTCCAAGTGTACTTTCATGTGTTTTCCTGCCTCTCAGTGTCACCTCTAAATCAGCCCTACAGAGGACATTCACCATACAGTACTAACAGTGTTTTAATGAGAAATGTATTAAACTTTCAGGAGCTGTAACACCTAAAACACTCATACATCAGTTTAATGTGGACAGGTTGGTAATTGTGCTCCGGAGCGATCAATCAAGATCAGCCCGTGAGTTATAATTAGCCCTTTCAGATTGATGTATTGACCATTTGTTTTGAAGTTCTCTGTTATTGGAGGTTTCCCAGCCGCCATCTGTCTCTCACTTTTATCACTAATCTGACTCGCCTACCTGGATGACCTCATACTCACAGCTGTGTACGCACAAAAACATGCATTCTCTCACGGGTCAACGCAGATGCAAGTAATAGTATCACCTGGAAGAGTATCTGCTCCAGGTGAGAGAGGTGATACTCTTCCTGGGGTCGTACTCTGGTCAATTGAGCAGTTTCGCTCAGAAGATCTTCCCAAATAACTTTCTAACTCTCAACTGTGCAAAAACTGAACTTTTCAATAAGAAGAATATCTGACGTAAAATGAGTTCAGATGTTAAGGTGTTGGATTCCCAATTAAAATTTGAAGCACATATTAAGAAAATGTCCACAACCATCAAGACTAAATTCTTTTTGACCTATAAGAGCTTGTTTACCCATAAATCCCACTCAACTGTATCTTCAGGCCACGATTCTATCACATCTTTCTTATTGTGTAACCGTTTGGCAACAAACTTTAAATATACTTGATCAGAAGCCAAGAAAATGGTACCAGTGTTAAATTCAGAAAAAAAGTATAATTTGCTAAGCATTTCGAATTTTATAATACTCTCATTTATAAAATTGATTTTTTTTTAAGTGTGCGAATGACCTTGCCCCAGAACTAGTCAGTTTTAAAACTTCATAGTGAAGCAGCCACTACAAAGGGAGCAATTAGTGGAGACTGCAAACTAGTAAAATGCAAAACAACGTTCAGTCAGTCCTCTTTTCCAGTGAAAGGCCCACAGATTTAACCCTGCCATCTGAAATATGAACCAATAACTAACTCTAAAGTTTTCAATAGCAAGGCAAAACTATGGCAAAGGAAAATCTGCACCACTGAGATACATATTTTCTTTCCCTTTTGATATAATAATAACTATATGTACCAGCTCTGTGAATTAAAAAAAAAATCACACATTAAGCATAAATGTGGTCCACGTCTTTGATTTGATTGTGTTTGCAAGCAATTTTTTACTATTTAAATACTGCATGTTATCTTTTAAAAAAGGCAGGTAACCATGATGTGTAATAATAGTGGAGAATAAGCCATAGTATCTCAAGAAAGTCCAGTTTCTGTTGGTAGCCTTTAGCCTGTGCAGGTAATAGCCAACAGGTTTGATTAATTTCTCGTTCTTTGTCCCTGATTTGAGTCTGTAAGGTGACCATAGTGCTTCCTACCATGTCGTGTAGCGCTGAATTTCCATAAACCATTATGTTAACTTGTGATACTGTATTAATGTACAGAGCCTGAGGTCAAGCACTGTCTGTGAAGACAAACTACAGGGAAAAAACCCCATCTACTGTAGTTATAAGGAAATTTGTTTGCGGCAATTGAGGTGTAACTTTTATGTGACCTTGGCTTGTAAATATGGATCTGATTTCGATTAGTTTTATGTGCAAAACTGAGGAGATTGGTGAAATCAGCAAACTCCACTTTGACCCTTTTTTGCAGAAGAATAGTTTGGTTGCATTAATTTTCGCAATTGCAAAATCCTGGACGTTATTTTTATTTATTTTTTTTTTACTGCAACAAGGACATTTCATAAACATTTGGGTATTTTCATTTTAGCCCTGAGTAGCAGCAGATACAGTATGTTTTTAAGAAGTCGTGTTGAATGACTCATATGGAAATATGCCATTATTTGGCAACGGTGGACACATCTCTTCCTCCTGGGCATCAGAGATAAGCCGTATTATTTTACAACTCCTGAGCGGCAGTGGTGTCTTCCCTTTTCTGGTGTCAAGACTCTATTCAGAGAATTTTATACTCCCAATCATTTGATACAGTAAAGTACCTGTCTGACCCAAATGAAGGTGTGATACTTTATGTCCTTCCAGACGTCAGACAGCCGTGGAGATTGGTTTGCAGAAATATGATGAGGGGACATAAACCGGCCAAACTCTCTGCCCTTTTGTGCAAAAGAGCTTTGTGTCCTCTCCAGTGGAACATCAACACATGGATATTATTTATTCTAAGCTAAAGAAAACCTCATAACTACCCTTTTTAAATTCAGTCTTTTTAATACCTACACACACATACAGATGCAGAAAGAAATGGTGCAGCAGCTCTAATCGGTCCTCACACTGGGCACAGACCAACACCTTTATTGTTTTACCGCTGGACGGAAAGTTGACTTTCTCTCTCATGTTCGGCACATCCACCTAGTTAGATTAGAGTCCACAAGACAGAAAGCGACAGTGACCTGGGGAGATAAGAGCTGCTGTGCCGACTGAAATAAAGCCAGCTCATTCCCACCCACATTGCTGCAGGAGGAGACATCAATTCTTACCTGTCATCTTTACCCCAGTACGCTGTCTCATTACGATTATCTCTCAAATACACACAATGCATAAAAACTCTGGTAAATCAGATCCTTCTTTTACACGTCGGACTTTAGTACTGCAGTGAAACTCAATGACTCATTATGGAAACGTGGTACAATGTCGAGGAGTTCTCTGCAGACGCATACAGAGGATTATATGTATTTCGTAGTTTTGATTAAGCTGAAGATTATCACAGTCGTACAGCTTTCTTAGCAGAGACCCCTTCTCTGGGTCCTCTTGGG
Source organism: Centropyge bicolor (assembly GCA_037975185.1). Taxonomy (NCBI): domain Eukaryota; kingdom Metazoa; phylum Chordata; class Actinopteri; family Pomacanthidae; genus Centropyge; species Centropyge bicolor. The sequence goes on along the minus strand of JBBMOC010000065.1, from coordinate 26,243 downwards.
TGGTCCCTCAAGACGACTTTCTCTGTGTGTCTACCTCCTGCTTGACGGCCATTGTATTGTGCCGACAGAGCACAACAGCAAGACATACACTCCTGAGGAGAGAGCCACAAAACACACTCTGAAGCTTGAAGCTTTTGGCGTCTGCCTCACTCCTTTAAAGAGACTGTTAAATATGAGTCAGCTGTTGTGCTCGGGACTCCAACAACAGCTTTAATTCCTCTGCCTCCCCCTCCTTTGCTTAAAAGGGGGCTTTGTGCCTGTAGGGCCCCCATCAGTTACCTGCTGACAGGCCGAGCATGACTGATGAGCTGCCCGAGGCGTCCCAGTATACTTTGTCAGCTGCTCATAATTTATACATCTTATCTCCGTCAGAACAAAAGACAGAGCGCGGCTTTATGGAAATGAAAACAGAGACTTGTTTAGACTCCAGCATGTGGAGTGAAGTGGAGTGATCCTACTGATAGTTGTTTCTCTCTGCGAGCAAGACGAGCTGCCTTGTCTGGCTCTCAGCTCTCCACACCCATTCTGTCTGCCCACACCTTGACTCTGTGTGTGCGTTTGCGGCGAACCCGAGAGGCCGTGTGAGGTTGTTCTGGTTGTGTGTCTGGCTCGAGGTGGCAGGTGACGAAGACATGAAACACAGGTTTGTTTATACGGGGTCATGTCGGTGGTTAGTTTTCATGCACTACATTAATTCATAGTGCAGCTGAGCAATATTCATGACGCTGACATTGAATCAAACTAAGCTTAGTGCAGAACCCACTGAGAATTAACACCCAACTGTGCAGCTTTTAATCTTGATGTTTTTGTTTTCTGACTAGTTTCTTGAAAATTCACTCTAAAGCTGACCTCCATGATGTATCCTGTTTGTGCTACCCATGTGAAGCCTGGCTAGCTGTTTCTAGTTTTTATGCTAAGCTAAGATATGTCCCATGTCCAGCTCCAACAAAGGTATTTTTGATGTGCTAATATGTAATATACAGTACATGAAGCACTTAAAACACAATCAATGAACTAGAAAATATGTACAAAACTAAACTAAACAAGGCTCCTTCAACCCTTTGATATTATAAAAATCTTTGCTCCTGGCTGGAAAACACAATTGATCATCTAATTTCTTTTAAAGTCGATGGAGACCAAACTGAAGCTAAAAGGAGAATGACAAGTGGAATTCATTGGGCAATAACTCATGGTGGATGATAATTTTCCTCTGGTGTCTGCTGTATATGTAGATGAAAATTATAACAGTTCATACTTTAGCAATTCCCTCTCTGTTTTGGCACATTATTGTCTCCTGGTGGTCAAAAATGCTAATGCCGCTTTGATAATGTTCAACCTGAAAAAAGTTATTCATTGTTAGAGTTAAAATCTATATTTCCAAGCACAAATTAAACTAAGATAACTAAGATTAGTGTCTATGCTGTATGTCCTTTAGATAGTCAGTTTTTTAAACTATTTAAATCGGCTCGAAATGTCCTATATTCATTAGCGATACCTGTGATGGGAGTCAATACATCATAATGAGTGGGATATTGATGTGAACCATGTGGACGACACTGCAGAGAAAGACAATTTATCCCTGCCGATGGAGAACTTCCCTGCGATGGGTGGACTTCTCTCCGAATGCTGTGCTTTGGTCTCTGATATCGAGAGTGATTCATTCACTGACTCATCCTCAACTACTTTGTCAGATTCAAATTGTCCTGCCAACTCTTTTTGTTTTGTTTTTTTTCCCATTGCTTTGAACAAAACGTGGGATATGCACTTACTTGCAGCAAGTGACACGGCTGCCAAAACACGCTGCTCATCCTGCTTTTGTTTTGCTTTGGTTTTTGTGCCTCATCAGTAATGAGATACTCTGACTGCAACTGTAATAGCTGGCCTATGGTCTTATTGTTATAATAGGTCTTAAAAAAAATCAGATAATGCTTTGCATCGGATGTAGCTTCTCCATAGACGCTCATTACTATTTCCTTCACGACGCTCTTTGTTTCGACTTTCCTAGAACTTTTGCAAAATATATTTCGCTTTGTGTAACTGAATTTTATGTGCTCCCTCATTCTCAGGTGAGTGTGAATAACAAAGACATCACTCTTGCAATAAGAGAGCGAGGCGATGAAGGACTGCATTATCCAGCGTCCCCCCCCCCCCTCCTCCGACACTTCTTTTTGCATTTTATCTAAGACAGCTCATTATATGCTACTGGAGTGTTCCTACAGTTTCCTGGTTCAACTGTAACAAGCAAGCCCCGCTGCAGCTATCAAGCAGAGGAATGAGCAGATATCTAAACTGTTCTGCTGATATTCATATCTTCCTGTGGTTTCTATTCGTTGCATTCAGAGCTGGTCGGGCAGTGGATCATTTGCACCCCAGTGACAAGTACATCATCATCCGCCTGTAACCTTAGCTTCGAGAGACGATGCAGGCTTTGTTCTCCGCCAGGCTCACTTGGGGATGTTTGGCAGTGTGCTGATAGATATGATTATCCTTAATGTCAGTGCATAGCACCATCCCTGATAACAGATTCTCTCAGTAGAATCCGCCCTGCTTATCTTGCTGCTATGTTGTTAGGAAGCGGCTGCCTTTTCTGTGTGAGGAGATGCAGTGCAGGCATTCTTTTTTTTTTCTTTTTTTTTTTGTTGAGGGAGTTGGTTCAGTTCAAAATTTAAGAGAAATGTTTACAGAATTTATTCTTGATAAGCAACAACTCTAAGTAGAATTATTTAGGCCTTTTGGCATAATTCACCAAGTACAAGACTGACAAATTTACAAAAGCTGATTTCAAAGTGAGATGGACGAGATATTAAATGTGCACACACAATGACAATGTCGCAAAGCAACAACTACTCTAAAAAACCTGCCGGTTATTGATCAGTACCAATTATCCAGTAATTACTTTGACAGATGCTGAGATTACCTGCTATGAAAACCTAATTTACTTGTATTTTTATCCACTATTCGCAAACAATCAGTGTCATAACACTGCAAATGACAAAACATATGTTCCCCATTCCCCATTTGTTATATATAATTCAGATGGATATCTATCTATATCCCTGTTGTTAAGGTTTTTTGTTTATGTATTTCCTTGGAGGCTGATTAAAGTCTAAGATTTCTTCATCTCCCTGTAAAATAGTTTGCAGCTGTGTTAGCAGGAGACAGTAGACAACCTCACTTGACACTCGTGATGGGGGTGGAGGGCGGGTGTTGACGTTGTAGTAGTGGTAAAGGGGAACGAGGAGGAGGCCCGAGGGGGAGCAGAGGATCCTGTTCAGCTCCACTCAGCAGCCCGGTGATGAGCCTGCAGGAGAGGACTGTGTCTGCAGATTAGAGCCAGGAGATGAGACAGGGGCCTGGAAGGGGTTGCAGACCTGGGAATGCCAGCTGCCAGACAGTTCACCATGTGCAACACATGTCTCTCAGCACCTACTGTTCCACTATGCAAAGCCCCCTTCACCATTAAGATGACAGAACAGTTCATATCCTGCGCCGGGATGATAGATATGTCATATCTCTGAAAACCCTGTTTGTCTTCCACAGGTGTATGAGCTCTTTTATACTCCCAGCAGACAGCGCACATGGCACTTTTCGACACTCTTTTCCCCGATAGTGATTTGGCATGCAGACGGTATCAAAGGGGAGATCTTTCCCATGCAATTATGGCAGAAAATAAAGGTGATGAGGTGTGTTGCACAAAAGAAAGCAAGGGATCAAAAGGGCTGGAATGAAAGCTGATTACAATAAAGGGAGAAGCTTCTACCCACTGAATGCCACAATGTGAGTGAGTCAGTACAGTCAGTAAATAAGCAAAGAACAGAAGTACTGAAAATGCAATAGCTCCTTATTAAAATGCTTTTGTCTATTTAAGTTCTCAGAGTCCAAGTGAGGTTTTAAACTAATTGTTTTGTCTAAATAAAGTACAAGAATTAAAAAAACAAACATAAAATCTTTACATTTTAGATGCAGGAAAGAATGTTTGCCATTTTCAGATATGCATGCAAAACTAATGGCGTTCCCATCAGCCTCAACTGTACTTTGTGGTTAGTAAATGTAAGCAAGCTAACACACTCATTTCAGATGGTGAACATATTAAACATTATACCTGCTAAACATCAGCATGTTAGATTTGTCATTGTGAACACTGTAGCGTGATGATGTTAGCATCATTATGTGCGAGTAGAGCCTCATAGTGTGGCTGTAGACTCTTAGTTTTTGTTACTTGATGAATGACAAATCTCCTCTTTGAGTACTGTATGCTGAAAAAGAAAATCTAACTCATCACCAAAAAAACACTTATTTTGTTGTTGACAGGTTGCAGCATCAAAGTCAACAAGACAAATTACCTAAAATTGGTTGTATTTTGTGAACAAGATGTGATTCAGCAGTTACAGGCTTGTAGCTGTTTGTGAACACTGATGGATTCTGTCTCCGGCGATGGTGGGTAATTTTTCCTGGCTGTCAGAACTAGTGGATAATTGGTAATGAGTGGCCTCTCCCAAAGCCGATTCTGTATTTTTCTTTTTTTTTTTAATTGCTAATAATGCGCGATTGTTCTCTGTAATCCGCAGCACCATTTCTCTTTCATCTCAACGATGAGATAAAAAAAAGGAGATTTGTTGGCCAGGCAGCCCCATGCCATGCTTAGACGGCTCAACTCTCTCAAAGGGATTTATCCACTGTTGTTATGACTAATACTCTGTGGATTACCAGTTAGCGAGAGGTCACCTATCGCTTCTATTTCCTACAAGTGAGACTGGTGGTGCCTGAGTTCGTTTCCTTGCCCCGACCCGAAAATTTACTACCTGTCAAAGTGGTGAATGACAGGGCGTCGTCGACATGCTACTCTAGATCATTTGCCAAAGTCTGACTTGAAAGCTTTCTCCTTTGAACTGAACTCAAACTTGTCACTCCCTGTAATTCAGGGTAGAAATCTGCAGCTGCTGAAATAATGAATTAGGTTGATGGACAGAATTATAACAGCCTGGCTACCCAGCCGTCCACTGACACCCCGCTGCTCCCAAACGCTGCCAGTGATTTAGCACCTCATCCGGGCAAAATGAGGGAATTGAATTTATTCACAGGGAGGTGGCGGCTAGCACTGACTCATAGCCTTTATGCAGTGGAGCGTGTCCTAATTCATCATCAAGCATGTCCTCCCTAAAAGGGCAGAGGAAGTTCATAGTCAGCAAATAGTTACTTATTTATGAGTAAAGATTCAGAGATCTAAACCCCCCTGTTAGCTGGTAACAAACTCGTCCAAAAACATGATGGAGTCCATGTTGCATTAGAATCAATCTTGCGCACAATTCATACCTAATGTGTTGTTTTTAAGGATTTATGAATTGTCACAGTGCAGTTTCTGGCCTCTAGTAACCTGCTCAGCCCCCCTCTCAAAAATAGTAAAGTCCTTAAAGGGTTGATAGGTTTTCGACTGATGCTTAGCAACAGCATTCCTGTGCCTTAAGTAGCAGTAAGCCCCTCACTGCACCCTTTGATGTGGCTGTCAAGGCAGATTTATTTCCTCTTAACACATTGTCTCCCTGTCCACATACATAAAGGGATGAAAGAGAGTGATGTTTACACTTTTTTTTTACTTGTAATTAAATTGTGTTGCTCATGATTTTTCAGGTGATGTGAGACGTACATGCTGGCGGATCACAGGGCGAGGCCTGACAAAGCGGCTTAATTTGATTTGACCAGCTGGCATTTGAAAACTCATGTCAGGCTCTCTTAAGGCTGACTTAATGTCTATTGTTAGTGGTGACCGTGGAAATTGAGTTATAGGTAATGTTTACATTTTGGTTTCATACTTTAGTTTTCTGTTTCGGGAGCAACTTTTTTCCCCCCTCACAGAAAAGACAATATTTAATTCCCTTTCAGTGTTTGCTGGCTCAGCAGAGTTTTTTGCTTTCTTCAGACCTGACATTGAAATCCCCACAGTCCTCCTGTAAAGTAAATAATAACTGTGCACATCACCACACATCAAGCTTTGTGTTTGTCATTGTCTTCAGTTCCATATTTTCTCTATCTTTCACATTACTCACTCGCTACCTGCTAGCAGACATGTGTATTTACAGGAACCCTAATACAATGCTGCCGAGGGCCCCCGCTGGCTGCGAGGCTTCTTGTAAAGCCACACTTGACGTCTGCTTGGCCTACCTCCATGCTGCTCGTCTCCAGCGAGCGAACCCTCCGTGTGTTCTCATCGCTCTCACGTGGGAATCGGGCAGCTGGAGAAGTGCTTGTCCTTTGTGTTTTTGTCAGACGGCCCACCAGGTCCTGAGCCACATGTCTGCGGAAGAGATGTCCGAGCGTGGCGAAGCACCGGGAGTTCCCCTGAAGGGACCACATAGATTCAAACCTTGTGTCCCCGTGTTTGGCTGTGGGCTAAACATGAGTTGAGAAAGGCTTGCTTGAAACGGTCTGGGGCCAGTTTGATTTCAGGAATTAGTCAAACATCGGATAAAAACATGTAAAGCAACCTAGAAAAATGTTTGTTGCCCCATAACTCTTTGCTTTTGAACACCAAAAAGTCGGTGATTTCCTGATCAGACAATTTCTTGTTAATCAATTTTGGCCACTAGAGGCAAAAAACTAGTGTGTTGGCAAACAATTTATGGATCCAGCTGGCAGAGCAACACTTGGTTTGATCCAAATATATCTACAGCTGCTAGATATTTGACTCTTTTCTCCGTGCAACTAGCTGCTAATGTTCTCTCTTGTTTGGTAGCAACGTTAGCTTCATGGCTGCTGCTGTTGGAAATGCGGTTGATGAGAGCAGAGAGACTCAACTAAAAACGTAAATGTGTCACCAAAACAATTAAATACAAAAGACTAAAAATGTGAGTTTGTCCCTACCAGGTTCACATTACTCATAGCCAATCAAATAAGTGGATGTGAAATTTGTTTGACACTTAAAGACACTCATGTAGTTTGTTCACATGAAATTTGTTCCAAGTGATCCAATCACATAGCAATTAATGTTTCACAGTGTCCAAAGCTTTTTCCACTTGAGCTGTGGATTTGACAAATAAGGGGCCTGTTGGGAGTGATGATTCAAAGGGCCCACAGCTGGACAGGGGCCCGGAGACGTCAGACATACATATACACTGAGTCAGAGCTGTTATTGAACTGTTCTTAGCGAGGCCCCTACCACCAGCTTATTGACCAGCCTTACCAGGTTTGATTCCTATCTCAGCATCTATACAGACAGCCACTGAAATAATATCTACTACACTACATATTTAAACAAAGCATGCGTCTAGTGTTTCCCTCCACTTCATTGTTTGTGCCACAGAATCAGAGTTTGTGGTTCAGGTCATCAGATACAGTTTGTTATTGACGTCGTCTCCTCCTGCTCCCAGGAGCCCCTTCAAGATTTGAAAGGCTATCGCATATTTTACTGACAGACAATCTTTTGCCAAATCCAAGGCCTTGATATATCACTGTGAGAATTCTTCTTTCTGCAGAAAAACGGTTTCTTCATTCTCTCTGATAATAACTTTGATCGCTGACAGCGAGTTGAGCCTGGCCTCCTGAATTTCTGTGAAATTCTGGGATGTGCGCTTTGCATGAGAAGTGAGAGAAATACGTCTTTTTATCACGACATGAAGGAAGCAAGATGAAGACAGTGAGGTTGTTAGTGAAGTGAACAGTTAAAAGTGATACAGTGGTTGGAGGTGCATTTACAACTGTGACATTTTTAAGTTTCTCACTAAATGCACCACATGTTTTTCTCGTCAACAAACACAACTTATGTTTACAGGATTGTGAGATTATAAAATCCTGGCAGAATCCATTTCGCCAGGTAACAATATATGTGCTTGTGGCCAAACCATAGCGATTCAGACCGGTCAGTGTGCTATGACGAACTACTGGCGGCTGCAGCCTAAAGAGGTTAGCATAGATGCTACTATAGCATTTGTTCCATCAGAACTGGTGGAAGGTGTTTTCGCTCTTCTCCCGACTGGCTCGGCTATGTCACATGGTTTGTTAATATGATTGTTTGAAGTTAACCTGTGACAGACGATGATTGACAGATGGTTCATCCAATTGCCTGACAAGTGTTTTCGAAAGTTCCTACCCTTTTCCAAACCTTTTCTATGGACGACTCCACAGACAGCCCTGTGTAACAAACCATTTGGTGTTTCAGTTTGCAAATATCCTCATGGCCTGACAAATGTATTGAATGCTTAGTACACCTGAAAATAATGCTACGAGAGCAATTAGAGTTAAGTGACAGCAGCCGGAAAAAAACAGAACAATTCATCAATGTGAGCAACTCCTGACATTAGAAATGAAAAGATGAACACAGTGGTGCATGGTACATAATTTTTGGAGAACCTTAAACAACCTTAAAATATCCTGCTTCACACAGCTAGAAAAAGAAAATTAATGATTATTTTTCCATGTTGATATTTTTTTAATTGATTCATATTTCTCCTTTCAGGCCTTTCAGGTTTGTCAGCCAGTATATCTTCATTCTAAAAAAGCTGTTTTCTTAGCTCCTCACTGGAGCCAAATGAAACAGGTTTAGTGCTGCTCTGCCGCTGAGAAATGTTTGCTTAACTAAAACTTCAATCTGTGATGATTCACTGCTAAATCTCCAAAGGGACGGCAGCAGCAGAAGACAATCTTGTATCTTTCAGTATGATACTTTGGTAAACAACATGCCTCAGCTCAGCGGGACTGTCTTCACAGCGGGGCTTTGTTGTAGACCTCAGCATAATAAAAGCTCTTGTTTGGAGATGTGAACGCCTAGTTTTCACTTTGGACATCCCCAGTAATTTCTCACCACTAACAAAGCTGCCTGCTGCCTTCTGTGCTGAGTGGAGCCTGAGATTTAGATCTAAAGGCCTTATTTGAAAGTGCTGGTCATGCATGCAAACAAGGGGGTGCTATGAAACCATGTCCTTTGTCTGACACACAATAGCATTTCAACCACTGGGGAACAGCTTGGATCTCCATAGAACTGGCATTACTTTCATGTCAAGTGACACTGAAGGCAATAGAGTGACCAACTTCTCAAAAAGCCTCCACACATTCAGCTCTTACGCTCTCCCTTTCTCTTCTCTGGTCTTTCAGAATTGCTGGATTGGGACATTATTTCATATTCTTTTAAAGTGGTGCCAAGCTATTCTCACAGCAGCAGCTTTGATCAAGGCTATGATTTGTAGAGTATATGCTAACGGCTAGGACTTGACTGGTAGAGCTCACCCCAGTGGACGGCTGCAGCGATCACATGTGTTTAACACAACAGGACGAACGAAAGTGGAATGTTGTTTCTGTTTTTTCATAATTGAAGCAACTGGCTTTTGTTATAAGATGCATTCATGACACCGCAGTGTGACTTATGAAAGCATGACTTATGAAAAGCAGTTTGTTTTGACACATCAGCTGAAACCTGTTGGATTTATCGCTTTGAATCAACACCCGTTTATCATCTGTCTCACATAAGAGAGTATTTCAGTCTTGCTGCACAGTTTTCAGGCGTAGTTGTTTGCTTTTCTACCTGTTTCAGATTTTAGATGCCACAAATCATTCCCAACTTCGCAACTATTCGCACTAACTATTATTCAGTAATATGTTGTATAATTTTTCAACTGATTAAGTAGTAATTTGATTTAAAAAATGGCAATTTCTTGGCCCCCAATGTGATGCGTTCATTTTTTTTTTGGCCAAAACTCGAAAATGTTCCATTTCAGTTTTGTGAAGGTTGTAACAAAGATAAAGGGCTAGTTTCAAGTTTTCCCGACATGAATAGTGCTGTCTCCTAATTAGAGTGACAGGCCGCTGAGGGAGAACGCTGGAAAGATTAGAGAGACAGAAACAGACAGAGAGACAGACAGGCAAAGGTAGACGGAGAAAAAAAAAGTGGAGAGGGAACTCAGCTGTGGGGTTTGAGGTGGGAGGGGTCACGTTGTTTGATCAGCAGTCGAGCAGTGGGGGGGGGGTTGAAAAGCCCTTGATGCTGATAGTGGGCAGTGGTTTTAAACCCCCGGAGTGATTGACACTTCTGCCACTCTGCTGTGGGCCGAGTGAAGGGTGGAGGGGGGGGGCTGTTCCTGGCTTTACATTTGCATCCTCTGCCCGTGGGTGGTTGTGTTAATAATATGGCAACTGGGAAGATTAATTGTGGACAAGCAGCAGGATTACGAGGGTCTTTGTGGGAGCAAAGGGAGCACTGGGTGGGAAAGGCCTGTGATCTGTGAGGCTGAGAGGAAATTAGTCAAGGCAGGCTGGAGCTGCCTTTTAACAGCGTACCTAAGGAAATGAAAGCCTTGTGCAAAGAGGATATTGAAATAAGTAGGCAGAAATTTGTTGACATTCTTGAGAGGCTAATATTGTTAATATTCTTTGTGCTAACGTCTCTGCTCAAAGAAGACAAAAACACCGTGAGGGGGCGAAAAAATATTTTCTTAAGGACTCACTAAAAAAGACACTACACTAACTGAGTCCACATTTATTGTCTTTGATTAGAAAACATAATGTGGCTCCTCTCGCATTATCAACACCGAAATGCGGAAATTAGGCTCGGTTCCTGTCTGGTAGCCAATTAAGAAAAATAACAGCACAACAAAGGTAGCTTCATCCCCCTGCAGACGTGTCTCTTTTTCTATTGAAGAAAGAAATGAAGGAGCAGGGCAGGAGTCTCATGCCACCTGTTGGATCGTCCTCACATAGCAGCACAAAGGTATTCATCTGCTTCCTGACCCTCATCTGACCCTGTCCTCACCACACTTTGGTCAAAACATATGATTTATTAGAAGCTAATCTAGTGTTATGCAAGCTCTAGATAGTCTAAATAGGGTATCTTATTTAATAGGTTTTAAGGGACTAAAGTATTTTAGCAGTATCAGGATAACTGTGTGCTGTTAGAGAAGCAAAGAGCCCATAATGGCACTAACAGCGCTGTCACGGCTTCAAAGAGCCTTAAAACATCAATTTTCACCACCCACAAGAGAATTCTCACTTTGCAACCTTCTTGCCTTCATCGATGTTTGGCTGCTTTGCTCATGGCTTTCCCATCAGTAATCATTTAAAAAAAAATAGGTAAGCATCTGGACATTCAGGCCTCTTAATTAAAATACTGGTGTTTTTCCAATGTAAGAGAAATCATGAAAAATGGCCTGTCATGGCAAGTTTCTGAAACCAGATGACAAAGCTGGACGGCTGGCGGGGGAGTTTCCAAACAGAAACACCAGGCTTAATCGTTGTTAATTAAATTTAATTGTTCAAAGCAAAATCCTGATGCTCGAATAGCACGGCTGAAACGCTCAGTAATTTAAAAGCAGATTGCTATTACCTGCTTATTCTTGATTAATTTCAGACATATTGAGCAATCTCCAGTCAGGAAAATGATCTACAGCTTAATTTCTTTCACTGCCAGAGCGCTCGATGTGGGAAAAACAACTTACGCAGAAACAAATGTGCCATTTAATACAAATATACTGGGCATGCAAATTCAACATGCGATGCTGCAGCGTGCTCTCATCCACCTATGAGCGTTACCAGACTTTCAGCATCACTCGCCAGTATCTGGAAAGATATACAGTTGCAAATGTGTGTGTGACATGATGTGCTTTGAAAGAAATTCCTAATACACTGAGCCTTTGTGATTTGTGGTCTCAGAGCTCAGCATCTGAGATGTAGTCTTGTATTTCAAGTATGTTTTTAGTTGTGCCAAGATGTTGCACCACTCATTATTTTCCTCGGATTTCTGAAGCACCATCGTTTATCAGGGAGATTTATTGGCAGATGGACTTCCAGATGTTTTGAGTATCTTTTGCAGCAAGAGAGAAAAAGAGAGAGAGAGAGAGTTTTAAAAGTTAGGCCACAACAGTGCTGCAGACATTTTTATTTTTTAGGAAGAAACATATGCAGTGGATTAGATTTGAATACACTGTGTGTTATCCCGATACTTTGTCCTAATTAAGCTCGAGCCAAAAAACAGTTGATGTTTCACAGCGTCTGGCCACCAGCACTCTGCATAAGAGTTTACAGTCTCCGTTCTTTGTGTCAAGATAATAGAGCTCTTTGCAACAGAGACAAAATGAAAATATTTCTTTGTTGCTTTAAAGGGTCCATCTACTCAATTTACATAAACAAACAGATGTACATTTTTAAAAAAACTATGCTGTGGTTTTCTTTGCCCAGTTTTTGAGATCTCAGCTGCTTAGGATTCCACGGCTGTTGTAATTATGACAGCGGCAAAACAGGACATCAGGTGATGTTGTTATAGGGCAACCAAATGCACAGTATGGAATTCTTGCCACCAGGGGGCTCTCAATCCAGACAATACGAAAAAATGTAGATTGACGATGTCAATGTGAAGTAGCATGGGATCATGGAAATTGATGATTGCATTGTTAAACAACCAATATTTCTAATGAAAGTATATACGACGTTACCCAGAAAGAAATCATCTTCACACACTGGTAATGTATTTAAATTTTATTCATATTAGATGTAGCCATATTTGACGACTTTCTTCCTCACTTTCTGACACATAGGTCTCGTCGTTTATAGACATTTAATGTAGAAATGTTACATATTTTAACCTTAACCTGTCACACCATGAAAATAAATTTATTTTTTTATCAATGATTTGTTAAAGCATTGAAAAAGTCAACAGCTCTGTCTTTTTCCAGAAAAAATGTCCAGGTTATTCTGGATAATCCCTGTAAACTGTTTTTATTAGGAATTACATTCAACCAATAAATAGAAAAAGTGACAGAGGGACTAAAGCGAAAGTTGCTGAAATTAAATTTTTGGACGCTTTGGGGACCAAAAATGAAAACCCATTCACCAACATTATGATGAGGTGGTGGCAGTTTCAGCTGTGTACATCTTAAAACATGGACATGTAAAACACTTCATATGGGTAGATACTAGTGTGATAGAGGATACTCAACTGAATCATGGGGGTTACAGCCGACCGACTGCGACATCATACATTATGCAGATTTAACTTAAAGTTGGCTCTTTGGAATTATCACAAGTTTTTCCGTTTCAGTACGTTTCCATTAGTGCACAGATGACAGCTATTTAAGTGGGAAGTTAAATAGTGCTGTAGTACAGTAATAGAGTTGAGATCAGTTGTAAAAATAGTCATATTCATGGGAATAAGCGAATGCATATTATATTAATAGACCTCTGAAGCGATGAATCACTAGAAATGAGTGGGGAGAAAAACCCATCTTTGTGCCTGACACTATTAAACTAAAGTTAACATCTGACCTCTGGGTCTGCTCACAAATCGCAGCAGCTCGGTGTAGCACTGATCACGACCCCTGTGATGAGATTACAAAACTGCAGGATGGGAACTAGAGGAGAACAGATGTACAGTATCACTCGACTCAGTTATTTTTTGCCCATTGTTTTCAGTTGATTTGATTTTTCAATGACTGATTCTAGTTTGAGCGAGCCGGCTGGGGGAAGAAAAAAAAAAGCACCCCCTGTTTGGAGGTAAATAGCTGCTTTGACGGAGGCAGCGCAAGGATTTAGTCATTTAAGAAGAAAAACAGAACCAGTTGTTTGTGCCTGGCGATACTGAAATAACCTTGGGAGTGGAGATAAGAAGCCACGGGGCCACTTTGCTTGTCGCTAACGAAATGTGACATTTGGGCATTAGAGCTGTTTCAAGTCAGCGTGCATAAGAAATTTGTATTTGAACAACTGGCTCTCTCCATCTCGTGCCTCATGAACAAGCAGGAACAGGTTTGGCCTGGTGCTTATAGTGGATGTATCCATAAATTATCATCAGAGAGCTCGCTGCTGTTATTGTACAGCTTCAGCCTCTTCGCATTGAGTTTCAGCTCGTGTTCCTCTCCTCTCTCCCCTCATATCTCAGCTGCGACTTTGTCATGCAGCCAAGCACGTAATATGCTCTGAGCTCTGTATCATGTCCAATTATAATTAGCTTTGTCAGGCCTGAGCCCTACAACCCTCATGCAGATAATATGATAATATGTCTTCATAACCAAGTGACCTTACATGTGCAATATTTCTCTCCTTCTTAAGATTGCGTGTCAATAAAGTAATGGAGTCTGGGAGGCGGTGGCAGGGGAAGATTTAGATGATTGGGCTCTCAGGTGCAGTGATGTATAACCGTTATTATTCTACCTGTCGGAGTTGTATACACAGCTGGGCGCAGCATGGCGGCGGCCAGGGAGAGAGCCGGGCTTTCAAGGGACGCCTTTGTTAATAAGCCTTTAATCCTTCGTTAAAGCCAGCCGCCGAGGGACACTTTCTCATTTTCACTCTGCACATAGAGATTTTGAGTTGAAATAACGAGGCTTATTATGAAGGGCTGAAGTGTCACAGTCGTGATATTAATGACACTAGACCCATTGATTACTTTGGATGTCGATAGGCGAGGACGTGTGACAAGTGGTGCAGAAAAGTGAGCTTGTAAGTCAATTAATTAGTCGATCGATTGAAAATTTTGAGAACATTTGATCATCTGATTTTTAGGTGCCTTTTAAGTGGGCATTGAATAAATAACAGCATAGGTAGATCATCAAAAAATATAAATTCCAAACATTCATTGGTTCCAATTCTGATCATTTGATGTTAGGGTTTGAATTCTTGCTTAAAAAAAACTAACAATTTGAAGACATCACATGGGTTTCTGGGAAATTGTGATGGGTACATTTTTACATTTTTTGACACTACACTATGAATTCAATGAAATAATTCATCAAAAAAAATGTTGATAGCATAATCAATAACAACAATAATCATTTGTTGCAGCCGTACAGCTTTAAAATGTCACACTGGTGTGAGCACGCCTTTGCCGTGAGTAATCTGCGCTGAGGCTCATGGGCGCGGACGTGTGCAGCCATGCAGGCGCTTTGCATTTCAGTCAGTAGCAGAGGTCAGCTGAAACACCTAACACATTGACATACATGTAATAGCTGTAAGATTCCCATGCGCTGTTGCATTCTCACCCCGTCGCTGATCGAAACAACTGGACAAGAGAGACTCTTTTAGAGAAAGACGGCAGCGAATTCCTGACAGGCCAAGGTTTCACTAACACTGACGCAACATAATGAGGGAGCCAGAGGTGAGGCCGATCTCAGCACGTCTGTGTGGATTTCCCTGAGTGATTGATGTGTTCCAGTCAAATGAAGCAGTGGGCTGAGTGATATGACACTTGTCTCGCCGTGACACACGTGTTCGCGGCTAACGGTTATTGGTGTTGATGGGCCCCACTCCACTCAGCCAGCCAGGCACAGTTATTTTGATCCCTTGTTCTTTTATTTCTGTCCCCCCTCTTCCCTGTTTTCTGTCTCCTTGCCACATCAAATCAGAGTTTCGAGATGGAGGCAGGACCCTCAGGTACTTGCTTATTAAGCATCAGGAGTTGAGACGAGATGAAAGTAATAATGGGGACCAGACAGCCGGGTGGGCACCTAACATCTCAGGTAGGAGGTGACATTTGGGATTTTTTTTGGTGGAAAAAACCCGCGACAGAGCTTATATGACTTCAACATGCATAACTGTCTCTGTTGGCAGATAGTCAGATAGAAGTCAGTCCCTTATTTTATTTTTTTTTATTAAACAGTGGGTTTTGGCATATGTAAGAGGGTTTACATTTTTCTCTGAGAACATTTCAACTTTTGATGTTTGGGAAATCTGCTTTTTTAGGGTATTGTGCCTTAAACTAAGAATGTAGAAATTTATTGTTTTCATAGTGAATGAATCCTCCCCTTTTTCATCATTCGGGGAATTTTTATGTCTGTAAAATGACAATACATTGAAATGTGAAATTATGACAAATGCCCTTCAAGATCCGAAAATAGGCAATATTTGAAAAAAAGACAATTTACAAGTAAGCTGTACAGTTACTTATATACATGCATGCTATATAGAGAGGATGAATCCTACAGACTTTTTTAGCACCATCATCAGATCAAAAATGTTCTTTGTCCAATACTATATACTATATAATATATATAAAATACTTTGATTTATACCTGCAAAAGTAATCACATTCCAATCAGCCTCAGCTGTACTTTCTGTTCAGTGCTGAGTAGCAAATGTTAGCATGCTAATGCTAGTCACAGTGGTAAACATAAACCTGCTAGCATGGCCATTGTGAGCATATTAGCATGCTAATGTTAGCATTTAGCACAAAGTACCTCTGTGCCTGATACAGCCTCACAGAGCTGCTAACATAGCTCTAACTTTGGTGACTTAATAAATGACTTGAAATGATTAACATGTTAATTTTTTTGTTGATTAATCGATCAGGAGTTTGGTATCAATTTTACATGAACATAATCCACTGTAGTCACATTTTGATAATCTTTATAATTGTCTCTATTACTTTAACAAGTTAAACATCCAATACACATTAACACCCAATGGAGCTTTATCAGTTAATTGATTTATTGTATAATTCCATGCAAGAACCGGTGCGGAAATGGGTTTAAAGGCATCTTTCCAGGCTCTTATCTCGCTGCAGTGTCTCAAAACATTTTCGACATCAGATGCCCTTTCTTTCGTTTCAGCAACCGCAAATCAAACACTGATACACTTTAATGGTCTAATGACTAATAATTGGATTAAAGTGGTTCCAGATTGATCAGCATGGGGACTCAGAAATTACTGTTGCCTTAGCGAGAGCTGCTGTGTAAAGTCTGGGAACCCTCAAGTCTTTAGCTCTCTTTTTTTTTTTTTTTTATCCCTGGTAGATGTGGGCGACAGTTCCAGTGGTCACAAGATGGTCGCCATCAAACACCATCCGCTTCTGGTCTCTGTGACAGCTCTCATTATTGGAGGCCACCGAATAGTTACCAACTGATAAAAGCATATCACACCATGGAGGAAATTGAATTCTGGAGGACATAAATTCTGACTGCGCGAGCTCATAGTCAGAAGCTAATTTAAGGAAGATTAAATTAATTTCAATGACATCCATTCTATCTTGACGAAGTCGGTACATAACATAATGTAGCTCTGTTGCCTTGAGATAAGAGGATAGTCATTTTAGACTGGGCACAGCAGTAGCTGAGGATCAAGCCCTAATCCCATTGCTGCAACCTTTTTACAGAACATCATGGAGGATACAGAGTGTCTGACAACCATTATTCAGTAAGGGGATTTTAAAAGTCTTTCAGTTTAGTGTGATAATTTAATTGACTGCTGACCCAAAGCCTCAGGACACAACATGCCTTCATACACAGCCAGCTCAGTTTTCATGTTCACAGTCATATTTTCCTTATTTCCTGTTTTGTCTCCAGATGGCAATTTATTATTTTTTCAAGAAATCGAGTCATGCAATATCTCTCGAGCCGAGGCTGCAGCACATGCACCGCTTCTTTTGTTGTGGGGAAAAGCTGTCAGGAGTTATGAACAAGTTCCATGAATTATGTTCAGTTAATGAGTTGCATGTTTGGTTTGAAGCTGCATTAATTGACTTATTTGGCCAGAATAGCGCCACAACAGACTGACAGACACACAATCACAACATATTATAGAGAGAATAAAGATCCCTGCTGTTGCATTCAGGCTCACCTGTTATCCACTGATCCTCTGTAACACCTATTCAGCTTTTCTTTCCTGAGGTTTATTGTCCATTGTTCCATAGATTAGCATCCTCACTTGCTACTGGTTGAATCTAGTATTATTTTAATAAAATTAAATTTGCTGGTATACAAAAACCACAGCATCCATTAAAAGCATATCCAACAGAATCTTCTAAAGTCATCTTCACATTTCTTCAGCTATAATCTCTGCTCTCTAAAAACAAGTCTCTTTCTCTTTATCATGCTACTGGAACATATGTTTGATTTGCCTATAGACGCAGTGGATGTGTTAAGACATAGATTCACCTCATGCTGTTGAGCTCGTGGCATTTACATCACAATCGTCTAGGGCTTATGGGAAATGGTTTTTACGGCTGCTTAAGATAGAAATATTACATAAATAACAACATTAATAGTTTTATTTTTTCAAACCAACTAACATGTTGTTGAGTAAGGTTCTGTTCTAAAGCTTGATTTGTGATTTGTGATTTCAATGAGGTTTGTCCAACAGAGCCCAAAAGTTCCTGTCTGACTTTTGGTTTCTATAAATTGGCTTTGGCTAACATAGTAAACATTTACCTATTCACACATATAGCAGACATGTCAAAATTATCATTCATTTCTTGTGTTTGTGTCCAACGTTTACTCTCTTTTCACAGTAGGTTTTGGTTCTTTAGCTGCCAGATTGGAGTTTTAATTTTTTACATATTCATTAGTTTATCTTTGTTTTAATGTAAGAATAGTCGATGGAGCAGTTTTTCTTCATGGTGGAGAACTTTTATCCCTCAATCAAACCCAATCATCCGCAGTTTGCACTGAATCCTCTTTACAACACAAAATCTATTCTACGTTGCTGTTATGAGCATCTAGTTTGCCTTCAGCTGTGAAAAATGGCCTTTTCTCTCAAGACAGAGTCCTTGTGGTTGAGCTGTCTCAATGGCTAATGAATTACAGATGAACGCTGACGCAAATTAATCTCCCAGAAGTCCCTGGGTAATATGGCAACCATTTAAAACTTTAATCAATAACCCTGAAGTTGAAAGCGTGCAGGCGCTGTACTTGTTTGGTCACAATAAACAGAATGCAGACTGCAGCCTCCTCTAAATCATGATGACAAGCACAGTCACGCTAAATCACTGGAAGTGAAAAATAAATGTCTGCATAACTTTATCAGCTGTGCCTCCGTGTTTCCACTGGGAGCGGGAGGATATCAGTAAAAACAACAGTGGAAATGAATGATTTATCATCTAAACTAATACTTCAGTCCACTTATATTGGTTGCTTTGGGTAATATCTGATAAAATATGTACTGTATATAAATATTCAGCAGCACAAAGTTACATTTCATTAAGTATTACATGCCCTAGTAACATCTAAATGTCAGTCAGTTGAACTTTGCATTTTTAAAAATAATCGTTGCGTTGACATATTTTATTGTATGTAAAAACTATTATATCATCACCACTATATCTTAGTTAATCAAATATTTAAAATAAGGGACTTATGTCAATGTTGCAACATTTTCTTTTTTCTTTCTGGATAAATTGAAAAAAAAAAACTATGAATACTAATGTTTATCATTGTGGAGGATAATATATGCTAAATCAAAATCAGCTCCTAATTCTTTGGACCTGGTTTGATTAGGTAACCTTTACATTTCTTGAAGGGATGAAAAAAGTGTAACCGCATGATTAAAAAATGTCTTTCCCTTGCTGATTGTTCTGTTTAAGTCTGCGAAAGAGAAAAAGAACCCACAGAGACAGCAGATAGTGCACCCTGATGCTAAGAGTCATATCCTTTGCCTGTGTCGCCCCTTGACACAATAATGACCCTGAGAGGCTAAAAGCTGATTGCAGTATAAAAACGCTCATTAAATGCACTGTGATTTAGTCTTCCTGACAGATTGGCTTCTCTGAGAAGGTCTTTGTTGTTTCCTCCATGGGGATAATACATCTGCTCTACCTGTGTATGAGCTTGTTAAGCCTCATATTTTATATCTGAGCAGGTTTTTAGTAAAATGTAAGATCAGGCGCAAAAGACCAACAGTGTATTTTCTATAGATACTGTGTGTATATAGATTGCAAATTGCTTCCATGCTAATGCTTCTTTAATTGTCGACAGATGCCCATGAATGTCAGACAAGTGTGCTCCTTTCTTCTCTCACACAGACACAATAACATTTTCTTATCCTCCTCCTCATCTTCCTCGTTCTCATAAATTTGGCCCTGATCCTCCACTCCACCTCAGACAGATGATGTGTAGACGCAAGCTCTGTGTTTCTCTCATCCGTCTCTTCCTCCCACTATCCCTTTCCTGCACTCCATCTTTCAGAACTGTAACCTACGGTCGCCAGCTGTGCAGGGAGCCCCAGAGTGTATTTACGGCGAGCTGCACTTTATCACACACAGCCGCACAGCTGCCAACATTACTGGGAGCGTACTCCAGCCTCTCTGCCTCTGGCCATGTTTTTTTGCGCCGGTGCGATCCTGCACCGCTGCTGCATGCTTCTTTCTCCCCAGCTGCCGCCCTGGTGGAGAAGGTGGGGTGAACTGTTAATGGCCTGTAGAGTGCAAACAGCGGTGCCCACCACTGCCACTGGGCAGACTTACAGCTCAGCTTCCAGGACAAACACAAAACTAAAACAAACAGCTCTATTCACTTTTACATTACACTTTTTCATATAGGTTTTAACAGTGCTTTTTTTGTCTTCCAACTTCCTGCAGAAGCAACGCTGTATCGATTGTTGGTGCTCCTTTCTGCTGCCTCCTTGTTGATATTTTGATACAGCATTAAAATACCTCCCATGTTTGGCCCTGTAACAGCATAAATTTGTCCTGAGACTGCAGGGGGCCTAGTGATGAGCTGCCTCCTTTCCTGCCGACCTCTCGTCCCTAGGCGGACAGAGTGGAATACATTCCCCCTCTCTCTTATTGGGTCCCCCGTGCCCCCCGCAGCCTATCAGGACGGCAAGATCTCCACCCCCTCCCCCCGCTTAGCATATCAGGAGCCATACATCTTCAGCTGGTGCAGAGCTTTATGCAAGGTGACAGCTCCTCACACTTCAGTGTTCGGATCACCTCAAGTAGCTCACATATCGGAAAAAATGAGCACACTTCCCACCGCGGTGACCAAATGTAGATTGACTGAGGGTATCCGCAGGCCGCGGCGCCCCTATCCTCCTGTCCTGACAGAACAGGCCTGCTGGTAACTCTCTACATAAGAGAGAGCGGAGTCTGGAGACACATCAGAGGGGAAAGCTGGCTGCAGACAGAAAGGAGGGGGGGGGCAGGTGGTGGTGGGGAGCGAACACTTTGAAGCCATTGGAGGTGATGTCAAGTTTGCTTAGACTCAAGGATGGTGTTTGAATATGCTGGCCACTAATATGGCACCAGTATCTCTGTCCTCATCTCTGTTTTCTGTCACTATGTACAATCTGGGCTCGTCTCCTCGGCTCCTGACAATGTCCTTTCACATCATGTTATTGCACACTCGGAGCTGCAGTCAGCAAGCCGTCACTCAGCTTCTTTGTCTGAAAGTCAGGCCCGTTTTTGCCGTTAATGCACTCGGCGCCGGTATAAAAGTGACAGGGAATACGCTATCTGCTTTCCCATCAGGAAATCATTGGCAGTGGAACTGGAATATCACTCACCGCTCGCCTTATTTACACCACGATGCATCTACATTCTCCGGTGTCTGACAAGTTGCATATTGTGCAAGACGACGACCTAACCCGCTGCCCTGGAAGCCTCTTTATGCACAAGAATCCAGGCTTCTTTCCAAATATCTATAATGTATACATCAGCGCAACACACCCATAGAATTTCCTGCCCTGGGCAAAACGCACTCATCCACCAATTTTCCCTGAGCATGTAAATATATTTTATTCCCTCTGGGTTTGTAGTTTTTGGTGTGTTTGCGTCAGGTCAGCTCACCCTGGAAACCTCTCTGGAAAGAAGCCTGAAAATAACACGGCGTTTTGCATTTCTTCTAATTGCAATGTTTATGTTAAACAGCTCGGCGGCACATTCTCTTCAAGCAGGGATCCTTTTAAAGAGTATTCAATCAGTCTGTCTAGACATTGTCCTGAGGCAGAAACATATTTTGAAGGTCAGACTTCATCTCCTGTCTTTTTGTAATGTTAAACAGAGCAGCTTTAAATCACTGGTAATGGATTTATGTCATATATAGAATTATGATTTATGGAGTAAAAAGTGATTTTCAATTAAAAATAGAATATGATTTTTGTTCATAAAGAGCACGGCCCTTTCTCATCCCATATGCATCCACCACCTGAGAAGCAGAGAGGGTTTAGCGCGGGAGTCGGGTATTCATTTGTTGAATTTCCACCATTTTTGAGTTTATTCAGTCGCTTGTTCACAGAGGATAAAATCAGCCATCACTTTATGGCCACAGAGCAATCAGACACAGCCCTCCAGTGTCTTCAGCTGACTCTTCTGGCCCTGTCAAGTCCTCCTTCAATCTGGGAGTCTGAGCAGTCGCGTGGAGGTTGACATGATTGCCTTTAAGCAGCCCCTCTTAGCCAGTGACACACAGCTGCAGCCAGGCACCTCTTCTGACAGTAAGAGCACCATGATGGATTGCCTTGCCAAAACTGCTGATCAAAGAAGGTCAAAGTTCAGATGTGTGTCTGGCTGCACTAGGCATGTGCAATCACCAGAGATGGCTTTTCCCTCAAACCTCCGAGTGTACGGCTGATTTTTTTTATTTCACTGATAGCTGAGCTGCAGAGTAATTATGTCATTAATTATTGGAAATTTATCAGATAATAAAAAAGATGAAACGCTTATGTCAAGAATATTTGAGCTCATTGATCCAGAGGGTTCAATTGAGCCTTGGAATAAAGTACAAGCTTCATATTTGACACGACGCCGATATTGCAGCTCACTCTTTGACCAGTGTTCATATGCACATTAATACACATAAAATGCCATCTTTGGGCTGCAGAAGCGCTCTGCTGAAAAGAGCAGACATTTAAAACTTTCTGACATGTGTCGCACTACCATTGAGACACTGCCACTGATGTAGGTGGAGCTGACAGCGTCCCAGCCATTGAAGATGGCTCTGGGACATACCAAGTTTGGTACGTGTCAGCTCTCATTGTTGTCAGGATACATCATAAGTGAAGTCAGGAATATGTAAACAGCCTCATTAAAAGGGGAAGTCGTATGGAGCTTTTTGGGGTGGAGTGACGGGAAGATGTTTTTGATGTTTGCCCTCGCTCTCCTCGAAACACTTAGGTGGGTGAAATTATCCAGATACGATGAACCACTTAAAGAATGGATTATCCAGTATGCATTAGTCATTTAGAGTATATTTACTCTTCTTATATTTGACAGAGAAAAGGCCTGATTATGCAGAAAAGAACATTCGGTTTTAGAAACTTGCAGGAAAGTTGGACACAATCTGATGTCGGTGTGGTTTGGGGATTTTCCGAAGCCATATCATTTAAATATGGAGATGAGAGTGTGTATTTTCAGACAGTCCCTCCTGAAGTCATTCCCAGTGTTACTTTTGGTTGTACACATGAAAAGTCAGAAAAATACTTGTGCAACAATGTTGGATGCAAATGTCGGGTTGTCGTTTCGGAAAGTTGCAGAAATTTTCAGACACATCTGCCTTAATCTAACATCTTGAAGGTGTGGTTGTGGAACTTTGCGAAGTCTGTTGATCATCTGACGAGCAGGTCTGATGAAGCATACTGGCATCTTTGATATGAGTGTGTGTGAATGTTCAATAGATAATACACATGACCTAACCAGAGCAATTTCGGACCTGAATTCTTTAAGATAACTTGATTCAGGAGGAAATGAAGCGGAGTGAAGCCTCCCTATCTAAAGATCCTGGCTGGACTGGGAGACTTTTGCGGTTGAGGTGACTAAGGAGTCTTATTTCTGGGCCAGATTCACATTAGTGACATTTATCATTGAGAGGGAAGATGGTATAATTAGCTTGTCAGTCTACTTTAGGCTGAGCTGGCGCTCTTTGTGAGGAAGAATGGACTGCAAGCCCAAGGAGCTGACAGCCAGTCGATAATGTGGCAATTAATGTCATAAATAATTCTAAAGCCAATTATATTAAAATGGACCTCACCCTCTAAAACAGCACTTTATTTCCTATCATTTTATGATGTGTTCGGTATCAAACAGCAGGAGCAGAGCTTCTTCTTTATTTCTGCATATGGCCGACATATGGCGAGGCCATAATGTGAGGCATAAAAATCAGAAGGGCCATGCAGGAGATTTATTTGTTGATTTAGTTTGCTTTTGACTTATGAATGTCTTCCTTATTGCTAAAGCATCACCTGCGGTAAAAGGCAAATACAAAGTGTAAAACCACTTTTAATCAAAATTATATTGCCTCCGTGTTGCTGGCTACATAAAATGTCTTCAGCTCTTAAAGAATGTGAGTAATTTAATGGCAGTAGTGGTTAAATATATCAAATGCTCCTCCTGGCCTTGGGAGGGTCAAGCTCAGTGTGATATATAGAGAAGACTGTGATGGCTGAAGGTCGTGTCAGCTTCTTCTGCATAATGCATGAATCCTGTAACTCTCTCTGACTCCAATCTTCTGAACCTGAACCTTGGGATGAAAATTTTACTAAGTAAATCAGCGAGCATGCTGGCATTTCTATTAACCTCCAGTGTGGAACTGACAGAAACATGAATCACAGTAAATAATATCTTGCAAATTGTAAATCATGTTTACTACTTGGGCTGAGAAGTGATGTTATGGGATGGTGCCATCTGTTTGCTGTTTGTTACAGCTAATTTTTTTTTTTTTTGCACAGAAGCAACAGAGGAGGTGTTTCTAATGTACAAAATTACAATTTAGCATAATAGACATGGGAAAACACTGATTGCTGATGCTGAACCGAATAACATTTACTGCAGGTATTTATTTCTTTAACCAACCCGCAAAATTGTTCTCAACGTTTTATCGAAACGTTTGCACCTAACATCAGCCACAGATGGTGTTCTAATAAAGTAGCAATGTTCTATTATTATACAGGTTATATTTTGTTTTTGATGAGTGGTATTTCCCACTTCAAAGATGAAAATAGCCAAGAGCTTTGATTTATGCATGCATCGAGTGAAACAAAAGAAAGGGGAAATGTTGACCTTTACAGGGAACATAAAGGGTCAGTGCGGCAACTGTGCCTCACGGGCAAATTGCCTCCCAATGCTGGCGATCCTGTCCTTACAACAGGGAAGAAATTCTTATCTTTTGCCATTTGTTTTCTGTTCCTTTGCTAGAAATATGGAGCGGCTCGATGTTTCTCTCTGTGTGCAGGTCACCTTGCTGCAACTATTTTAAAAAAAAACAATACAGCAACAAATGAAGAGAGGGAAATGTTAACGGCAAAGTTTTCCTTGATTTAAATGAGATTCTGAGAAATATTCAAGTAGCAGCGTTGAGAATCTTTACTTTGTGTTAGACGCTGCGTGCAAGTCTACAAGCTCTCCTGCCCTCCTTCATTTCTGTATCAAAGGGTAAACTAATGCAAAATGTATATGGCCCTTGGCACAAAAGATGGTGGTGCGGCTCGGTACAGGAAGATCTGTGTGCTAAAAGCTTGAAACATCTGTGTAAACACATGGCCTTTTTCCAACCATGTAGACAATGTTCTCATAGCCTTAAGATAGATGTCCAAGGCAATATACCTTGCCCCGGGGCCATGCTGGAATGGCTTTGAACATCTGAAAAACCTTGAGCTTCAAGCAATATCCACTTTCAATATTCCAGCTTGGCAGCAAAGCGTAGAAGAAGAATTCAACCCGTGGCTTTTATTTGACTTTGTTGTTCTGAGAATTAGATCAATCCTACAAGCTCGGAGTGGAGGTGTTTCGGAAATGATAAAAATACGGAAGTTTTAATGATGCAGTGAAATTTTATGGTTATTTCAAATTTAAAGGATTTTTTTTTATATATAGCAGTGTTTGGAAAGGCAGAGGCAAACAGGAAAACAAAAAAAGAGAGGACCTTCTGCCTTTGTTGTTGTTCTTTAATTCTGTTAATAGCCCAAGGTAAAGATTTATCTGCTCTTGTCAATTCACCTCAGCCTCAATATAAAGCACCAAGGTCACTTTTTCCTTGCCTGGCCCACAGGATTAAATTGTCATGTCACTCTAATAGGCAGCACAGGGAATCATTAGTCCAGCTCAGCTGCCTGACTGATAGGCATTTCAGTCCAATCATGGGAGTGTGCTGCCACAGGCCAGCCAGTATTGACACTGTGTCAGGACTGAGAGGGGACGCCTTAATCAGCGAGGACACTCTCAACATTGATTTGACAAGCTGCCGTAATGACCCCCTTGTTTTGGTAAAGGATCACTGTTTATCCAGGCTGGCATTGATGCACTTGGAGTGCCGCATTGTCATGGAAACTATTATCACCATCCAAGCCTGTGCAGCTGGACAAGAGTTGTGTTCAGAGGCGACCATGGATTTCTGTGTTTGTGTGTGTATATACAGGCACAGCCCAGTGTGAGTGGTAGCTGTGTTTAGTGCTGTGCAACGTTTCATTCTGAGCATGAAATTGTTGTTTTTGAGAGTGTGAAAAAAACTTTTTTTTTTGGACAAGTTGACCCCAAAGCGAAAAAAAAAGCTGATGGTTACTATGACATTTTTTTGGGTGAATTTTTTGCATGTTTCAAATTGACCTTAAAACTACTCAGAACCAGTCAACGT